>MNCI01019927.1:16939-150498 GCA_015680685.1 Gnetum montanum
GAAAAATTTACTTTCTGGAAAAGATATACAAAACCTAGATAGTCAAGCTTTCGAGGTAGTGAATTTTGGATTAGACACGATGCCAAAGACGTTGAATGTTACAAAGGAAAGAGATTCGAGTTTCAAGAAAAAATTGTTAACATGTCTAAGAAATAATTTGGACAATTTTGCTTGGTCTTATGATGATCTTAAAGCTTTTAGGCAAGATGTAATAACACATAAAATTTCGTTAATAGAAGGTTGCAAAATAGTCAAGCAAAAACAAAGGAAATTCAATCCATCATTTGAACCAGCTATGGAAGCCNTGAGTTTGGTATTTCATTAAATCCTAAGAAGTGTATCTTCGGGGTTAAATCTGGAAGTTTATTAGGCCATGTGATATGTCAAGAAGGAATTACCATAGACAATTCCTGAATGCAAGCAGTACAGAATATTGAACACCCCACAAGTAAGAAATCTCTTAGATCTTTCTTTGGGAAGATAAACTTTGTGAAAAGGTTCATCCCTGAGTTTAGTGAAATTACCAAGTCTTTGATGCATATGTTAAAAAAGGATGTCCAAGTAGAGAAAACACCAGAATCAGAGAGAGCTTTATTAGAAATTAAAAATGCTATACAAGAGGCTCCATATTTGGTGAAGCCTAGACTTAAAGAAGATTTTTGGTTATATTCTTTTGCTTCAAATGATTTTATCACTACTGTTTTGACACAAAAGGATAGTGAAGGTCAAGTTGAACCAATTGGATTTTTTGGATATCAGTTAAAAAGTTTAGAATTAAATTATTCAGACATAGAGAAACAAGCTTTTACAGTCATCAAAGCACTTCAGCATTTTAAATATTATTTGGAAAGTTCATTAGTCCACATTATGCTAATTAAACCTACAGTCAAACGATTCCTAGCCCAAAATGAGATTGGATTGGAAAAAGGAAAATGACTTATAAAGTTGCAAAGTTTCAGATTTTCATTGGAAATATGCAAAAAAATTAAGGGAATGGGATTAGCCAAGTTAATGACTAGAGAAAATGAAGTATGTACACTTGACACCCATGAAGAGAATTGGTATGATGAAATTCTCAAATTTCTTAATACAAGGAAAATTCCAAATAACTTAACTGCAAGTCAAAAGAGAACTTTTTTTAAAAGAGCATGAAGATTCCTTGTTAAAGATGGTATATTATATAGAAAGGATTTTCAAGAAGTTTTATTGGAATGTGTTCATAATGATCAAATTAGTTTCATTTTGGAACAATTTCATGATTATTTGAATTTATTTTATTAATCCCCTAAGTCGAATATGCAACATATACTTCAATATGGATATTACTGGCCTTCCATGTATCAAGACATTAGTTCAAAGATTCAAAAATGCTATAAATGTCAAATTCATGGGCCCAAGATTAAAAGGGCTANTTCTCACAGCTACTGATTATTTCACTAAATGGTCTAAAGCAAAGGCTCTAAGAGGAAGTTCAGCATCGGATGTGATTAAGTTTTTAGAAGACCACATTCTAAGTAGATTTGGTCTACCTGAAGTGTTAGTGTCAGACAATGGACCCGCCTTCAAATCTGAAGAGTTTATCAAATGGGCATCAGAAAAATCTATTTTCTTATTTTCCTCATCAAACTATTATCCTCAAGGAAATGGCCTAGCAAAATCCACCAATAAAAAGCTTATCGCTTATATCAAGAAATTGATGGATGGGAATTCATGAAATTGGATTAATTATCTACAATCTACATTATGGTAAGATCGAATTAGATTTAAGAAAGCTATTGGGACATCATCATATAACTTAGTTTATGGTTTACCAGCAAGAATTACAAATAAGATTGTAAGCTCAGCTTTTGAATTCGTACAAAGATATAGTGAAAAGATTGATAAAGATAGAAGTTTCATAAATTTGCTTATTAAAAGAGAAGCTGAAGTAGATAAAGCAAGAGATAATTTGTTACAAAATATCTCTCAAATTAAAAGATGGTTTGATAAGAAAGCTCTGAAAAGAACTTTCAAGATAGGGGACCTTGTCCTCTTATGGAATATGAAGAAATCGAATAAATTTACACTGACATGGATTGGTCCCTTTCAAATTACAAAGCAATTGTCAGAGGATACTTACAAATTGTCAATTTTGGATGACATGGAATTGCAATTTCCATATAATTTTTTGCATATAAAACATTATTTTGGACAATTGCATATAGCTTGAAGATGTCCTTACATAAAGTAATATATGTACATACTATTAGATATAATATTACTAACATTACTAGGAATATGATATTAATTATTATGTTTAATTATGCTATTGATAGTATATTATAATAGTAAATATATTTAGGATAAATTTATTTAGATTAGAATATAATTTTTCTTCAAGTGAGGCAAGTGGAAGCCTACAAGTGAAACAAGTGGAATCCTACAAGTGTGACAAGTGGAGAAGGTGACTCATCCACCACTTAGTGAAGATTGTGACAAATGGTTAAAATGCCTAAAAAAAAGGAAAATTGGTTGAAGACTCTTGGGGGGAATTTCAAATTTCTAGCACCTATAAAAAGAGAGTTGGGTTGCCTAGGATTTCACCATCTTTCAATTCAAGATGAATAGAGAAAGTAAGAGAGAGATAATTTGAAAGAGGGAGATGGAGTTTAGGAGAGCAATGAGAAAGCCTTTTATTCCATATGTGATGGGATGTTGCCCTGAACATGTNGTTGTCCAATGAATTTTCTTTCCTCACAAGAGGTTTGGAGATAGAGTCCAATGTTTGGGGAAAATACTAAGATTGCACCAAAGAAAAGGAAAAATGTGAAGAGCAACCAACCAATGAAGAGTCATCATGGACATGGGGAGAAGCATTTGTCTCCCAAGAGGAAAATGAAGGACCCAATGAGGAAGAACAAAAGAACTCATCTAAACAAGAAAATGAGAAGACTGATGAAGAAAAAGTTCCAGTAGATCAAGTTGAGAGCTCCACCAAGCCAGAGAACAATAGAACAACCTTCATCACATTAGAAATTTCTTATGAAACAGTTAGAGAGATGAGAATCCCTACTAGGGTAACCCTTACAATTCAGTTTCCATCCCAAGAATAGTNAATCCCTACTAGGGTAACCTTTACAATTCAGTTTCCATCCCAAGAATAGTCCATGAAGGACTTGATAATGTACAGTTAATTGTTGTTTTTCTTAGGAATGAAGTTTTTATACCATCAAACCTTATGTTTGATGGAAATTTTCCTCCAAAAATATTTCTATTCAACTGTAAAAATTCAATGAAAGTTTCATTATGTTTCAGTTTTGAAATGAGGCTGCACAAGTTTCTTTAAGCTTTTAAGGGGGCAAAATGTTGGCACATTTGGCCATTTCATGAAATAGCAAAAGTAGATACTAGAGAAAGGAAATGGTCAGAGAGAAGCTTATACAAATCATGTACTTATCGATATATTATTAGCACTTTTTACTGCGGCTAAATTGATGTTTTAAAATTTGCCCACAAATTTTAAAGGTTTGTTCCAAAGCAGGCAGGAATTACACTATCCATAATCCACGTTTAAAAATTAAAAAAAAAGAATGGGAGAAGACTCTGGCTGAAAAATAGGTGAGCGCAGCCATAATATATTTTTTTTTAAAAAAACAACACCAGAACTATGGTAACGGCAACCTCCCAAGTTGTGTAGTCCGAGACAAACAGAAGCTCCTGCACCATGGAAAATTTTTTGCCATAATAAACATTAAGACGTTGAGGATTGGTCATGGACGTAGACACTGGACTGTTCATGAATACAGATGCAGACGTGGATAGACTGTTTGGAAAAATAAAGAAGACATTCTTGGTAGCGGAAAAAGCCTGAAAATCTCTCTCAAACAATGGCCCTGCAATACTGCACCTTTTCAACTTGCTAGAGAAGCAGCGTGGATTCCGGCACAGCATGTAGGCCTACGATTTCATAATCGACATCCTTGGCCGCATGCACGACTACCACGTGCTGTGGCATCTGGTGGCCCGCATGGTCACTCCCGATGGCCCAAACCCTCGTCACAAGACCTTCTTCATCATCATCGAGTGCTACATTACCACCAGAAAGCATGAGCGCGCTCTTAGGATTTTCACCACCGATATGGAGCGCTTCAGCTTTCCCTCGGATTTGCCCACCTTCAATGCCTTCCTAGACGTTCTTTGCAAAGCCTGCAAGGTGCACACTGCACAGAGGATTTTCTGGCAGTTGCAGGGCCATTTCACTACCAATTCTGTGACTTACCATACCCTTGCCTATGGTTGGTGACTCAAAAAGAAGCCTTCCATGGCTTAGAACGTTTTCTGGGAAATGATCCACCGTGGAATCCAGCCCACCACCGTGACTTACAATACTCTGTTGCAAGGATTCTTCAGTTGCGGCCTCATCAAGCAGGCCTGTGCTTTCTTTGGCTAGGAACTCATTTCAAAAAATTTTCAGGTGGTTAAAAACGTAAATCACAACTATCATTTGCTCCTGAACCTGCAATCCGAAATTATGAAAAATAGCAGAAATGCCCGATGCCGACGCATTTGTCTTCGCTGTTGCCAATCCACCGAGTGGTAATAAAGTAACAGAGACACAAAGACACAACATAGAAAGACAGGTGCACAACTAAATCAACAGAACCAGGAGATGTTTTAGCCAATGCCAATAAATCAGAGTTGTAGTTTATTCAGAAGAAACCGTCATCGCTGAAGACAAATACAAAACCTGAACGTACAGAATTAAAGTCACAAAATAACATTTCAATTTCATATGATCTGGTGGAAAAATAATAATTCCAATAATTTCTCACGTACAATAATGGTATGGAGCGCTTATTAAGGACCTAGCCTTAACTTAAGTATCCCAAGTGAATTACTAAGGCTTTATACACGGTGGGTAATTAAAGTAATAAAAATAACAATTATATGGAGCTCTTATGGAGATGTTGGATTTCTTTTAACAATTATTAGGCTATTGTTTACAAAGGTAATATTTGTAATATTTACACATGCCAATGTTAGCATGATTTTCTCCTAACTTCCTAACTTCCTAAGTTATAACTTCCTAACTTGTTGGGTAAGTAATCTACTAACTTGTTAAGCAAGTTATATCTCCTAACTTGTTGGGCAAGTTATAACTTCCTTACCTGGGAGAGAAGTTAGCAAAGATATTTTGGAATATGTAACTACCTTTTGAACCCTATAAAAAGGCTTTAGGGGTAAGAAGAAAAAGGGGACTTGGTCTGACACACTTGGGCTCTCACTTGGAGACACACTTTGGGTCTTGGGAGAAGAGCATTGTAAAGAAGAAATTGTGAAAGATTGCTCGTAAGATGACTTGCTAAGGAAAAGATTTCAGCCTCTTTGTCATAGTTCTGTGAGTTATGCTTTATTTTTATTTTGTTTAATTTGTTTAGATAGTGGTTTAGATAGTATCATCCTTGGCAAGTAATTTTGAGAATTTTAGATTGCTCTTATTGTTCTTGTTGCATGGTAGAAAATTTCTATTAAAATTTTTCCATAGAAGCACTTGTGTTTAAAAGCCTTAAGAGCATTTTAGTAGTGAATTTTATTATTGTGCAATGTATAAGAACCGCTATTGAGATTTTTGTAAGAGAGCCTCTGCTTGTAGTCATGTTGTTGAATGATTCAATAGTCAAGAGGGTTCAGAAAATCTTTGGTATTTTGATTGGACCAGAATAGCTTTCTTTTATCTTTAAAGTGAATCTCTGTGGTATTTCAATAAAAAATTGTCAAGTCTTTTGAAGGTTCTGTTGAATGCAATTGTTGACATCCATTATCTAGCCAAAATGGAGTCTCATACGTGATAGTTTACATAGCAATTTTTTGGTAGCACAGTGGGATTGTCTTGAAGAAATTGCTTATTTGAGCCTTGGAAGTTTGAAGAATTTGTAGTTATTGAATTTGGGATAGCTTTATTGTAAAGTGTTTACTCGTATCATTTTACCTTGTTTAAATATTTGAGATCTTTACACAAATATTCTTTCTTTTTCTCTTATCTCTATTTCCATTGAATCTCGCTCTATTTCTAGTTTTCTTGTGGAACTATCTCTTTCTCTAGGGAAAATTAGAAGTAGATTCGTAGAGTTGTGCTCAAATGTTTTTGCAAAATTTTATTTGTTACAATTAGGTATGATAAGGACCGCATAGACTAGGCAATTAAACAAAATAGGAACTCTCAACAACTCACAGTACTTGGTAAAGTTGGCTGAATCTCTTTAAGATAAGTCATTTGTAGTTTACACACAACGCAATCGTTTCATTTTTCACAACCACACACCGCAATAGCACACACACATACTCACATTAACTACTGAGTTTATTTGGAGGTATCTGGGCCTTGGTGTTACTAGAGACCAGCAAGCACCTAAATCCTATTCGAGGACACTTGTTGGCGGTCGCGTCCCAAACGGTTGCCAACAAGTTCCACCTCTAACAATGTTGGCATATTCTCCACATTTTTCATGTACCCATTCCATCATCTTATTGATCTATGCCTTAATTTCAGCTAGTGATTGTAGTATTGGGAAAGATGGAGATTCCACCTCCTTGGGGTGAGTTGATTTTTCCTCTTCATGATCATGGACCTTTACTATTTTCAGATTTTGGTCCTATTGAGATCTTTCAACATTCTCCAATATAGCTATTTCTCTTTATTCTTTTGCTACCCACTTAATAAGCTCTTGGAATTGGTGGGTTTGTAGTTCATATAGTTAACCTGGGGCATACATCCCTAGGGCCTCCCTTGTTTCATTACAAAGCCCATCCATGATGTGATACATTAGCCTTTCCTTGGAGAACCCATGGCCTAGGAAATTTTTTAACAATGAATAGTATCTTTCTAAGGCCATGTCCAAGGATTCATGTTGCCCTTGTTTCCACTCTTGGATTTTTCTCCTCAAGGCTGAGACTCTTGCATAGGTTTGATATCTTTTAGTGAAGAGTTCTACCATTATTGACCAACTGCAAATTGATTTTGGTTTTAAGGACCTGTGCCATGCTTTTTCTTGGCCAACGAGTATCATAGGAAAGAGCTTAGGTTTTTTCCATCCATTATCAATATTGTTCTATACACAGGCATCATCAAAGTCTTGTAAATGATGTTATGGATCTAAATCATAGCCTCTTGAAAACTTGGAAAAGTTATTTAAGTCAAGCCTGGGTAGATAGCTTTCCTTGCGATGCTTGTGGGATATTTGAATAGCCTCTTGTATATGCATTAGGCTCTTAGTGGCTAGTAGGGGTTCATCATCACTAGGTAGGTTATGAATTTATGAGTTGGGACAATGTTGTCTTCGTTCATGTTGGTGTTCCTGACTTTGCCCATGGACTCGATTTTTATTTCTACATCAATCCTTTGAGAGATGGTCATCTGTGTCACAACCTAATGTCAAAGGAGTAGAGGAAGAGAAAGAACTGGAAAACTCATCATGACTTTTGTAAGTCTTCGAATCATCCTTAGATAAATTCTTGTTAACCATTGAGAAGGTCCTAGGCCTTATGGGCCCCCTCATTCTATGGGATGTTCCATCCTCACTAGAGGTGTTAGAGTTGGATGACAAGAGTCCTTGAGTACCGTTGGGGTGTTCATGAACATAGGAAAACCCTACATAAGATTGAATACTCCAAACTTCATCTTTATCATAATATATTTTGTTGGTTCTCCAATGAATTACCTCACTAGTTGTTGTGTTATCAGAGTCTTGTGAGAGAGACATTGTTGTGAATTATGTGTTACTTATTTGCAATTACCTTCTTTCTAAAAGATATATCGTAAAGGCTTCATTACAGTGATCCTAGATGATGTAACTAATCTAAATAACTAGCACTGTCCCTGGAAACGATGCCAATGATGAGTGGCTAGGTACCCCTACACTCAACCATACGAATACAAGCGTGCATGCACGATTCGGTCAAACTCTGTAGATGGACTAGTTGTGGTATCTAGATAGTTGCACATTGATTACAGTTTGTTGTCTTCCCACTTGAACTAGTATTTTCTATGTAATGTATGGTTTAGTCCATAGTGAGGTGAATGATGGAATCCTAAACTAATGCTACTCTTAGAGCTGATGGGGAACAATCTCAATTAAGCTAATGGACAATGGAAAATGAAATCTATGCTAACCTTAAGTACGATGAGCATCCATCTTTAATCATCCGTATGCATCTTAGACCTCATGTACTACTTCTGGGATTACCAAGTGCACATTACTTGAGCACTCCTAGATATGCTACTGGGTTACCAAGTAGTTACCCTTAAATGCTCGTGATTAAGTTGTACTCATTCCATGTTAATAAAGAGGAGGTGTAAATGACAATAAAGGAAATATGAACTAAAAAGACAATGATAAATAATTAAAAATTAAAGTAATTAAAAGTTAAGTGAATGCTGCAATGATGGAGTAATCTCGATCTTTATTGCCGATCGTGTGTGTGTCCAAGTACATCACATTCAAACAAAGGTTTTGTACAATTACAATCATCACACTGCAGGCATGCACTAGGGAAAGAACTGAAACTAACTAAAAACTGACAAAAAGACTCTACCCTAACACTTACCAACTGCTTCTCTCCTATGCGCTCGAATGTTGTATTTATAGGCCTACACGGGAATCACGATATCATGTATTTGATATCATTATCTAGGCCGCAATATCGCATACCTGATATCAAGGATCCAATATCGAGGCCTGGCAAACCACGATTCATCACTACTGAAATGCATTTCTATGAGGGGATGTTGGTAAGGTTATAGTTAACATGAAATCTACATCAGCTTCAACATTTAGAAAAATTTTGACTTGGAGCTTTCTAGGTCACCTAGGATAAATCTCATGAGTTGGATTATAAACTTGAACAATGCCTGGAGGTTTCTAGAGGAGAGAATGTGCCTTATAGTGTTGCTATGATAAATTTTTGTGCTCATACTTATATGGAATAATGTCAAATCATACTTAGTCTTGGTTATATGAAAAACCAAAAAAGTGGATACAACATGTGCAATTATAAATGGAATTAATGTATCACTTAAAGAGCTTCAAGTGGTATGAAAGCCTTATTTTCTTTAAAAAGAAAATATAAGAAGAAATCTATTATAGCTTAAGGTATTTGAAAATGACTTTATTATGCCATTTTCAATCTACTATTCTTTATGGGTGTGTTATATGGGATCCTTCTATATCAAATAAATATTGGAAACAAATAAAAAAAATTTAGAAGTTTTTTTTCTTGATGAACTTAAAGTAAAAAGATACAAATAATATGATATTATGTTTTTTAAAGTAGACATGATATTGTCAAAAGTTGAAGCTATAATGAACCACTTCTCCTTGATTTTTTACGTTAATGATTTTAATAGTCTTTGTGTGTGTGTGTGTGTGTGTGTGTGTGCATGTTTTGTTGTTAGGTTGTGTGTGTGCTTTACTTAGATTGCTGTGGAATAATAATAAATTTGTTGACATGATTTTTATATGTATTATGATTAAATGTTTAAATACTTTATGCATAAGAAATATGCTTTAAAATACATGCGGGGAATGTTTTAAAATAATAATAATAATAAATAAATGAAAAAAATATTTATATTCTATTTCAATAGAGATGCTAAGAAAAAAAAGGGAAAAAAATAACAACACTCTAAGGTGTGCCTTAAGAGGTAAAAGAAGTATGTTGAGATGTAAATGATTTGAAAAAGGAATGCAAAAGAATAGTCATTACTGAGGAACTTGACCTATGAATCAACTTGGAGGAACTTGACCCATGAATAAGGGATATTATGTGCAAATATCGTAGCTTTATATTTTATTTTTTTTATTTCATCTAAATGTGAGCATTGTTCTTTTTACTTTAAAATAGTAGAGTATAAGTACCCTCTCCATGGCTATAGAAAGGTCATGTGATGATCTTTTAAGGCTTGTAAGATAATGGAAAAATTCACATAATTGATGACCTGAAAAAGAAGTTGTCTTATTTGATGACCTTATCATGAATCCATTTTGAAAACTCTTTCCTTGCATCTTATGAAAATTCTAAATGATATAGAGATATATATTATGCTTGAATGTTTTGTTATTATCAAGAGGAATTAAACCTAAGATTTAGCAAAATTTGGATTCTGAAATAAAAAAAACTATTGATTTAGGAATTGAACCTGCAACCTATGAATATACATATTTTATTGATTTTTGATAGTGATCATGAAAAGAATTAAACTCATGACTCATTGGTGTGATTAAAAAAACCTTTAAAAAGAAAGAAAAGAAAAAAAAAATAGTTCCCAAGAAAGAGTTAGTTACAAGAAATCATCCATTATCTTTTACTTTATCTACAAATAGGGAGAAGAGGAACGGGGAAAAAACACACAAGGCAACATTAGCTAAGTAGGACAAAGGAAAAACGATACAACAACTAGGAGTATGGTTGGGAAGGGAGAGAAGATTGTGGCTACTATAGGATATAGTAGGAAAAGAATCAAGTGTTGCATAGTAATCAAATATTCTGATAATTCCTCTTAGTAAACAAGATATCTAAGCAAGGAGCTAAAATGATCCATCTTTGTTATGTTTGATAATGGCTAGAAAAGGTTGATTTTCTCAACTTCTCTTCTTACTTGCCTTATCACCTTCACAATACTTATATGAAATTATCAAGATTGTTGTTGTAAGCTTGGATTGTTGAAACCTTTATTTATTTTTTGAATCTCTCCACCCATCCTCTACACTCTCACACCTAAATGACTTGGATGAGAGTTTTTTCTGTAATGATTTAGAAACACCCATAATGATTTGAGGCATTTTTGGAAAAAGATTACCAATAGGGGCCAAGGATCCTAATATGAGGATTGGTATCATCAACAAAAAGTGAGAGTATCCTTGGGCCCATGGATAATTGTGAATGTTTTAGAATTATTGAATTCTTGGGTTTTGGTTGAAATTTGGTTGATGAACCCTTCCCCTTTGAATGCATAAATCTTGGATTTGAATCTTGATTTATCTTTATTCTATGTCTGCTCAAGTCTAATTTTGATATCTTTCTATAAGTTGATGGAGTGGGGGAAAACCTAGGATCTTAATTTATGGTCGTGATCTATCTATTCTTTGTTGTTACACAAATGAATTGCTTGATTAAATGATTAATGATAAAATGGTTACAAGAGTTAAATTCAAATGGTCTTGTTTTCTGTGTTGTTGGAAATTATAAAATATTATTATTTAATTGAACAAATCTAGGATTTTTAATTTATCTGCTTTTGTGATCATTTCTTTGGTTTACAAATATGTAAATGATCTTAATTAGATATTTCCTTTAGGTTGAATTTTAAAAAGTTGCTTGTTTTTAAATATGATGAATGTTGCACAAATATTTTACTATGGAAATTTCTTTTTAAAATTGTCACTTAATTCTTAAAATTAATATTGATTGACCTATTGCAGAGCTAGATCTTGGTGTTGCTGATTTTTTTTTAATTTTATATGTTAATGTCAATTTGATTATTGTAGAAAGAAAGTCATGTGTGCATTTTCTTCTTTCAACTAGATTTTCTTTTGGGGGTTTCAGGTGTTAGCTCTTGCTCCCTATGAATGGGTATTATAGAAGCTACTTGTCAATTTATAACCTACACTCATAATCATTTTGCATCATCATCATCGTTATCCTAGCCTTGTCCTAACAAAATGGGGTTAGCTACATGAGTTCTTTTTTGTCATTTTCCTCTATGAAGAGCTAGATCTTTGATTATTTTGTAGTTTCTTCAAATTATATTTGATTGGTTTTTCCCATGTCTTATTTGGTCTCCCTTTTGATGGCTTTACTGGAACAATGATGTAGCAACCTTTATTTATAGGCTCATTGTTTGATCTTCTTTGTACATGTTCAAATCATCTAAGACATCATACTTGTAGCTTATTTGAAATAGAAACCACTCTAAGTCTTCCTCTAATGTCTATATTATGTAGTTTATCTCTTATAGTAACATTCAACATTTATTAAAGCATTTGGTATTCATGTCTCTTTTGTATTGTCCAACATTGAGCACCATATAAGATAGTACACATGATTACTATGTTATAAAATTTTCCCTTTAATTTTATGGGTATTCTGGACTTAAAAAATTGAGTAAATTGTGTGCGATAGATAAAACAAGTTGGGTAAAAAAATTTATAGAAAAAGAAAAGAAAAGAGACTGCAAAGAAAAAATTACTAAATTAAATTGTAGAAATGACAAACATCGGAGCACAAATGGGATCTTATCATATGAGAGTTTAAACAAGTAAATTGCTCAAAATTGCTAGTGAAGAAAGGATATGCTAATAGATAGGTTATTCTATGGCTAAATAAATAGAATATTCAAAAGTACATTCTCTATTCTAATCCTAAGAAACACTATTTTGAAAACTTTGGGAAAATGTAGAAAGGATGATTTCATGAGGAAATTTTATGGATCAATAAATAGAATATTCAAGAGTACATTCTCTATTATGATCCTAAGCAAGTTTACAATTTGGTAAAACAAGCAGCATTTTGAAAATTTTGCAAAAAGGGGAAAACATTTCTATTTGAATAGTACTAGAGGAGGCCTTAATTTGAAGGCGCACTATTTATTTGCAGCTATTCCTCATCTATAATAATACACAATTAGCATAGCATGAATGAGATCTTGTCATATGAAAGTTTAAATAGGTAGATGGCTCAAAATTCCTAGTGAGGAAAGAATACGCCAATAGATGGCTTAAAGTTTCTAGTGATGAAAGAATATGAAGAATGTGCACTACAAATAGCATTGAAGATGAATATCACATTTTCCTGCAATGTCTTGCATTAAACTACATTGTACAAAGATAGGATATTACAGTTGCATAGTTGGTTTATTTGTTCCAAATATTACTAAGAATACTTGGTAATTTTCTTAATGATGTTTTCAAAACTGGTATCTAAAGAATTTAAGAAATTTCAATTTTAATTCGAGTAATTATTAAAAATGGTATATGGAATTCATCACCTCATCAAACGGAATTCATCACCTCATCAAATGATTTTGTAGTTGGTTGCAGAAACAAAAGCAAAGAGTTCAAAGGCACACGGACACTAATCTATCCACCATGTTGGTAGAATACTATCACAGTATCACCACAATGATTTCCTCACTATGGATTTTCACGATGGAACATGTTTGCGAGCACACGCGGGGGCCTCCAAAACATAAGTTCAATTTATAGCTTATTTTGAAGAAATCAAAGCAAATAAGCAACAGAGAAAGAGAGCCCACGGAACAACACCTAACAGCCCTTTATTTTCTTAAAATTTTTTGGGCCACAATCAGAAACGAGAATCAAATCAAATGAAAGCAAAGGCAAGATGGTAGAAGCTGAACAAAATGTTCAGTTGACATTTCTGCAGTTGGTACGGATTTCTCCATGGGTGCCGGTAAGAGGATTGATGTTGCCCATGCTGACCATTGCGGAGACGAAGTCGTTGAAGAAGATTCTTTGGTTGGCACTGTAGGATTTCACAGTGGAATCGGCAGAGCCATTGTTGTAGAGCTGCTGGTCTGAGTGCAGCAAGCCTTTGAATGCCACCAAGTTTTTGTAGTAATCGTTGTTGAACACCGTGGGTGATCGGTAGTCCAGAGGAGACAGATTTGTATCACCGCCTGAGAATGGGCAGTTGCCCTTCAACGACGTTGCGTACCATCCATCGATGTTGCTGTCGTTGTATATGTGCGATCTGAAGCTCTTGCACTGTGCTTGGCCTATCGTATGCGCCCCTGATGAATTATATTCCCAATCCCAAACACCATGCATAAATGAATGCATATCAGCATAATATTAGTGAAATTGAAACTGAAATTTTAAGATCTTTCTAGAGCTATTAGACACTGGAAATGTACTGCTAAATAATTTCTAGTTGGCATTTGAAACAGGTCCATCGCAAAGAAGATTTTAAGATTGATGATGTATATTTTTACCAGAAAGTGCGATCATGTCGGTGGTGGAGAGGCCCTGGTTTTGGAACTTGGAAATCAGCTGAGACAGACTCGATCCAGGACCCGGCAGATTGGTGTTGGCCAGGCTCAGGCTTGCAGTCGTGGAGTCTCTTCTTCCCAGAGCTACTCTCCACTTGGGTCCTCCCAGCTTTCATTCATTCATTCATTAAAATCAAATGAAAAATTTAGATTTCTCTTGCACTGAAATAGATTTAACTAAACACTAACGGTGATAATGGAATTTAACATTAGAATAATGATATTAGTGAGACTGACAATAACGACGGAGTCTCTGGCAGCAAGAGCCACAATATCGGCGCAAGAGACGACGTTCGGACACAAATTTTCCACTGCAGATTTGATGTCATCGATGACGTTGAATCCCCTGACGGAGCCGTTGTTGGGGCCTGCCGTTTTCTCTCCTGTGAACGTCGAGTTGTCGTCCAGCAGAATCGATCCATCGCAGCCCTGCAATTATCGCATCCGTAAGTCAGAAGCACACTAACGGCTATTAAATCCGTCTGTACTTTGTTCACCATGTTCAGTTTCAAAACCCGAATATCCATTATTTTTTTTACTTAGTTTATTTGTCAAACGGTTGCTTGGCTTGGCACAAAGATGACAAAATTAGAATAAAAACCTTTTATTGATGTCTCTCTGAGGAAGTGTGTATGGTGTGAGCTTGTATTTATTAGTGATCATTGTCCTCTCACTTTGTTATTCTAAGTGGATAGTTGTGCTTCTTGTGATCGAAATTGTCTTGTGTTTTGGTCCGGGTAGAGGTGGTCCTAAGGACAAGCAAACAGGTATAATATATGTTATGATGGCCATGAAATTGTATATCCCGACACAATGCATTTAATAGAAGTTAGAATACCATATAAACAATTCCTTTCTAGGATAGGATACGCTTCCAGGTAATATATATCTGCTTTATGAGTAAGCGTTTATAGGTATATATTTTACGTAATGGCTTTTTTAATCATATGCAAGCTGTTATATTTTTTTAATTTTATTTTTCCCGTAACACTAGTCTTATTCTTGTCCTAAAATTAGCCGTTTTCTATTTTCTCTACAACGGGTTGCTAAATATAATGTATTTTTTTAAGACAGTCAACTGATATCACTATGAAAGGTTAAATAAGTGTCATAAAGCCATAGCACAATTTTACTACAACAATCACAATTTTGCTATGACAATAAGGTACTGCTCCACCAGAAAGGTTCCTCCATTGTCCACACCTAGAAGTTGCCATCCAACCCAAAGCCTCTTTGGTGAAATATAAGTGTCCTGAACTGTGAAACTACATTTCTGGAACAGCCTAGATCCATCCCATCCTCTAAATTGAAATCTAACTTTAAATTCATTGGTAGAAAGCTCATAAGGGCTATCAAAATCATATATATTTGGACTGGACTGGAGTTACCTGGACGAAGCAATCATGAAAATGAAGGCGAAGCAAGGAAGCTCCCATTCTGCGTTCCTGCAAAATGGCTTGTGCCACTACGGCCCGCACAACTGTTTGCAGCCGAGGACATGTTGAGCGGTAGTAGGCCGGATCTAGAACAGCATCAGTCGTCCCACAATACAGCGACAGAAGCCAAATTGCTACCACTGCAAACGCTGATGATGGCCATGCTACTCTTATTCCCATCATCTCCATTTTCTTTATCTTATATCTTGTACTACTTGTATGGTATTTGTTCTTCACCGTGGCAGTAGTGAGACGTTTGAATTGGACGAGGGAATGATGAGATGAAATTTATAGTGTGTGGACGTAGACCTGTTCAATTATTTTAACATGCAGGACAGCCCACCAAGGCATTTAAAAAATGGATCAGATTCTATCTATATATCACAGCCAGAACCATGAAAACGCAATTCTATGAACGGTTCATAAAACGTGATGGCACTCAAAAGTCAGAACTAAAAAGCCCTGTTTCGTTGGCTTCCGAGCACCATCATCTTTCTGGGTTCTGTTTAATCTGAGATGGTCTCTATCTTTCTCAAACGGAATCACCATTTTTATGAATTTATCCCGCGGCTACTGGTGCGCTTGTTTGTGCAACCAACGCTTGCTTGATCGATCTTGTAGATCACCACCACAGGCGTTGAATACTTCAAAAGCTTCGATGTCTTTTGTGCATTTGTCACTTGTGTACATTATCATATTCTATTCTGTTTGTATTGTAGGTAACGATGATAAAGTTTTAAAAATATGGTCTGTCTGTCTTTTCAGTTTAGACGAGTGGTTGGCTGGCGGCACATCACAAGCCGAACCATAAACCGAATTACAAAGAAATTGCAATGAGCTTTTTCTTTAATTAAAAAAAGTTAACTAATTCAGTGATTCTCAATCCTCAAGTTTTATTCAAATCTTGGAAACAAGACCAATGGTTCCCGAGAAGATGCGGAAGCCGGGAATCACGACGCTTGCCTGCAGCAAAATCATCTTCCAAATCAAGCACGTCTAAGCATAAAATTGGAATATTTTCTGACGACTGTAGCGTTGTGTACACGCCTTAGATCATTAATAGAGCTAAGCAAGTCGTTGACAAAAGGTTTGTTGAATTTATTAATAACCCAAAATCAATGCTAAAAAAAGTCAGCGAAGATTCGGCGTTAGTGGTGGTGCCAATGCAATAAGAGTATGGCACTCAAAGGGCTATTAGGGGTTCCAAGCAAGAAGTCAAGGCTTTTCTTGCTTGTACAAAAAAACATTTCAAGGTCCCTTGTTTTATGCTTTTGACTATAGATTACAATATAGATGCTTTTGAAGAACTTGTGAATTATGGGGAAATTGTATATCTCATTGTTCACTATGTTAGAGTGTGTTTAATTCTAAGAGATATCTTAAGACGTGCTTGAAAGTGCATGTTTAAGAACTATGATATCTGGTAAATAATCAATCATAGTAAGTCATCATCTCATCAAATCTTGCAAGAGCTCCCAAAATATGTGTTCAAGAACTATAGTGTCATGTGCACATAGATAATCATAACAAGTCATCCTTAAATCCTATAACTATCTAGCTATAGTAAATCATCATCAAATCCTACATGTGCCTTCAAAATATAATTTTAAGAACTATGGTATTAGGTAGATAGCTACTTAGAATCAAATCTTACACTTCCCTTATGGCTAGCCCATCATAGATGAGATAAAAGGCACCAAAATGATTCTCACTTTCTCTCACATTCTACAACTTTTAGTTTTCGTAAACAACTTTTTGTTTAAATTAGCCTTCTCAATTGTAAAAAGGAATCAATATTATGAGCAAGAGAAAAGACATATATTCGGTCAATTACATATTATAATTTTCCTAAGTCTTGTAACTTTTGTCATTGTGAAGGACATTTGTTTAATGCTTGTCTTTTTCTGCACAAGAAAAAAAATTTTAAAGAAAAGAAAAAAATGTGTTGAAGTTGAAGATACCAAAAATCAAGTTAATGTCAACTATAAGAATGATCAAATGGTAATAAAGAATCCAAAGAATACAAAAGCTCCAATACATATTTTTATTAGTACTAAAGAAAGTATTAAGCAACCTAGATAGATAGCTCATAATGTAAATTTTTCCTTGTTTGACAAGAACACTATTAACTTGAAGATTAAAACTAATGTTAATAAGAATGTTAAAGTTGATGGTGAAGATGCTTGATGTAAGATTAATAATAAGCATCCATGTGAAGATCTTTTACAAGTGGTATCACTTTGTTGCTTTGATACAAATATAGGTATTAAGCCACAACTTTTGATCTTGAATCCTTTTGTTATTTTAAGTTCAAGCATGTATGTTAAGAAGTGATATAATTTTTGTTAGAACTAGGACCTTTCTTCCTCTAACATTTAAATTTTTGCACTTATTTTTACAATGTTTTATTGTAAGGTTGTTCACCTAAGTAGGTAGTCCTAAAATCAAAATTATTTTCCATATTTTATTTATTTTTGATAATGTCTACTTAGGGTCAAGCTTGTCATGTAATTTGAATTTTCTTTGCTCATTATCAATAATTTTCTATAGGGTCCAATAGCCACTTTCTTCCACATTATTTGGTATTCTTATTGATGAGTTGTAATACATAAATCAAATTACAATGGAGTGTATTAAGGTTGGCAATTTTTCCTATAAAAATTTTAATATTTACTAATAATGTGGTCCCCAAAATGAATGCGTTGTAGTAATGCTCAATTTCTTTCATATTTTTTTAACATTTTCATTCATGAATTCTAGCACATAAATTTAGCTACAATGGAGTGCATAGAGGTTTAAAATTTTCTACTAAATATTTTAATGTTTGCTTATAATGTTGTCCCCAAACTAAAATGAAATCATTTTTATGATGTGTCATGGATGAAAGTAGACATTATACAAACCAAAAAAATGATGTGGTACCAAATCACATAAATGATTTTTACTTTAATTTTGAATAAAGTTGCTCTCTCATATAAGTATTTAAACATTACATTTTAAAATAGATATTTATTATAAGATTATGTTTTTCAAAAGATCTCTAATAGTATTTCTACTTTGTATACTATTCCTAGTAAGGTAAAGCATAAATTTGGGCAGGGAACATCTGAAAGATAATGTAATATTAGCTTGTTCAATGAGTTTTCTTACATGGTTGTGAATTTTGGGAATGAATACTTTTAGTTGCACCACCGAGATGTTTGGAAAATGTTTAAAAATATTTTTTGTTCTAAAAATGTTTAATCTTCATATCATATTTAGTTAGCTAAACTGAAAATTACATTAATGGAAATTACATCTCTTCATCAATTTATTAGATTTTATCATAAAATGCATGTTAGAACTAGAATACGCTTTTCCATGAACATTTTTTTATGCCATTCAAAGAATAGAATATGTAAAATAAAAATTTAAATTAGAAACCTAAGGAACTTAGAAAAATGATATGACAGAATACTCTTGAGAACATGTAGGAATAGACTACATGAATACAAGGAGGATCCTTTGTACAAAAGTATACTTATACGTTTTCTATAATTGCAATGTGAATTAAAGTTATGATGCCTCATACTTGTGTGAGGTCTCACTATTTCTTAATCAAGATAAGAAAGTGGATTAACACATGTAGATTCTATGTAGAGGCAACAATGAAGGATGAAGAGTACATATTTCTTAGTTATCATTTTTTAAATATAATGAGGCTTAAATATGATATTTAAGCAAAAGATTTACTACAATTTTTTGATCTAGAATTATTAATATTGGATGCTTTGTTTCATATTTGTGAACTCAAGTTGGGAAAGCTATAAGCTTCTATTGAAATTTGTTTCTTTTTTTATGATTGTTGCATTCATTTTTATTTATGAGAGTTTACTTCTTCTCCATACAGAAAAATTTTTAGTAAGATGTAAAAACCCATAAGGATGCTTTTGAATAAAGGAGAGGCCTAATTCTTTTCCTACTCTAGATGAAAAATTTTTAGAATTGATTGTAAGGATGAAATCTTGAAAAGACATCTCTAAAAAATCTAAGCCTTTTTCCTAGATTTCATCTTTTATATTACACTTTAAATTATTTATTTATTTATTTAGGATCTAACACCCACCACACATTGGAATACTTCCTTGATGAGGTTTTAAAGAATTGTAAAAATATATTCCTATACAAATATTGAGCATAAATAACAATTTGATTCCTCATTAAACAATAGTTAGACATTGTTGTTAATGTAATAACTAATTATGATTGTAATTTTATTGTCATTTTTACTATCATTTTAAACAATGAGTGATGAATCACTATTTGCATTGGCTGCGACGTCATTGTATATTCACCGATGTTGGGGTATATTCCCCAAGTCTATAGATACTACTCCTAGGCTCCCATTTTGAGTCAGTTTTGAATAGTTTTAGTTTTAGTTTTCAAGCAAGGTAGTGCAGCTCTTGTAGTTTATGTCCCTCAGAGTTAGAATATTTTTTGAGTGCCCACAGAAGGATTCTAAAGTTTGTACAGTTCTTTGTTCGAGCATTGATGTACCTGAGCGCAGTAGTGTGATGGGAATAAAAAAACTCTTTTTGCAATCCTTGTAGCATTGAGAATAGCTCAATATTTTATTTATTGCATTTTACTTCCTTGTTCTTTACTTTAATGCATTTGATTAAGGAATTCATTTCCAGCAATTAATGAACATGAGCACAACCACTTCAACCATTCATATAGCACTTGGTAACCCAACAACGCTTAATGTTTGGTAGCCTAGCTATGCTATATGTGTTCAGGATGTGTCTAGGGAAGTGGGGTGGTTACTTGTGTTAGGCTAGATAGACAATAGACATTAGTTTTCAATCTACTCTACCCTTATTCTTGTTGTAGGTGATTACATCCATAAAATATAAAACAATAAAAATTCATATACCTCAATTACACTTAAATCATACCCTTGAGCCTCACAAGTGTAGCTGGGAAGACAAAAAACATTCTCAACGCCATTTCATTTTCTAGAGGAACTAGTGTATGAGATAACTATAAGTCCACGTAATTTGACTGGATCGCATGTAATGCCTTAGTGATTCATATGGTTGGGTGTAGGGGTACCTCGCCACTCATCATTGGCATCATTGCTAAGGTCCTTTGTGTTTTCTTTTGTGCTATGTAGGACCCAGTGAAAGCATTTAAATTGTTGGAATGAACCTAAGAGTCATATCTTATTTCACAATTACTACAACAAATTCTTGGAGCACATTGTGATTTTTGTTTCGCTAATCGATAATGTCTTCTTCTCATAGGAGCGTTTCTCCCCCCAAGCCTGATAATGATCATCCATCAAAGCCTCAATAGTACTAAATTACATATACTCATCTTGATGAGTATGTGCTAAACTTTACCTTCGTCTTACACTAGGATGAACATCTGCAGTGGCATGACATGGAGGGAAACATTGTGTTGCCACCTAATCGTGTTGCTCCTGCAATGCTCTATCAAATGCTTTCAAAATGTGGTCTTTGAGATTGTCATGGGGAATATATCATGGAAGATGTTGATGCTAGGGATTATCATCCCACTGAAGCATAATGCCTATGAGATCGGCAGCTAGAGTAATACTATGAACTTTCGAAGGGAAAAAGACTTATTGATTTTTCGTTCTTGTTGTACCAACAAGCTATTGGGGAACCCTTCTCTAGGGATCTTTCACTCAATGACACTCCTCTCTTTAACTTTAGTTATGAAGGTTAAAACTAGAATCTACACTCTATAGTTTACAATCCTAATTTTGGTAACAAGGGATCCAATAACAAAGACAGATCTGGAGGGGCAAGTCAAGGAAGGGATGCTAGTAAGAAGCACAATTGTGATCATGATCATGATCATCGAAGAAGTAGTAGTAGGCATCGTGATGGTGCTGGTTCTTCTTTCTCTTCCCCTTTGTCATGTTCCTTTTCTTCTTCTTCTAGCTCCGATTATGATAGTAGAAGGCGAGGTCGTGATGGAGGTAATTGAAATGAATGAAATGATCAATGGGACCAAAATGACCAAAGGGACTATTAAGATAGGTAAGATCAAGGACATAGATGTTCAAGAGAAGCACATTGACATGAATGAAGCGGTAGTAGAGGGCATCATGGGCACCATGATCAAGGCCTCGATGAGCCTCTATTTGCTACTCAAAGTATGCTTAACATCATAGAGGTAGTTAGAATTCCAACAAGGCATGTGAAAGACAATAAAATCAAATGGTTAGACATGAATAATATTCCTCGATTTGAAGGAGGATATAATTGTGATTCGTAGAATCATATTTAGGATTTTCAAGATGCATGTGCCTTGAAAAATGTAGAGAAAAAATGGCAAAAACTAAAGTTGTTTCCCAGGACACCCATCAAAGAAGTCGAGAATTGGCACTAGTCCTTAGAACTGGAATCTATTAGACAGTGGAGTACCATGCTTGAAATGTTGAATGATAAGTATCAAATGTACTCCTAGATGTCCAACTTAAGGAAGCAAATTCAAGGGTGGAAATAAGGAGCACATGAACCCTTGGATGTTGCCATTGGTTGATACTATGCCTTGATGCATAAATGCCTTGGCCATGGTTATTCTCAATTAGCTCAACTCCACCACATTGTAGACAAGCTTAATAATGAAATGAGGAAAACCCTTGGTGTTTATGCCTAAGGGCAATTGTCAAAACTAACTACCTGCTAGGTACAAAGATTAATAGAGCACATCACCAAAGAGGAGGGAAAACTAAGAAAGAGAGAAAGTGTAGAGGAGTACAACCATGATCCTTCTATTCACAAGAGGGAGGTTTGATTTTGCAATAGTGAGGATGAATCCATATTTGATAAGGGGATGCATAAGAAAGCCTTGACACTTCAACAATTCCAATCTGAACTTATGACCAAGGTTGATTAGTTAAGGGACTCCATGGGTAGTCGATTTACAAAGGTAGTGATCATGAGTGCATGAGGTGCAAAGAAGCTAAACGTGCATATTACAAAGGTAAGGGCAAAATTGTTGCAATAGAAGAGGTTGCGGACAGTGAATCAAATGATGATCATGGATGTGATGTTTGCTAGTATGAACATCCTAAGGGGTGTTGCCCCATTTTGTCACATCTTTAGGAGTCTGGGATGTATGCCTTACATCCATGACTTACATAAAGGAAAACATCCAGGAGGTTGCCTTATCCTCAAGGTAATCTCAGGTAGTTTTGCCAACAACAATCGTATTACCCAAGTAGAGCTCCACCACAACCATATGAACAATATCAACAATGGTAGGAACCATAATCATGGGTTCTTGTACCACCAAGGAAATAATACCCCTACTGGTAGCTTGATCCATATGGTTATCATGTTCAGCAATCGATGTCTCCATGTAACTCTTCTAGTAATGTTTCTAATATTCAACCTTACTACCACCATTTTGACTATTATCAAACTCCATCTCCACATGAAAGAAGGGACGTTGCCCCCTATCCTTATCTTTCTCTTGTTCTTGCACACACTCCTCCTCCTCTTGCCTAGCTACCACTTGCTCCACCAATGTAGGGTGAACTGCCTACTCAACCGTAACAATGCAATGCTACGAGGGTTGTTAATTTGCAACCCAATTAGCCATTGGAGGGGTTGAATGCCCAATCAAAGAAAAGACCTTTTTTTTAACCCCGTAGTCCACCTAAGCCTTCACCTACACCTATGGTTGACAACCTTGCTCTTGTCTCTCCCTCCATATCAGATTCCTTTGGGCCTCCTTCAAACCAAACTCTACCAAGAACCCATACCGTAATGCTTACTCACACCGTGTTTGATTGGATCCATGCAGGAAACCTTTATAGGCAATTAGATGATTCTAGAAGTCCTCTAATTTATTTGTAGATTACTAAGAATGAATCATGCAAGGCTCTTTGTGATTTAGGTTCTAGTGTTAATTTGATTTCTCATGAGATTTACACTACCTAGAACCTACCTCCTCTTAAGAAGAGAAACATTAGATTAGAATTGGCAGATCAACCCATCATTATTTCATTGGAACTAGTAGAAGACACTGTGACCACTGTTTGTGGATGGTCTTATCCTACTAACTTCCTAGGAATCAAAGTGGAGAACTACAAAGGGGACTTTCCAATCATTAGGGGAGGAGCATGGTTGAGCATGGTAGATGTAAGAATGGGCATCAAAGATCTTTTCCTAGAAATCTCTAGAGAAAATGCATTTGGAAAGATTGAGAAGAAGAGAGTTCTATGCATCACATACAATGATAGCCGGTGTAATTGTGTGCAAAAACTTTGGGTCATCAAGCAAGCATCCATCTCCACATGCAAGCAGTGTGTGCTAGAAGTAAAAATTCAAAGGTTTTTGTACATAGTAGCCACAAAACAAGAGGGCACCTAGTGGCTAACTATTGATTTAGAAAGTAGCACACTATGCATGGAACTAGCTGAGAGCTTGACATGTGAATATGTCATATCATCACCAACTCTATGATGATACAAACGATGATATCTATTGGGGAGAGTTGGAAATTCCTGAGAATTTCAAGAAATAGCCCCTTGAATTGAAAACGCTATTGGCTAGAATGGAATATGTATTTTTGAAAAATAAGAAGCTAGTTATAATCAATGCAAAAATTGCTCCAATATAGAAAGAGATGCCATTGGAGGTAGTTAAAAGATGGTTAGTAGCTTTTGCTTCGTCATATCCTAAACTCACAGGGATTGATCCTAGGATATGCTAGCATTGCATTTACACTGACCTAGCCATGAAGCCAAAATGATAGCCACAAAGATGGTTGAACCCCAAATTAAAGCAAATCATCAAGGAGAAAATTGAGCAACTCCTTAAGGCAGGGTTCATCTAATCCATTGCGGATAGCAAGTGGGTTAGTCCACTCATAATTGTACCAAAGAAAGGTGGTAAGTGGTGGGTTTGCATCGATTTTAGGCTACTGAATATGACAACATTCAAGAATCACATGGATTGATCCTAAGATATGCTAGCATTGCATTTACACCAACCTAGCCATGAAGCCCAAGCGATAGCCACAAAGGCGATTGAACCCCAAATTGAAGCAAATCATCAAGGAGGAAATTGAGCAACTCCTCAAGGCAGGGTTCATGTATCCCATTGCGAATAGCGAGTGGGTTAGTCCACTCATAATTGTACCAAAGAAAGGTGGTAAGTGGTAGGTCTACATTGATTTCATGCTACTAAATATGGAAACATTCAAGGATCACTTTCTATTGCTGTTTGTTGACCAAGTACTAAACACAATATCAAGTCATTTCTACTACAGCTTCCTAGATGGTTATAGTGGCTACAACCAAATTCAAATTGCACCAGAAAACTAGGAAAAACAACATTCATGAGTCCTTGGGGGACTTTTGCATATCGTAAGATGCTGTTTGGCTTGTGAAATGCTCCTACCACATTTTAACACCTAGTCCTGAGCATCTTTCAATAGCAGATTAGTAGTGGTGTACAAGTATTCATGGATGACTTCTCCACCTATGGAGCTACATTTGAGTAAGCCTTGGACCACCTTGAGCAAGTGCTAAAACAATGTGTCAAAACTAACTGACAACTTAATTGGTAGAAGAGTCACCTCATGGTCTAGGAGGAAATTTTATTGNACAACTTAATTGGTAGAAGAGTCACCTCATGGTCTAGGAGGAAATTTTATTGGGGCATAAAATATTGCAAGAAGGAATTGAGGTGGACCTTGAAAAAATTAGGTTCATCTAAGGAATAACCCACTAGTTGGAAATAGTTAAAGATGTTTGGTCATTCCTTGAACACATTGGCTACTACTAGTGATTCATAGAGAATTTCTCTAAGATTGCAAAACCATTGGTTGAACTAAAAAAGAAAGATGCTCCTTTTATTTGGACCCCATAATGTGAAAAAGCGTTCCAGCAACTGAAAGAAAGGCTTGAAGAAACTCCAATCCTACAAGCACCTAATTAGTTTAGACCATTTCACATCATGATGGATGCATTGAATTATGCTTTGTGAGCTATTTTGATGTAGTTCGATGACAAGAAACCTCCATACTACATTTGCTACATCAACTGAAGCATTGTGGGTGCATAGTTGAACTACACCACTACAGAAAAGGAATGGATGATAATGGTGTTTTCTCTAGAGAAGTTTAGACATTATGTGCTTAGATACAAGGTGTTTGTGCACACAAACCATAGTGTCATCTTCGTCCTAATGAATAAGCCAATGGTGAGCCCCCCTATCATATGGTAGCTAGTGATCTTGTAGGAATTTGATCTTACAATGCTAGATTGAAAGGGCACTAAGAATGTGGTCACTGATCACTTATCTTGGTTGCGATGGGATGAAAAAGAGGAAGAAAGTTCATTATCTAGAATATTTCTTGATGATCTCTTTTTTGGGGCTATAATTGAACAATTTCCCAATGAGTGAAAATGGTATGATAACATTGTCACCTATCTTCTCACTTAGGAGATGCCACAAGGGTTGGACCATCAGAGGAAACAAAAATTTCTTCACCAGGTAAAGCACTTCATGGAGATTAACAGACACCTCTACAAGGTGTGTGCCAATGGCCTAGTTCATTGGTGTGTCCCTGATGCTGATCAATTGCATGTTTTCTAAGATGCTCATGAAGGTCATTGTGGTGGACACTATGTTGGGAGATGCATGGCCATTAAAATCTTGATGCCAGGGTACTATTGGCCAACACTCTTTAGGGATGCTCCCCATTTTATTCACTTCTATGAACAATGCTAATGGGATGGTGGAATGACTACTCAAATGGAGGAACCTCAACAATGGATTCAACCATTAGAATCATTCGACATTTGGGGCATTGATTTCATGGTTCCATCATGCCCATATCAAATGGAAAGGTGTACATCATAGTCACCGTTGACTATTGTACGAAATGGTAGAAGCAGTGGTGTACATCATAGTCACTGTTGACTATTGTACGAAATGGGTAGAAGCAGTAGTTATCATTCATTGTACATCTTCTACTATTGCTTGGTTTGTATAACAAAATGTTGTAAATAGGTTTGGTGTGCCACATGCATTAATTTTTGACAATAGAACTCATTTTACAAGAAGTACTTTTCGGAAGCTCATGCAACACTTGGGGGTTGAACACAAACTCACAACACCTTACCATCCTGAGGCTAATGGTCAAGTTGAGGTTACTAATAGGGAAATCACAAGAATACTAACAAGAACTGTTAGCAAGTATAGTAAGGATTGGGGCACAAAACTGAATGATGCCCTTTGGGCCTACTGCTCAACTTGGAAACTTCCTATAGGCTACTTTCCCTATAAGCTTGTGTATGGAAAACTACTAACACTTCCTATTCAATCTAAAATCCGTACACTTTTAATGACTTATGACCTTGACCTTGACTTAAGTCTAGCCCAAAAGGAAAGACTAATGAATCTCAACCTGCTAGACGAAAACCAATTAGTGGCCTTCTCATCTAATGATTTGCATAAGGATTAGAACAAAAAGTGTCATGACCTAAAATTAGAAAATTTAAATTTCAACTAGGACATAAGGTTCTTTAGTGAAACCCCACACACGTACCTTAACGAACTAAGTTCCAGACATTGTAGAAAGGACCTTATATCATTTATGAAGCTTTTCCTTTAGGGGCCATGATGATCTATAAACTTGAGAGCCCAAACAAGAAACAACTGGTTAACATCCAAAAAATTAAGCCTTTCCATGAGCATACACTAGCTAACTCAATAAGTACATCATCTGATGGACAACCATGCTCCATATTTTAGATTTCCTTCTTTCAACTTAGTTATGGGGGAGATGGCCAACCATGCTAACCATTCAAGCATCTCCTCAGTTTTTCAACATTTTTGTTTTACACCATCAATAATACATTAGATATTTCTTGAATAGTTTACACTTTCTTAAATATTTTCTTTTATTTGGTGTTATTTTCTAACTTTTTGTTAATTAGTGCCAGGTACATTGGTAATGTGTTACTTGATGGTGGTATGTACTATCTTTGTTATTTGATTGTTGGTGTTTGGTTTCTAGATTTAAATATTGCTATGAATAATAAGGACATGGTTTCTTTTTCATGTGATAGGTAGTGAGTCCACAACATCCACCCATCCACACACTCTATGATTTTCCTTTTTTTGGAAATATGCAGTCCCTTTTTCATTAATAAAACTTTAATAAATTTGTGGCTTTGGTAGTTTCTAGAATTGGGAAGGATTCAAAGGTTTGAATAGGGTGTGGATTCAAGGGGATTTAGTATTCTTTTTACTTTTCTATTTGCTTGGGTGCATGTGTGTTTCCATGAATTTCTTACCATTATGTGCCAATCAATAAAGGAAGTTGAATAATTCCTTGCATGGTGTGGTTCTCATGAAGAAAAAAAATAGAAAGATGAGGATTCAAAGTGCACCCATTGGATGAAATAAATGCATGTGTCTTTGCATGGTGTGGTTCCCATTTTAAAAAGAAAAAGAAAAAACAATGGAAATTCAAAGCACATCCCTTAGACAGAATAAATAGGCTACAAGAACTGGTTATGGGACTCATCTCCTCTAATTAAGGCCCTTTCTCACTTCCTACTCTTTTTCTAATTTGGAATGATGGTTGTTTTGTCGGAGCACTCTTGTGTCTTAGGGGATGAATTGGTCTTAGAATGGTGATGCAAAGTCACTAAAATTGGTTGGTTTTGGTCTGGACTAAGGATGGATCCTATCAGGTCATTTAACCACAAAATCCAAAAGGGAATTCCTATGATCGTAATTACAAACTCCATTCCATCCACTCTCTTATCCATCTATGCTTTCCATGTTCCACCTCATTGTTAGTTTCATGTTTTGGTTCAATGTCCTGGTTTGATGTGTTGGAATTCTTAGTTAGTTACTTTTGGATTTTTGTACTTAACCTTCTGTAACCATTAATCATCCATGGAGCCCATGGGCTCTTTAGTCTAAAGTTATGAAAGGGAATAAAAGGCCTATGCTTGCTTTAGGGAGGATCCACTTGCATATCTTTTGGTTGGGTTAGTTAAGTTCTTTACCCTTAGACATTTTTACAATCAAATTCTTTCTGTTTATCCCATCAATGACATCCAATTGTACACATCTTCACAATAATTTTCAGTGAATTCTTCTTTTCATTATTGTGAATTCTTATATCCTCTTCAAATATTTCCTTATATTGAACCTTTTTGAATTTAATGGACCACTTAATTTAATTAACCCTATTTGTTTGCCATCTTGCTAACACTACCCAAAGAAATCAATCTATCATAATCATAGCTTAGCTAAGTGTAACCACTGATGAGATAAGGCATTTAACAATTATGTGTTACACATTGCATACTAATTCATGATCCTATTGCGATTACAGTGGGAATCATGGATTGGAAGTAGAACTATCTTCACCAAGGATGATGTAGTAGTACCACACAATGAGGATCATTTATGATCGTAGGATCTCTTCTCTCTCTCTCATTCTCTTGCTGCCAAGAGGTCTTGGATGTTGATATTCTCCAGGGTGTTCACTCCTCTTCTCATGAACACCCACTGTTGTAAAAATTGTAATTTCATACACTTGCAGCACTTAGAATAACTTAATATTTTACTTCCTTGTTCTTTACTTTAATGCATTTAATTAAGCAATTCATTTTTAGTAATTAATGAACTTGAGCATGACCACTTCGAGCATTCATATAGTACTAGGTAACCTAGCAGTGCTATATGTGTTTAGGATGTGTTTAGGAAAGTGGTGCGATTACATGTGTTAGGCTAGATAGACATTAGTTTTCAATCTACTCTACCCTTATTCTTGTTGTAGGCGATTACATCCATAAAATATAAAATGATAAAAATTCATATACCTCAATTACACTTAAACCATACCCTTGAGCCTCATAGGTGTAGTTGGGAAGACAATGAACGTTCTCAATGCCGTTTCACTTCCTAGAGAAACTAGTGTATAAGATAACTATAGGTCCACAGAATTCAACTGGATCATGCGTAATGGCTTAGTGATTCATATAGTTGGGCATAGGGGTACCTTGCTACTCATCAATGACCTTTCTATTATTTTTAGTAAATTTAATAAAGAATTATTCTTGTTTATGTTTATAAAACACAAATATACCCTATTATTTAATTTCAAAATAAAAGTTGTTTTTAAGGGTTTTGCCATTGAATTTGATTTCTCTAGAATTATCATTCTCTCATGGGGAATTGTAAATTCACCTCAACTTCTCCTACTAATACTATAATTTCTACTTCTATCAATGCAAATTTTTTTTGTTGATTCTTATTGATGAGTAGTGAAGGTATCCTAACACTCTACTATACAAGTCACAAGTGTTTGTGTGTGACTAGATTGTAATCTATAGATGGACAATGTAATTATGCTAGTATTTGATATTAAGCTAATGATCATTATCTTCCCACTTTGAGTTAGTGAAGTTCAAACATATGGCTTAACTATTTATGAGACATATGATAATTTGATGTTGTAAGGTCCTTAACACTCCTAATGGTAAACATGATGAAAGTGAATATTAAAGTCTAGGTTTAAGTAATAATAAGAATGTAAATCTATTCTATCTTAGAGTGATGGATATTCGGTCTTGGTCTACTATACATACCTTGGACTTATGTGATTATCACTAGGATTACCAAGTGGAATTACTATTAGGTGAATCAAGTAACATCGTTACTGGGTTACCAAACAATCACACAACACTTGAAACCAGTTGTAGCCATTTTGCTTAACTAGTAAGCATGGAAAATAAAGTGCTTGAAAATGTAAAGTGTTAAACTAAAGTAAACAAGAAATTATGCTAAGTAACAATGGAATGAAAGAACTAATGAATGCCACAATGATGTAAAATAGTCTTGATCTTTATTGTAGGTCATAAACTGTGTTCAAGTACAATTTACTTGAACAAAGACTTTGTTCAACTGCTTAACATCACACTGTGGGTATTCACTCTATTGCTAAAACTACAAAAACAAACTACAAAAATTTCATTAAGGGTGGAATCAAAAAGTTGTTGTTTGTATGTCCAAGTGCTAGTAGTTATAGGGTTGCATAGATCCTAAAGGATCATATTAATGATGACATAGAATGAGCTATGATATCGTTGATATGATATCGCAATGGTGGAAAAAATGAATTTATCATACCCCCACGACTAATTGGAAGCTCATCCTTGAGTTTAAAAAAATGAGGATAGAGTCCCTTACAAATTTGGGAGGTAGACTTGACTTAATATGACTTAACTATCTACATGACTCTAACACTGCATTGGTGTTTTTACAAAAATGATACAATTGATAATTAACAAAAAAAACAAAAAAACAAAAATTTTAGTAACATGATGTAGCCTTAAGTTCCCAACAGTGGTGTCTCTTCCATTAGCTTCTTCCCTTTGTCCTCAAGGTGATAAAATTGATATTTGTCAAGGAGAGCTTGAAGCTTCTCTTCTTTTGTCCTTGGGTTATGTACCATCCATGTTGATTGTAAAATGTTTAATGAAGTTAGTACATCCCATGGGTATGACATTTGTGAGAACATTTTGTTTGCTTTTACGTGCCATGCTACAAACTATTGTTGTTCTTCCTTAAAAGCTTTGGCTACCTTTTTGAGTTCTTGGTAGTTAGACATTCTATGTATGATATTTTCTATGACATCTTTTTGGCCTTGGTAACTAGCCTTCACAATTTCTAGCTCGGAGTTTACCACATGTAATGTTTTCAAAGCATCCTTCCTATTTGCAAAATCTTTCTTATATACGACATACATTGCTACTACCTGCTGCTCTAGCTCATTTTGAGGCTTGCCTATAGTCAATATGGCCAAGTTAGCATATCAAAGATTTGCTAAGCTCATGTACTCTATAAGATCCTCTATTTGTAGGTCTTTGTTTTTGATTTTAGACTAGTGGATGTGGGCTAGGCTATCCAAGATGGGTTGCTAGTCTAGACTCTCAATAGTGATGGAATTGATCTTGGCTTTTACCATTTATATTTTTTTCTCATTTATCTACTTGTACATGCCCACTTGGTCCCTAAAATGCTCTTTGAGCTTCTCATGTCTCTTGGCCTCATGTTGTCATGCATTTATTTTAATGGCTACCCTTTGTCGGATTGTGCAAACTTCTTTGATTGAGAGTGTGCTATTTTCACAAGCCCATTTGCTCATGTCTTGGTTGATTCTAATTAATTATTCTCATAATTGATGAATATTTTTCTTGAGAACATTTTTCTACTTTTCTACATCTATTAATCTATTGTTATCAAAAGCAAGCTTTTTGTTCTCCTCTTCCAAGGCTGTGAAAGCTTTAGCATGTGCGTATGTTTGTGCTTTGAATATTGAGACATTCCACACTACTTTCTCTCTTTCCATTTCTACATGGATGTTGTGGGTAATCATCTGCCTCACTTGGTTAGTTCTAAATTTCCTAAGTTGGTTTGGGGCAAAAAAATGTGTAGGATCTCTTACTTCTACTCTTAGAGTTACCAATTCATTTTGTAATCTTTGTACCTTATTCTCAACATGTTTTGCCCTCATCTCTGCCATTACTAGCTTTCCCTCTATGCTTATAATGTTAGTTTGCATTATGGTGATATCACTAGGGATATTGAACAAATTTTGCATGGCTTGATCAGTCTACAACAGTTTATCAAGAACATGTTCATGTTCAGCAAGAGTTATTGAGGTACCATCTAGCATTTAAGCATTCTTACCTATAGAGATATTGGTTGGTAGCATAATAGGAACATTGAAGGATTCCTTGATATGATCAATGATTACTTCAGCTGGTCTCACTGCATCTTGGTGTTGCATAATCACTGCTATGACACATTCACTAGTTTTGAGCATTACTTAAAATGATGCAATGTTTCCTAAAATTTGTTGTGCCTAGTCTTCCTCTCCTCCTATTTGCAATGACACCTAGCCACTTGTAGGGTTCGTTGAAACTATGGGCCTTATAAAGCTTTCTCTAACTCTATAAAGATTAGAGCCCTTCCTTTCTACCTAGCTTATTGTATCTGTGATCTGATGTAGATAGCTCATTAATGGATGCTAGTTTTGTGGAGGTGGTGGAGCTTATTGTTCTATTCTATCTCTAATAAGTGGTTGACTACTAAGTCCTGTTTGTTGCTATTGCTTAGTAGCTAGAATGTTATTGATAGGGGTTGAACTTAAATCTTCCTTAGTGCCCGCTGGCTTCTCCAATTGATCTTTATTTGGTGGCATTAGTTTTAACATATCTACATAAGAGGCATTCTGGGCTTTCCTTGGGACATTGTTAGTATACCCCAAAATCCTCGCTTGTTTGCATAGCTTCCTTACTAGGCAAGGAAATGGCAATGTTGGTTTTCCTACCTTCTTCTCCTTGAATTGTCTTTGAATCTCCAAAAGGATTAGATGTGCAATGTTGGAATTGAATTTTCTCATTAGTATCACACTTTCTCTAGCTGTGTATGTGGAGATTCAGTTGAGCCTCTTGGTTGGGAACATGTGGTAAGTCCCAATCTAAAAATAAATCTTTTCTTTAACAGTCATGTCACTATAATCTTTATCTTTTTTGTCATAGGTCCTTTGTAGACACACTTTTTTGGCATTTGTATCTGACTTTATGAAAATTTGTGCCACATTGGCCCTTTGATTTAAAATGTGAAGGCCTTAGCAATTTCTCAATAGAGTATGACATAGGGACACCTTCTATCTTCATAGTTGAATCATTTTGTTATGTTTCTAAAATTTATAGACCTCTCCTAGGTATCATTCTACATTATATGGAAATGTTGGCCATAATGGAGATTCCTGGAGTTGTGTTCGAATAGCTTATAGGGAGAAATCCATTAATGGACCAAAGTTTAATTCCATGATGATCATGGAAATGATAGACTTTTCTTGAATGGATTGGAGGCATTCATTGGATAATGTGAAAATTTGTCCCTATTCTAGTACTTATGACACTTTTGCCTCTACTTGTGTGGACTACTTAATCACAGAAGTCTATTGATGAATACTGAATGATTAGACCTCTTGCTTAGCATGTTCAGCTTGTGGAGTCTATTCACTTGCTTGGCCTCTACCACCATCTCTTGGTCTTTTACTACCATGTTGGTAAGGTCCTTTGGCTAATTGTCTCTTTAGGGCCATTTGTAATGAATAATATTTTGAGATTATTAAGGTTTTTTAATCAGTTCTTTATGATTCATAATTCTTCGCATACTCTTGGTTGATTAGGTTCTTAGCTTCTCATGTTAGTTATGATCTTTATTATGATTGAAAAGTTAAAAATATTTCAAAAAGAAACCCCTAGGTATTATATCTCTAATTATTATGACCTTCCACAGCTATCGTTTCCTCATTTATTGTGATCTTAAATGGTTGATATAGTTAGTTAGGAGGATTAGTTAAGTTCTTTGGTTGAAATTTGGTTAGTTGGTTATAATATTCATATTGCTTTCTTATACTTACCCTTTATAATTTCCTCTAAGTGTTAGGAAAATTGGGCTATTTTTCCCTAGTTACATGCAATAGACTCTCCCATGCTATGTTGAGCACTTTAGGATCAACAAGGTTCAAGAATTTTCCAAATCAAAGTTATGGTGAGGGAGTTATGGTATTAGGAAGTTTTCTTTCCAAAGGTAAAGGAAAAAATTAGCAAAAACTCCTCTTGCTTTAAAATGGTGAAATGAAAAATTTTTCTAACTCCTGTACCTATGTATACTATTTTTATATATGTGATGCCATTGATACAACATCATTGTTAAAAAAATTTAAATTTTTGGCAATTTTTTATAAGAAAAAATGAGTCAATTGAATGATTTGGAAGACATAGATATTGTCTAGAGGATTATGGATCATAGATGATGCTTAAAATCTGAAAATTTAGCATTCAAAAGTCATAAGGAAGGAATCTCGAGCAATGAAAGTTTATTGGGTGTAGATGAGATGGATTGAAGATGCTTAGTATATAGATAGATTATAAAACTTTATGGGAAGTATTTTTTGATTATTAAAGTGTTTAGAAGCATAACATGATGTGGAATTGCTTGTCAAGTATGAGATACAAGTGGGTCCTCCCCAAAGTAGGCTTCAACCCTTAGCATCCTTGTATAACCACATCCAAAAGTGTCCGTAGACACTCAAGGAGTTGAATGCAAGATAAACTTGTCTAGCAAAACACACATGTTGATATTACTAGATAGGGAAAATAACACTATATTATACAAAATAATAAAGTTATAATTAAATATACTAGTGAGGTGAAATGGATTGTAGAAGGGATTGCAGAAATCAGGACATGAGGTGTCTTACCATAGGCATAATGAATCCTTGTGTGTGATGTGTGGTTAAAGTAATCATTAGCCTTTTTGTCCAAGATTCAAACCAAGTCCAAATCACTTTCCAATGACAATGCATTATTTCATTTCCAAGATTAACAACCACAAGAGTGCACTATTGCAAGGAATATTACCATTTAACACACTTTTTATTTCTTAGATTTTTGAGAAGCCACCTACCTTCAAGCATGGGTAACATGTCTTTCTAGTGGGACCCCTAGCAATTTTATTCTATGCTTTTATTTGATTTTATTGTGTTGACCTTATCAAAGGACTACCTTTAGGCATGGATAACATGTCTTTTTAGTGACATGGCAAGGTAGCACTTACTATACTCTTACTTCCATTTTTTGTTGGAAATTAAGAAAATAATACACCCTTAGCAATAGGATAAAACTTATAGTAGTAGTCCTAGCAAATTCACAAGTCCATTTAATGTCACATCCTTGTCATTCCCATTTGGTTCTTCACTTGTCTATCCAGGCATAATGATCACAAGTTTATTGTTAGTTTTATTGTGAAAGTAATATCATTATGAACATGGTGAAAATATTTTATTGTTGGAAATGAGTTGGTGGATGACATGGTATCCTTGTATATGTAATCAATCTTTCATGATTTGATAATATAGGACAATATTCACTTATCAAAATATTGGAACAATCATCTTGCTTTATTATTCATTCATCTTGCTTATCAATATTATTCATTCCTAACTTTGATAATATTGGAACTGCATCTTGCTTTATTCCTTGCACTTTATTGGAAAACTCAACACAAATATGTACAAAATGAGTAGTGAAAATCATAGAAAAATGGAAAAAGAAAGAAAGGATTTGAAAGATATCAAAGAATGATAAATGATTAAGAAATGAAAAGGTATAAGAGAATAAAAATATATCAAAGAATATGAAAAATTGGTAAGAAATTTGAAAAGTATAATAAAAAATTATAAACCAAAAAAAAATTGTAAAAAAACAAAGTTGAAAAGCACTTATCAATTCCTAAGTCAAGATAGGACATCTCCCCCATGATTGAACTCATAGATGAGTGTTTGGAAAATGGATCCTAGATACTTTGAATCATACACTTTAGGATTTCTTATCTATCATCCTTAATGATTTAGATATTTGTTTATTATCCCATGTGACATTGATAGTAATCAAATGCTGATTTGCTAGAGACATGTATCTTATTGGAATAGATGATCTTTCCACCTTAGAAGGTCTAACCATACTCCCTTTTTTATTTTTAAATTCAAATTTTAAGTCTTCATTTTTATTATCCATTGGTGTATGATTATGGTTTATAATATCCTTTTGAGTTCTCAGTTTTGATCATTTTCTTTAGGTAGGAGTTAATAAGTGGGTCAAACATTTCCATGCATATTTTAAACAATTTTACATTCTTAGTTTTGTACACACACTTATTTCTCCCATCTGTTGTAGGCTGGTGTAAGAACTATGTTGACATTTTGAACTTTCAGTTCACAACTACACCCTTCATATTAATTAGTAACGCATGGACTTCTTTTCATATGTATGGTTCCTTTCCCATCTTCCTTGGAGATTTCCACAGATAAATCTCTCATTCCTAAATTAGCATCAATTATGCTAAGCCATGCTTTCCCCATAATGATAGGAAATTCCTTGTTATCATTATTCACATCAATCATCCATTGATAAGACCACCCATTGATAGTGGTCACCACATCTTCTACCTATTCCAAAGGAATGATGATAGATTAATCTGTTAGCTCTAGCCTTATGTTGCACTTCTTTAAGGGTGGTAGGTTCCATGCCTTGTAGGTTTCTTGAGATATCAAATTTACTCCAAAACCTTAGTCTAGTAGAGCCTTGCATGGTAAATTTTTACAAATTTGTAAATAAATCAAAGGAATTCCCAAATAAATTTATTTTTAAGAAAGTGGTCCTACCTTAATCCAATCTGATACTATTTTAGTTAACATGACAGTTGTTAGTTTCTGAGTTGATTATGGTGGAAGCATAGTGTTTGTAGGAGGATTTTTCATATGATAAACATGATTCAATGAAGTCCTTGCTCTACCAGCTTTTGTTGGACTTATCTTTAAGCAAGGATGTTTCTTGGATTTTATTTTAGCATTGTTGGCATGATCCTCTATCAATATATTCACTACCCTAACACCATTTTTCTACTGAGGTTATGATGGTAGTTCCCCTTGCATGATTTGTGGTGGCATTGGCGATAAAGAATTGGAAGGCTAGTTTGATGGACTAGTTGTTGGTTGATGTGCATAGAGATTAGGATCCATTCTTGAGGTGGTAGGTTAGTAATACTTGGGTGGACAATAATGAGAAAAAGTGTGAACTGAAGCATTCCCTAGAGAGATTGGATGTTGTACATATTATTCATAAGGATCTAGTTACCTATATGGATATTGTTGCCTTGGTAGTGGCATTACCCCATGTTTGTGATTTTTACCACTACTACTATTATTACTCTTGTGGTGTAGGGTAAGCTTTGCCTTGGTAGTAGATTGGCTAGAAAGGCTATCTGAGATTACCTTGAGGATAAGGTAATTGTCTTGGCATCTACTTTTTAATGAATTTTGGATTAATTTTGTGTACCCTAGGATCTTGAAAATGGTCCATAATAAGGCAACATCCCTTAGGATGTTCATACTAGCGCACCTTGCATTCTTCCTCATCTTCTAAACTAGAGTTAGTGCACTTTTTTGCTAAAGCAATGTTTTCTTTCTTCTTATAGCCTTCTTGTCCATATTCTCTTCTTTTTTTCTTATCCTAAGTGCTTGTTCAGTTCTTTCTTCTACTATCTTAAGGGCCATAGCAAACTTATCATCCATCAAGTCCCACATCTTCTCTACCATTGTTGCTATATCATTGAATGATTTTTACATTGGTAGTGTTTTCTTCTAAATCACATCTTCCAAGGCTTCTTCTTCCTACTTATCGCACACTGAATCATCTCATTTTCTAATTGATGGATCTTAGTTATACTCTTTAGTTGATTCTCTCTTCTTTAAATATCCTTCCACTTTCACCACTTGGTCTATTAATCTTTAGATTTTATGTGCAGTCATCTCTGATAGTCTTTCTTGGGTGTAGACTCCAAGGGTTTTTCCAATTTTATTTCTTAAACCATCAGTGATATGTCTAAGTTGTTTCCTTTGTGAGAATTTGTGGCTTTGACATCTTTGCAGAAGAGAATAATATTTGTCCATTTATACATCAAGGGATTCATATGTCCTTACTTCCATCTCTAGATTTACATTCTAAGGTTAGAAACTCTCGAATACATTTGATATTTGTCATTAAAGAGTTCAATCATGATACTCAATCTTTTGATTAATTCTGGTTCCAATAATCTATACTAGCTCTCTATCTCTTTAATGAGTATCTTAGGAAATAACTTGAGCTTTTGCTAATCACTTGCAATATTTTGGAGGGCACAAGCATCATGGAATTCTTGAAGGTGATGTTGTGGATTTGCATTGTATCCACCTTCAAATTTAGGAATATTATTCATATCGAGTCACTTGATCCAATTGTTTCTTACATGCCTGGTGGGAATATATATAGCTTCTCTAATGTTAATCATACCTTGAGTGGCTAGTAGGGGTTCTTCATAGTTATCTAGTTTATAAGCTCTATTGTAGTAGTAACCTCTCCGATGCTCATAATGATCTCTTTCCTCATGTCTATTTCTATCTCTTTGTCATTCATAATCATTTTCTTCATCGTTAGGATACCTTCTCCTATACTCCTCTCTTTCATAATCTCTTCGTCCTTCTCTATCATGGTCTCTTGATCTACACTTCTTTCTGTTAGACTCCAAAGATGAATATGGGATGGAAGATGAGGTAGTTGAAGAATAGTGTTGGCTAGTTCTCCTTCTGTGACTTCATGATTCTTCTTCTTCTGGTTCTATAGAAGCTCTAGGCATTAAGCTCTGTCTAGTTCTGAAGTCTCTTGTATTACTTCCAAGGTCTTCTACTAGATTTAACTTTAGCTTTGTATCAGAAAGATCTTCAATATGTATTACCAGTGTATGGGAGTAAGATCCATGATTTTGATAAAACTTTTTCACTTGGAGTGAAGCATCTTTTATTTCTTCCAGGACAACTATCTAAGGTACCTTCTTTTCTTTATCACATTCATGTTGTGCTTTCATGATGACATCCCTTCTTGCCTAAGCCTCTATTGGCTAGTATGACCTTGTCATGTTCTTTGTGACTTGGTAGCTCTCTTCTTCATGACTTAGGTTGGCCTTCATATGGCCTGCTTAAAACATCAATTGAATGAAATGTTTTGATGGTAGAGCTACGTTGCACTATAAGTCTCTCCAACTGAGTTGTTCATCCTAGTGAAGAATGAATGTGAAACTAGGATAGTATGAATCATCATGAACATGTGTAATTATTATTTGTAGTGGTGCACTTTAGTCTTCTTCATCATGTGTTCTATCATGATTTCTTTGAACTTCTTTGGTAGGTGATTTTTCTCTAAGTGTTGAAGACATGTTATGTGTTTAACACTTAGTTATATGTGTATTTATTAAGATTGATTAAAAATGTAAAGGATAGACTTTGTGGATTGATACATTGAACTTTATAAATGAACTACTGAGCACATATTGACACATTAACACATTAAGTGGTGAAGGTATCCTAACACTCTACCATACAAGTCACAAGTGTCTACCTTTTGACTAGATTGTAATCCATGGATGGACAATGTAATTATGCTAGTAGTTGATATTAAGTTTGCAATTGTTGTCTTCCCACTTCGAGTTAGTGAAATTAAAATGTATGGATTAACTCTTAGTCATCCATATGATAAGTTGATGTTGTAAGATCCTTAATGCTCCTAATGGTAAACATTATGAGAGAAAATATGAAATCCTAAGTCTAAGTAATAATGGGAATGTAAATCTATTCTATCCTAGATCAATGGATATTTGGTCTTAGTCTATTGTACATACCTTAGGATTATGTGATTGCCACTGGGATTACCAAGCGGAATTACCACTGAGCGAATTAAGCAAGACCACTATTGGATTATCAAATAATCACACTTAGTGTTTGAAACTAGTTGTACCCATTGTGCTTAACTAGTAAACATGAAAAATAAACTGCTTGAAAATGTAAAGTGTTAAACTAAAGTAAACAAGAAATTATGTTATGTAATAGTGAAATGAAAGAACTAAGGAATGCTGCAATGATGTAAAATAGATTTGATCTTTGTTGTTGGTCATAAACTATGTCCAAGTACAATTTAATTAGATAAAGACTATGTTCAACTACTTAAAACCACACTACAAGCATTCATTCTATCGTTAAAACTATGGAAACAAACTATAAAAATTTCACTAAGGATGGAATAAAAAATTTATTGTTTGTACACCAAAGTGTTGGTATTTATTGGGCTACACAGATCTTGAGACATAGCATCAATGAGAACATAGGATGAGCTACAATATTGTAGCTATGATATCATTGATATGATATTGTAGATTCAATATCAAAATGATGGAAAAAATTTGGATTTATCACTTATAATGTAGATTTTCGAGTTAGCAAGTAGAAATTTATGATGTCTTCCTCTAGTGATGTTAATGAGACATTTCATTTTGTTTTTCCTGATGATTTATATAAGTCATTGGTTTCTAATCTCATATCATAACATGTGTTCATTCAAATTTTTGGCTACTTTCCTTGTAATTGAAGTTCTACTTCATAGTTAAATAATGTGATGTAAGAATACAACATTGAAATCATTCATGTTAGGTAGTATTTTTAATTTTTTCTATTTGTTGAGATAGGTGATGCTTTGATGGTCTAGCATGTCCTAGATATAAGGTCATTTATATATAAACATAAAATGTTGATTATTTGCAAGTGAACACCATATTTTAATATACAATTTGAAGAATATGATAAAATTTCATGTTTTGTTGAGTAATTTTGTTCATTTATATTTTAGAAAACCAAGCAACAAATTGGTAGTCTTCTTAGTCCCATTAAGCATATGGAATCTATTTCTATATTATTTGGTTATCATTGATGTCTTTTTGTTGAAATAAATATTCTTAACTATAAAAAGGAATTGGTATTGTAAGCAAGTGGAAAGACTTACATCTAACAAATTACATATTATAATCTTCTTAATTATTGTATGTTTTATCATTGTAAAGGACATGTATTTAATGTTCATACAATTATGATGAAAAAAAGATGCTGAGGAAAAGAAAAAACATGTTAAACTTGAGAATGAAAAAAAATAATTTGAAGTATCCAAGCACATAATGCCTAAATTTTTCCAAGGAGTACACCACTGCCATAATATTGCCATTCTCTTTGGTTAGTTAATTCAGCAAACTTTACAAAGTACTCTAACTAAGGCCGAAATTTCTTCCTCAAACATCTCTAACTACGTCCTTCTTTTCTTTTCTAAGGTAAGTGGTGACCATTCTTTATGGTTTCACTCGATTGGTAACGGTGGTAACCATTAATATTAATGATAATAATGATCAAATGACAATAATGAAACTAAAGAAGATAGGGGCTTTTGTGAATAATTTAAGTTTACCACATGAAGTATTAATCCATCTAAATAGATAGCTTGTAAGGAAAAATTTTCCTTATCTAACAAGAATATTATCAACTCAAAGATTACAACTTTTGTTGAGAAGTGGGCTCTATAAAGTTGCAGAGACTCTCAATGTAAGATCAATTGTGATAGATAATATATACTAACATTTTCTATTGAAACTTACTTTCCTACAAAAATTAGCATTTTGTCAAAATTTTATATTGCTACCTTGAATTCTTTTGTTATTTTAAGTTCAAGCATGAATGTTGAAAGTCATGAAAAGATTGTTAGAACATGGATCGTTCCCCCTACAAAAAATTCATTTTCCTCTCTTGATTTTAAAGGCATCAATTGTAAGATTGTACACTTGAGTAAACATTCCTAAAATTAGAAATTTTTGCTTTTTCATGTTGTTTTTGGTATTTTCTATTCATTGCTTAAGCATGTAATGTACACTAAATTTTTTACTTATCATTAATTTTTTTGAGGGTCTAACACCCCTTATTTTTAGAACAAAAAATTTACAGAAATATTATATTTCTATTATTGTTAATTATTATATAACTTTTGAAAGGAGAAGGATTAGCATTGGGTTGGAAACTAGTTGTAAAACCTTGCTAAATCTCATGGAAAAATAACCCCATTTTAGTAGGAGAAGACTAGGATAATAATGATGATAATGATTTAAAACAACTAAATCATAGTAGAGAATTATGAATAATGCCTATTTTTTAAAAATTTATTTTATATATGTAATATTCCTCATAACACTTATGATGAGCCACGATATTGGGTACACGATATCGGAGCCTCCCAAGTGATATCGAGCATCCGATATCAGGGCTTGTCTTGTCTTCTATAAATAAGAGGTGAGCACACTTGGTTTGGAAATATATTAGTTAGCCCCTTACCTGAACTCTTACCTTTTCTCCCTCTCAGAGTTAGAATTATTTCTGCGTGCCCGCAGTAGTAGTCATAAAGTGAACAGATCCTCATTCGAGCATTGTGTACTTGAGCACACCTTGTGTACGATAATAAAGACAAACTTTATGATAAACCTTGCAACATCTAGAATAGATTAATTAATGTTAATTGTAGTTATTTAATGCTTTCCTTAGTTAATTAATGTTCTCTCCCTCACCTTATAACTCTCAAAAGTAAGCACACTCAGTATGATTACTTCGAGCATGTGTGTAACGCTTGGTAACCCAATAACGATTAGTGTTTGGTAATCCCAGCAGTGTTGCACTGGTTCAGGATGTGTACAAAAAGTGAGAACGGATGAGGGTGTTAGGACTAGTTAAAGCATAGTTGAGTAGCTAAATTAAATTAGTTACTGAGTTATCTCTCTCTCCTCCCTTTGTAGCACCAGGCCATAAAACATAAAAATATATAAAAATTATATACCTCAAGTTTATTTAACCATATAATCATGCTATATAAGTAAGCTTGTGAAGACAACAATTGACTAACCTATCCTTATTCCACAAAAGTGCATAAGCACTTAGTCCTTCGAATACGACCGGATCGTGTGTGGACACTCGCATTCGTATGGTTGAGTGTAGGGATACCTTGATGCTCATCAACTTAATATTAATACCATGTTGTATATATCATTATCATTGGATATTTATTCCAATAACATGGACTAATTTTTTAATATCATAATCAACTTTACCAATGGTAATTCTGAGATTAGATATGAAAGGAGAAGGATTAGTATCAAGTTGGTAGTCAAATATAAAACTATGTTAAATCTTATACATAAGTTATTTTATAGATTTTTCAAATGCTAAGGAATTAATCTAATGTGATGTGTAATAGTCATAGGATCTTATTTGATGAGTGGTTGAGTATTTCAACACTCCACCATACAAGTCATGAGTGTTCATGTGAAACTTGATCCTAATCTATGGATGACCAATGTAAATTTACTAGTAGTTGAGGTTCAATTCGTAATTGCTATCTTCTTACTTTGACTTAGTGAAGTGCAAGTTGTATGGCTTAACTCTTGCTGATGCATATGATAGGTTAGTGTTGGCTCAAATTAAGACTTAGTTTGAACATGAGTAAAATAGAGTAATAGAATTTAAGTCTATGTGTAATGCAAGTAAAGAAACTATTCTAGCCTCTAGGCAATAAGTTCCATTCCTAGTTTACTCTTCACATCTTGTGCTTATGTAATCATCACTAGCATTACCAAGTGCTATGCTATTGGGTGAACTAAGCAACAACACTATTGTAATTACCAAACAATTACACTTATATGTTTGAAACTAGTCATACTTATACTACTGTACTAATGAACAATGGAAAAGTAAAGTACTTGGAAGTTTTAAATAACCTAACCAAAGTAAACACATTAAAAGGTAAAAATTAACTAAGTACAAAAATTAATGAGTCATGTTTTGTAGGGTCATGATATCTGATATCTGATATTGGGGTCACAATATTGGGTATTCAATATTGGGGCACAACCTCCGATATCAGGGATTCGATATTGTCCCTTCTATGCTAGCCTATAAATACCACACTTGGATGCATGGTTGGGATATAGAAAGATAGAGATAGATTCATAGATTTTGATAGAGTTAAAGTTTTGTTAGTTTCTAGTGCATGCTTGCAATGTGATGTTAAGTGATTGTATGACATTCTTATTTGAGTGTGATGTACTTGGAGATGTTACATGTTCAGCAATAAATATCGAGATTACTTCCATCATTGTAGCATCCACTTAGCATTATTATTATTGTTAATTGCTTAAATGTTTACTGTTTTCCTTAGTTAATGTTGTCATTCATTATTCTTTATTATTTCTATCATTAAGTGAAATGAGTAGGACTGATTGTGAGCACTAAGTGTAACTACTTAGTAACCCATTAGTGTTATCATTTGGTATACCCAATAATGGTACACTTGGTAACCCTAGCAGTAGTTGCATGAAGTCCAAGGCATGTACAAAAGGTTAGGAATAGATACTCATCATACATAGGCTAGTTAGACTTTACTTTTCATTATTAATTATATTAAACAAGTAATTACTTTATCATAATTAGGAATAGCTTAGGGCCAAATAACATCAATCATCATATGTCTCACTTTGGACTAAACCATATGTGACAAAGATACCACTAGTCCAAGTGGGAGGATAGTAAACTATGATTAAGACATAATGATTTAGATGCACAACTAGTTTCATCCATGGAATTCGATGAGATCATGCATGAACGCTTGTGATTCATATGGTTGGGCATAGGGGTACCTTGCCATTCATCATTGGCACTGTTGTTGGGGATTTGGATGTAGTCACAATGAAAGAGACCATGAGGATAACGATAGGAGAAATGGGAGTCATAGATGAAACAGTTAGGAAAGGGGATGAGGGCACTCTAGAGAATCATAGCACGAAAGAAGGGAGAGTAGGGAATAACATAGCCATCATAGACACCAAGAGATAGGATGATCATGATGAACCCCTACTCGCTACTCAAAGTATGGTAGACATAACTAAGGCTGTTAGAATCCCAAGAAGGCACCAAAAAGATAGTAGGATTAAGAGATTAGACATGAACAACATCCCACAATTTGAAGGGGGATACAACGTTGATCCTCAAAATCATCTACAAGCATTCCATGATGCATGTGCCTTACAAAACATAGAAAATGAATGGAAAAAACTAAATTTGTTCCCACAGACACTAGTCAAAGAAGTGGAGAGATGGTACTAGTTCTTAGAATCAGAATCCATTCATAGGTGGAGTACCATGTTAGAATTTTTCAATGATAAGTACCAAATGTACTCCCAAGTGTCCAACCTGCGAAAGAAAATCCAAGGATGGAAACAAGGAGGGCATGAACCCTTGGATGCTACCATGGGCCGATATTATGCACTATTACATTGTTGTCTTGGCCATGGTTATTTGTAGAGGGATCAACTATGCCATCTCGTAGATGGGCTTAGGCATGAAACATAAAGAACCCTTGGGACGTATGGCCAAGGAAGGCTATTTGAGCTTAGGATCCATAAAGTACAAAGATTATTGGAGCAAGTTGCTAAAGAGAAAGGTAAGCTAAGGAAAAGAGAGAGTGCAGAGGAATATAACAGAGATCCTTCCCTCTGAAAGAAGGGAGTAAGATTTTGTGAGCATGAAGAAGAGTCACCACTCAAAGAGATGGTGAATAGGAAAACTTTGCCTATTCAAAAGTTAGCATCAAAAGTATTAGCAAAGGTAGAAAAAATATGGGACTTACTAGATAATAGATTTCAAACTATTCTCAAAATAGTAGAGGAGTCTAAAGAGCAAGGTAGTTAATAGGAAAAGAGAAAAAAGAGAGAAGCGAAATCTGCACACAACAAGAGTAAGGGAAAATTTGCCATCATTGAAGAGGTTGTGGATTCGAATACAGAAAATGATAGTGGATGCGAGATATGCCAATACGACCATCCTAAGGGATGTTGCCTTGTAATCTCACATCTGCAGGAGTTTGGGGTGTATGCACTCAACCCATGATTGAATCGAAGGAAAACACCCCAAAGGTTACCTTATCCCCAAGGTAACCCTAGACAGTTTCACCAACCCTTAACGTATTATCCAAGTGGGACTCCACCAAAACCAACTAAGCAATATCAATAGTGGCAACACCCAAAATCATGGGAAATGCCACCACCATGGCAATAGTATCCTTACTGTCAACTTGACTTGTATGGATATTACGTGTAGCAATCAATTTCTCCACGTGACTCTACTGGTCACGTCACCCCTCAACCTCACTATCAAACACATGAGTATTATAGGACTGCTTCTCCTAGGGGTGCTATTCCACAAACATACCATCCTTCTCATTTAACTGCACCTCTTCCACCCTTAACTCCATTACCACTTATTCCAACCATGTAGGGTGAGCTCCCTACCCAACCATAGCAATGTAATGCTATAAGGGTTGTTAATTCTCACCCTACTATTGGTCCAAACAATTGCACAAAGAAGAGACCTTTCTTTAGATCCAATAGTTCAACCAAGTCCTTACAGTTGCAAGTGGCTAATTCTTCAAATGCCTCATCACCAATTGAAACATCAGAGCTCCCTTCAACCCAAAGGCCACATTCAATGTGTACAGTCATATTAACTTATGCCATCACCGATTGGATAAAAGCTAGTTATCTTCCTAGGAAATTCTCCAATCATGAGAGTCCTCTTATATATCTACAAATTGCTGGGAATGAACCGTGCAAAGTTCTTTTGGATTCAGGCTCTAGTGTCAACTTAATCTCTTAAGAAATATACAAAGCCTAGAACTTTCCTCCATTAAAAAGAAGTAACATTCATTTAGAGTTGGCTAACGAGTCCATCATTGTCCCATTAGGACTAGTGGAGGACATTGTCACCACTATTTGTGGATAGTTGTATCTAGCTAACTTCCTAGTGATTCAAGTGAACAACAGTAAGGGGGACTTCCCAATCATAATGGGAAGAGCATGGCTAAGCACAGTTGACATGTGCCTAGGAATTTATGATCTTTCCCTAGAAATATCGAAAGAAAATACGTTTGGAAAGATTGAGAAGAAGAAAGTTCCATGCATCGCATACAGTGACATAGGGTGTAATTGCATACAGAAGTCATGGTTTGTGCAATGTTTAACATTGTCTATATGCAATCAATGTGCACAAGTGACTAATATACAAAGATGCCTGTATGCAGCAGCCACAAGACAAGAAGGCACTAGTGGTTGACAGCTAATCAAGAGAATAGTTCAACTATATGCATGGAACCAACTGAGGGTTGACTTGCACTTACATCGATAGCATAGACACATTAGAGCAAGTCCATCGCCAACTTCTAAGTCTTGACATTGAAAATATCAACCGAGAGAAGTTGGAAATCCTTAATAAGTTTAAGCAGGAGCCCCTTGAGTTGAAACCATTACCCATCGATATGGAATAAACTTTTCTCAAGAATGGAAAACTAGTGATTATTAATGCTAGGCTCACTCCTTAATAAAAAGAGAGACTACCAAAAGTAATAAAAAATGGTCAAAAGCCTTCACTTGGTCATATCCCAAATTAACCAAAATAGATCCTAGGATATGTCAACATAGAATTTACATCGATGCCTCCATGAAGCCTCAATGACAACTGCAGAGGTGACTTAACCCAAAGCTTAAGAAAGTGGTTAAGGAAGAAATTGAACAACTTCTAAAAGCTAGATTCATATACCCCATTGCTGATAGTGAATGGGTTAGTCCCTTAGTTAATGTGCCAAAAAGGAAGATAAATGGAGGGTGTGCATAGATTTTAGGCTACTGAATATGGCAACATTCAAAGACCACTTTTCGTTGCCATTCATCGACCAAGTCTTAGACACCATTACAGGGCATCGCTACTATAGTTTTCTTGATGGGTATAGTGGGTACAACCAAATTCAAATAGCCTAGAAGACCAAGCGAAGACTATGTTCACCAGTCCTTGGGGAACATTTGCATACAAAAAAATGTTTTTTGGCTTATGCAATGCCCCTACAATGTTTCAATGATTAGTTCTAAGAATATTCCAGTAGTAGATAGGAAACAGAGTGAAGGTCTTCATGGATGACTTCTCCACCTATGGAGCGAACTTTGATCAAGCCTTGGACTGGTTAGAGCAAGTACTAAAATGATGTGTAGAAACCAACTTAAGGCTCAATTGGCAAAAAATCCATTTAATGGTCCAAGAGGACATCATGTTAGGGCATAAGATTTCACAAACAGGGATAGAGGTAGACCCTGAAAAGATCAAAGTTATCCAAGGAATTACTCAACAACCTGAAACTATAAAAGATATCTAGTCCTTCCTTGGACACACTGTACTATAGATAGTTTATTGAGAACTTTTCAAAGGTTGCAAAACCATTGGTTGAACAAAAGAAAAAGTACATACCTTTCAAATGGACCAGGGAATGCAAACTAGCTTTCCAAAATTTAAAATAGAAGCTCATAGAAACACCCATTCTACAAGCTCTTGACTGGTCTAGACCATTCCACGTAATGATTGATGCATCTAACTATGCTTTAGAAGTTGTACTTACACAGTTAGATGGCCAAAAACGTCCTTATTACATCCACTGTGCAAGTAGGAGTATTGTTGGTGCACAACTTAACTACACCACAACAGAGAAAGAATTAATGGCTATAGTTTTTGCAATAGAAAAAATTAGGCACTATGTCTTGGGCTATAAGGTATTCGTGCAGATGGATCATACTGCAATATGGTTCCTAATGAATAAACCAATGGTGAGCCCTCACATCATACAATGGCTCATAATCTTACAAGAGTTTGATCTTACAATGATTGATCGTAAAGGAACCAAGAATGTAGTTGCTAATTATTTATCTCAATTGCGATGGGACAACAAAGATGATGAATATCCACTCTCTGATCATTTCCCTAATGAACTCCTCTTTACAAGTGTAGTAACTAATCAATTGACCATGGAGACAAACTAGTATAGTAGTATTCTCACCTATCTCCTTACACAATAAACACCACAAGGGTTAGACATTAAAAAGAAACAATAGTTTCTTCACTGAGCCAAGTATTTTATGGCAATCAATGGGCAACATTATAAAGTATGTCCCAATGGCTTGGTTTGATGGTGAGTTCCCAATATAAATCAACTGCAAGTTTTCCAAGATGCTCATGAGGGTACTTATGGGGATCATTGCATTGGGAGATGAACAACCATTAAAATCTTGCTTGTAGGATATTATTGGCCTACATTGTTCTGGGATGCCCATCATTTCATCTAATCTTGTGAGCACTGTCAACGTGATGGAGGAATGATTGCTAGAATGGAGGGTGTACAACAATGGATTCAACCTTTAGAACCCTTCGATATGTGGGGAGTTGATTTTATGGGGCCTATTACACTAATGTCAAATGGAAAAGCCTACATCATTGTTGCCATTGACTACTTCACAAAATGGGCAGAAGCAGCTGCCATTAAGGATTGTACATCATCTACAATTGCAAAATTTGTTCAACAACAAGTCATAAACAGGTTTGGCATGCCATGTGCACTTATTTTAGACAATGGTACACACTTCACAAGTGAAAATTTTCAAAAATTAATGAATTGGTCTCCCTTGGCTTTGGAGCTGTACTGTCCCTTTTCCTAAGTAAACTTATTAATGAATTGGTGGCTTGGTATTTTTCAAACCAAGGAAGGACTCAATGGTTGAAAATTTTATGACTTTAAGGGGATTCAATGCATGTGTGCTAGCTATTCTCTTAGCTGCTTGGATGCTTTTCATGGGTTTTCTGCCATTCTACCATTGATCAAATATTAGGAAGCTAAGTGAATAAAAATAGGTCTTTGCATGGTGTGGTTCTCACATGAAAAAAAAACTAGTGAGAATTCAAAGCACACCCATTAGACATAATAAAGAAATATGGGCTACAAGCACTAGTTATGGCACTAGAAAGACATGTTACCCATGCCTGAAGGTTCCCTCTAACTAAGGCACTTTCTCGCTTCTTGCTTCTCTATCTTTCTCTCCTTAGAATGGTGGTGACTCTTTGGGGAAGCATTCTTGTTGCTTCAAGAGGATGGATTGGTCAAGTGTATTGATGAGAGGTCATTGAATGTGGTTGGTTTGAGTCTGGCTTTGGAATGAGTTCTACTCAATCACCTTAACCATAAAATACACAAGGGACTTTACACAACCTTACTCTTGGGATTCCATTCCATTTTCTGCTCTCCATCTTTCTTTCCATTTTCCACCTCATTGTTGATTTAATGATTAGTCTATATTTTGGTTGATACATTATTTTTCCTTGGTAAATTCTTGTGGGTAATTTTTTAACCATTTTTTCCATATGTCATCCTTGGAACCTACAGGCTCTTTGGTTTGGGGGTTTGTCAGGGCATCAAAGGATGAGCCTGCTTTGGGGAGGACCCACTAACATTCCTTTCTAGTGAAATTTTTGAATTATTCTCTATCACAACTAGAGGTTTGCTCTTAGTTGTGGGGGACCTATAAAAATTTTTTCCATTCTACTACTTGTATCAACCCTACACCTTGGGTAGTTATCAGTGATAAACCTCTAATCCAGTTTCTGCCATAACCACAACTCAGCCAATGCACTTTATATCGAGGCAAGGTATAAACTACATTTTGGATTACCTATCCTTGCTCATTCGTGACTGTGTTGTGTGTGCAAATGGAAATTACATGAACAATGGACTAGGATAGGAGGAAGCACTCGGGATGGACTGGAGCTGGAGTGTTTACGCCGGGAACAAGTTTGGTCTCGTGGCTATGGATAAACAATGGAAGGTGCAATCACGACAACAGTAGCAACACACCTCATTTTCTTTTCTCTCTCTTCAAGTTTTCAGATGAGGATCTAGATGTCATCTATTTACAGTGTTCACCACAAAGGGCGTGAACACTAGTGTTGTAATATGTTTGTCAATCTATTCACTAAGCACTTTGAGTCTATTATTCCCTGTCGTTGCTAGTTCTCATCTAGTCAATAATCCCATACCTTCCCAATATTTTGTAAGGAACTTGAGGATGAGTTTTCATTTAGTCATGGGGGTATGATGAGCCATGATATCGGGTATAGGATACTGAAGCCTCCCAAGTAATATCGGGCATTCGATATCGGGGTCTGTCTTGTCTTCTATAAATAAGAGGCAGGCACACTTGGTTTGGCAATAGATTAGTTAGTCCCTTACTCAAACTCTTGCCTTTTATCCCTCTCAGAGATAGACTTATTTCTACATGCCTACAATAGGATTCATAAAGTGAATGGATCCTCATTTGAGCATTGTGTACCTAAGCACACCTTATGTACGATAATAAAGATGAACTTTGTGATAAACCTTGCAACATCCAGGAAATATGAATTAATGTTAATTGCAATTATTTAATACTTTTCTTAGTTAATTAATGTTCTCTCCCTGACCCAATAACTCTCATAAGTAAGCACACTCAGTACGATTACTTTGAGCATATGCGTAACACTTGGTAACCCAATAATAATTAGCGTTTGGTAATCCCAGCGGTGTTGCATTGGTTCAAGATGTGTACGAAAAGTGAGAATGAATGCTAGTGTTAGGAATAGTTATAGTTGAGTAGTTAAATTAAATTAGTTACTTAGTTATCTCTCTCTCCTCCCTTTGTAGCACCAGGCCATAAAACATAAAAATATATAAAAATTATATACATCAAGTTTACTTAACCATACAATTGTGCTATACAAGTAAGCTTAGGAAGATAATGATTGACTAACCTGTTCTTGTTCCACAAAAACACATAAGCACTTAGTCCTTGGAATTTGACCGGATCATGTGTGGACACTTGTATTTGTATGGTTGAGCATAGGGATACCTCACCACTCATCAACTTAATATTAATACCATATTGTATATATCATTATCATTGGATATTTATTCCAATAACATGGACTAATTTTTTAATATCATAATAAAATTCACCAATGATAATTCCAAGCTTAGATGTGAAAGGAGAAAGATTAGTATCAAGTTGGTAGTCAAATATAAAACTATGTTAAATATTATAGCTAAGTTATTTTATAGATTTTTCAAATTCTAAGGCATTAATCTAATGTGATGTGTAATAGTCATAAGATCTCATTTGATTAGTGCTTGGGTATTTCAACACTCCACCATACAAGTCATGAGTGTTCATGTGAAACTTGATCCTAATCTATGGATGACCAATGTAAATTTACTAGTAGTTGAGGTTCAATTCGTAATTGCTATCTTCTTACTTTGACTTAGTGAAGTGCAAGTTGTATGGCTTAACTCTTGCTGATGCATATGATAGGTTAGTGTTGGCTCAAATTAAGACTTAGTTTGAACATGAGTAAAATAGAGTAATAGAATTTAAGTCTATGTGTAATGCAAGTAAAGAAACTATTCTAGTCTCTAGGCAATAAGTTCCATTCCTATTTTACTCTTCACATCTTGTGCTTATGTAATCATCACTAGCATTACCAAGTGCTATGCTATTGGGTGAACTAAGCAACAACACTATTGTAATTACCAAACAATTACACTTATATGTTTGAAACTAGTCATACTTATACTACTGTACTAATGAACAATGGAAAAGTAAAGTACATGGAAGTTTTAAATAACCTAATCAAAGTAAACACATTAAAAGGTAAAAATTAACTAAGTACAAAAATTAATGAGTCATGTTTTGTAGGGCCACGATATCTGATATCCAATATTGGGGTCACAATGTTGGGTATTCAATATTGGGGCACAACCTCCGATATCGGGGATTCGATATCATCCCTTCTATGCTAGCCTATAAATACCACACTTGGATGCATGGTTGGGATATAGAAAGATAGAGATAGATTCATAGATTTTGATAGAGTTCAAGTTTTGTTAGTTTCTAGTGCATGCTTGCAATGTGATATTAAGTGATTTTATGACATTCTTATTCAAGTGTGATGTACTTGGAGATGTTACATGTTCAGCCATAAAGATCGAGATTACTTTCATCATTGTAGCATCTACTTAGCTTTATTATTATTGTTAATTTCTTAAATGTTTACTGTTTTCCTTAGTTAATTTTTTCATTCATTATTCTTTATTATTTCTATCATTAAGTGAAATGAGTGGGATTGATTGTGAGCACTTAAGTGTAACTACTTAGTAACCCATTAGTGTTATCATTTGGTATACCCAGTAATGGTACACTTGGTAACCCTAGTAGTAGTTGCATGAAGTCCAAGGCATGTACAAAAGATTAGGAATAGATACTTATCGTACATAGGCTAGTTAGACTTTAATTTTCATTATTAATTATATTAAACAAGTAATTTCTTTATCATCATTAGGAATAGCTTAGGGCTGAATAACATCAATCATCATATGTCTCACTTTGAACTAAACCATACATGAAAAAGCTAGCACTAGTCCAGGTCGAAAGATAGTGAACTATGATTAAGGCAGAACGATTTAGATGCACAACTAGTTTCATCCATGGAATTTGACGAGATCATGTATGAATGCTTGTGATTCATATGGTTGAGCATACGAGTACCATTGTTGGGGATGGTTCTAGTTATCTAGATTAGTTATATTATACATGGTTGTTGTAAATGCATTCAGAATTTATCTTTCAAAAAATATTAAAACACACACATCATAAACCAAAAATAATGTCTCTTTCAAAAGGAAGTGATAATGACTTGTATGGCGAGAACATTCATTGGAGAACTAATGAGATATATGTTGAAGAACATTAGAGTGACCAACATTTTGCAAGGGTTTCATATGTTCATGAACACCTTGACTACACTTAAAGGACTACATTCACCTATTGGAGACAATCCTAGAGAGGATGAAGTAAGTCCTAGACCAAGGAAGGCCTCAAGGCCTAGGACATACTCAAAACTTGAAAAATATAAATTGGGGGACCATGGGAAATATCACAGAAGCCATGAAAATTCTCCTAGTTTCTCATCTTCCTTTTCCTCTTCAATGTCTAGTTCTAATGAATATGAACGTAGGTATAGAGACAAAGCTTCACTATGGGGTTGAAATAAAAATAGAAATTGAAATCATGGGAAAAATCAAAGACATAAAAGTGAACATAGATAAAATTGTCACAATTAGATAAATAGAAATAGAAATTTTCACCATGACATGTCTAATGATGATGAGCCCTTGTTGGACACTAAGAGCTTGATGTAGATCATAGAGGTAGTTAAGATACCCCACACAAATCACAGGGAAAGTTGTCTAAAAAGGCTTGATATGAATAATATTCCTAAATTTTTGGGAGGCTATAATTCTAATGCACAACATCATTTACAAGTCTTCCATGATGCTTGTGTCTTATAGAACATTGAAAGTGGGTGGAAAAAGCTTAAGCTTTTTCCTAGGATACTAATAGACAAAGCCAAATTGTGGTATAGATCATTGAGACCAAATTTAATTTAGTAGTGGTCCAAATGCTAAAACTCTTCAGTGAGAAATACCAAACCTATGTGAGGATGTCCAACCTAAGGAAATAAATCCAAGGATGGAGACAAGAACAACATGAACCCTTGGATATGTCCCTAGATAGACATTATTCTCTACTGAATAGGTGCCTAGGCCATGGTTTCTCTAAGGAAGAGCAACCTTTCCACATCATAGATGGACTTCATAATGAAATGAGGGAGACCCTTAGGATGTATGCTCAAGGCCAATTATATAGGGTATGAACCCATTAGATCTAAGAGCTAATTGAGCTTGTGGTAAAAGAAGAAGGAGAGTTATGTAAATGGGAGAATGTTGAGAAATATCATTGGGACCCAACTCTTCAAAAGAAGAAGGTCCACATCTATGGTAAGGAGAAAGAGGCAGCTCTCAATGAGGTGATTCTGCAAAAAAGCTTGTCGATACAAAAGTCTATTGATGAACTTGAAGCAAGGTTTGATAGGATGTTGAAGTGGATAAAAGAAAAAGTTACAAATTTTGTAGAAACACTAGAGGAGAAGGCAACATAAAATGAATTAGGTGATCAAAATAAATGGAGAAGGAAGAACCAAGAAACAGCTAAGAACACTTATCGACAAATAGGGAAAATGACTGAAGAAAAAGAGGCTATAGAATTAGCCATAAACAAAGATGATGAATGTGACATTTACATATATGACCACCTAAAGGGCTATTATCTAGTCATGTTGCATCTACATGAGTATTGGGATTTTGTATTAAATCCCAAGTTTGTATAGAAGCACATACCCAAGAAATTACCTTTCCCACAAGGTAATTATAGAAAATTCTACAACCAATCATACTATCCTAGGGGAAGTTCTTACTAGCCTCAACATTATCATTAACCATAGTGGTGAGACCCATAGTCATGGGAGAGTCCATCACTAAACCAACCCTACCTTTACTGCTAGCCAAACCTGTATTGATATTATGTTCAACAACTTGTTTTCCCAGCTAGTTCTACGACATCTACTTCAAATTGCTACTATCACTCTCTTGAGTATCATCAACCCATGACATCTCATGAAGGATCACCACTTCACACCTCTTACCCTTCATTCTATTCTCAATATTCTCATACTCCATCCTGTTACATGTTACAACCAAAAAAATAGGAAGGTTTAGCACTACAATAATAACAAAAGAATGTCACCTATGTTGTGAATGTGCATAGACATGATAATTCTAGTACTTTTCCACCATAATCCTAGAAATGTCCTTTCTATAGGATGGCTTCCATGTGTAAGTGCAACACTCATGGACCTACTACCTCACCTAAACTAGCATAATGTCAATGCCTTTCACAACCAACATCCTCTGCTCCTATTCCAAGGCCAACATCCATCATTACTCCAACACCTAATAGAAGTAATGAATCTAGAATTGTAAAGACAAAAAAATCCATACATACCTCATCATGATCAAGGGTGCAATCATGGGCTAGGCATCCTTAATGTTGATACAACTCATACTCTAATCCATCGTACATTTAACAACCAAGTGTGTGAACAACAACCTATCTACGTAGCCGTCACTAAAGCAAGAGACACCTAGTGGTTTGAAAATTAAAAGTTAACACTGTTTCAGAAATACATGAAGCCTACCTATCCACTTATTAATTCTTGTCATGGTCAAATGCTTAGTCATGGGGGAGACACCCCATCTTAACATTTAAAACTAATAGGTGTTTTTCATCTTTTTTTTTTACAATTTTTTATCATTTTCTTATAAATTTTTCCTATCATTTTCAACTTTTTCCACATTTTTTTTCATTCCCTCTATAAATAATCTTGCTTGTGAATAACATGATATCATGTAACCATTGAGATGAGGTTTTCTCTACGTTGTCAAACCATGAGGGACTAATTATTTGGACAATGAGACCACATCATCCATCCACCCATTCCATTAATAAGAGGTTCTTGCTATGGTCATAATGATATTCTTTTTTCATTGTTAAACTTAGAATAAATTCATAGTCATTGTGTTTCGATAGAAAAATGAACAATCCAGTAGGAATGTGAAGGGTGTGACATCAATGAGATTTTTGGATTCTATTTAACCACTATTGTATGTTCTATCATGTTTCCAAGGTTGTAATTCTATCCTTGTAGATCTAATGAAAAATGGAAGTAAGAGTAAAATAAGTGTTGCCTTACCATGTCACTAGAAAGACATGTTACCCATACCTAAAGATAGTCCTCTGGTAAGGTTGAAACGAATAAGAATAAAATAAAAGTGCACTAAATAAATTTTTGTGGGTTCCACTAGAAATACATGTTACCCATGCCTGAAGGTTGACGACTTATTAGACATCCATAGAAAAAAAGCTCCATGAATAAACTCGTCCCTTGGACAAAACACCAAGTGATACTACTTCTTGCAACGATGGTAGTGTTATGATTGTCAATCGAAGAGATGAAACAATGCAATGTCATTGGAACATGATATGGACTTGGTTTGAATCTTTGAAAGAAGGGCTAATGATTACTTAACCATTAATAACACACAAGGATTCATTATGCCTATGGTAAGGCACCTCACAGCTTAATTTTTGTGATCCAATCTAAAATCCATCTCATCTCACTATTCGAATAATCCTAACTTGTGGTTTCATGTAACATAGAGTTATTTTCTCAAATTGATGGTTTTAACATGTGTGTTTTTTTCAATAGGTATGTGTTGCATTTAATCCCTTTGGTGCCTACAGACATTATTAGGTGTGGTTATACAAGGACATTAAAGGTGAGGCCTGCTTTGGTTAGGACCCACTTATATAATTGTTGTAGCTTGTACTTGTTTGACATAACCACATCATCTTGAACCTTCCATCTATATAAATGTTAAATTCAATACCTTCCCTTCTCATATAATTGATCCATTCTATACAATGAATCCAATATCCCTTTTCTTACACCTTCTAAAGTTGTTAATGTTGGCGATTCTATCTTCTAACACTCTTGGTGCCTCAATATGAGTTCTCACTTACTTCAGAACTATGGGTTTTACATGAAACCTTCCAACCAATTATAGAACTTCATTTTTCATGCTAAATATCTTCATTAAATGCATTTCAAAGCATCCCAATATTAACTACCCAATATTCGATGGGACTCAATGTTGGATACTTGATATCAAGTCCATAAAAGCCTATAAATAAGATTCCTATAGTGTTCAAAAAATTCATTCTCATCACTTGAAGCTAGGGGAGTTTTTGCATTTTTCTCTCTCAACTTAGAGCTCTGCACAACCAACTTTCACACATGATATCTTGCTTCATACCACTTTGATTTTTGTGGTTTTTGAATCTAGTTGAACCTGGAGTGTTTAATTTAGTTGAGGAAGGGGGCTTGCATGGAAAAATTGCATCAATTTTTCAAAATTTGCTATTACTTGGAAGGTATTATAAGGGAAAGCATGTTAAAAATGTTAAGTGTTTTAATGAACAATTAGTCGTATGAATGGTAGAACCTTTAATTTTCTCGCCCAAGGGACCATGACCATTATTATAAGCCATAGATAAGGGAAAAGAAGCCACTTGCAAAGGATCATAAAAGAAGTTAACACTTTTTGGGCATTTTTCTTGAAATTTTTCTAACTTTTCATTCACATGAACTAAGAACTTAATGGAACTAAGGTCATGTATTGCAAGGCCGTGGTATTAGATATCCAATATTAGGGCTACAATGTTGGGTATCCAATATCGAGGCGTAACCTTTGATGTTAGGGATCTGATATCACCCCTTTCATGCTAGCTGATAAATACCATAATTGGATGCATGGTTTGGATATAGAAAGATAGATATAGATTCATATATTTTGATAGATTTCAAGTCTTGTTAGTTTCCAGTGCATGCCATAGTGTGAAGTTAAGTGATTATATGACATCCTTATTCGAGTGTGATGTACTTGGACATGTTACATGTTTGGCAATAAAGATCAAGATTACTTCCATCATTGCAGCATCCATTTAGCTTTATTATTGTTGTTAATTGCTTAAATGTTTATTGTTTTCCTTAGTTAATGTTGTCATTCATTATTCATTATTATTTTTTTCATTAAGAAAAATGAGTATGAATAATTACAAGCATTTAAATGTAACTACTTGGTAACCTAGTAGTGTTAGTGTTTGGTACGCCCAGTAACAGTCTGTTTGGTAACCCCAGCAGTAGTTACATGAAATCCAAGGCATATAAGAAAGGTTAAGAATAAATACTCATCACACATAGTCTAGTTAGACTTTACTTTCCATTGTTAATTAGATTAAAGAAGTAATTTCTTTATCATCATTAGGAATAACTTAGGGCTGAACAACATCAATCATCATATGGCTTGCTTTGGACTAAATCATATGTGTCAAAGCTACCACTAGTCCAAGTGGGAAGACAGAAAATTGCAATCAAGGCATAACAATTTAGATGCACAACTAGTTCCATTTATGGAATTTGACTAAATCATGCATGAATGCTTGTGATTCATATGATTGGGCATAGGGGTACCTCACTGCTCATCAGAAATGAACTAAGTAAAGTAAACTAAACTAAGTAGAATGTTGTAATGGTGCGAAATAATCTCGATCTTTATTCTTGGACATGAACTATGCCCAAGAACAATTTACTTGAACAAAGATTCTATAAAATTTCTTAACACAATACTGCGGGCATTCACTATATCACTAAGTGTAAATGAAGAAAACAAACTACAAGAATTTACCTAAATATTGAACCATAGTTTTTCATTTGATGCAATGGTGAATTGGTATTTATAGTGAGGACTAGGACCCACTACATCATATCAATGATGATGTAAGTAGAGCTACCATATCATAAGTATGATCATGTCTTTGACTTTATATGATTTTATCATACCCCCGTGACTAAATAGAAACTCATGCTTGAGTTAAAACAAAAGGAGGATAGAGCCCTTTACAAAATTTGTAGTGTTGTATATAGACATGAATACTATGAATTATTTACATAATTGACTCTATTGTGGATGCCACATTATGATTCAAGTGATGTTTACAAAATTATCATGCATTGCATGATGGACACCTATGACAATAAAACAAAACAGAATAAATTGAAACTTCAAAATTTGATGTGGCCTTATGTCCTTGGTGGTGGTGGTGGCTCTTTCATTAGTTTCTTTCCTTTATCATCAAGCTTCTAAAATTAATAGTAGTTGAAAAATGACTTAAGATTTTCTTCTTCTAATTTGGAATCATGTACTATCTAGGTGAATTCAACAATGTTGGTTGGAATCCATACTTTTCATGGATAAGATAGTTGTGGAAACATCTTATTGGCTTTCACATAGCATGTTGCAAACTATCAACATTCTTTCTCAAATGCTTAGGCCATTTTTCTCAATTCTTGGTAGTCTATCATGCTACGGGCTAGATTTGCTATGACATCCTTTTCATCCTAGTAGCTAGCCTTGGCTACTTGAAGTTTAGAGTTTGCAATGTGTAACTTTTGTTAGGCACCTTTCCTATTTGCAAACTCTTTCTCATACAATGCATAAAATGCAGCCACTTGCTACTCCAGTTCATTTTGAGTTCTGCCTTGTATGAGCATGGATAGATTAGCATATCAAAGATTTGCTAATTCCATGTATTCCATGAGGTCTTCAATTTGTAGGTCTTTGTTCTTTACTTCATCTTGATGAACATGGAGAAGACCATCAAAGATCGACTACCAATTAAGTGTCTATGTGGTGATGGTGCTAATTTTGGCATTGGCCATCTAGATTTCTTTTTTGTTGATTTACTTATACATGTCCACTTGATCTTTGAACTCTTCCTTTAGCCTTTCATACTTTTTAATATGAATTTTTCACATGCTAATCCTAATAGTTGATTTTTTGTGTATTGTGTAGAATTTTTCTATTAATAGTGTTCTATTTTCTTTGGCAAATTTTTACATGTCTTAGTTGACTCTCGGAAATTGCTCTCGAAGCTAATAGATACTTTCTTTGAGGACATTATTTTATTTCTTAATATCAATTAACCTTATGTTCTTTGTGATAATATTCTTATTTTCTTCCTCTAGGGTAATTAGTGGCATGTGCATATGTTTGTGCTTTAGCCACTGAGGTATTTCACATTGCTTTTTCTTTTTCCATCTCGACTTAAGTATTTCTAGCTATCAATTGGGCTACCTATTCTATTTTAAATTTATCTATCTGGTCTAGTTCTACATATTGTGTAGGGTCTCTCTCTTCTACTTTTAATGATTCCAATTCTTCTTGCAATCTTTACACTTTATTTTTTGCATGTTCAGCTTTAGTTTCGATCATCATCAACTTGCCCTTTGTTGAAATAAGCTTAGATTGTACTGTAGTGATAGCGCTAGGGACATCAAAAAGATTTTGCATTACTTGGCCTATCTACAATAATCAATCTAAGATATCTTTGTGTTCTTTTGGGGCCATAGAGGTTCCAACTATGATTTCAATATCTTAGGCTCTAGTAATATTTGTTCGTAATACAATGAAAATATTAAAGGATTCTTTAATAGGATTAGTAGCTTAGTTGCTCCTATTGCATCCTAGTATTGCATTATCATAACTATGGCTTCTTCTCTTGTTTCTAGCATAACTTAGAAGGATGTAACATTCCCTAATATTTTTTATGCCCAATTCTCATCTTCTCTTATTGTAATGATACTTGACTACTAGTGGGTCCTATTGATACCATAGATTTTCTTGGACCATCTCATACTCTATACATTGTAGAACCTTCCCTATTTTCCAAGCTTATAGTTTCAACAATTTGCTGCAAGTGGCTCATAGAAGATTTGTAATCTTGTTGTGCTGGTGGAGTGTTTGATTCAAGTCTATCACTAGCTAGTATTGACCTACTAGGTCTTGCTTACTCTTGTCCCATGGCTAGGACATTTCCTATGAATGTGGATCCTACTACTCCCTATGTGTTGGCTAGCTTCTCCAACTGATCTTTCTTTAGAGACAATGGTTTTGACATTTCAACATAGGATGCATTTTAGGCCTTGCATAGGACATCATTTGTATAATGTAGAATTCCAAATTTCTTGCATAACCTTTTGATGAGGCAAGGAAATGGTAAAGTGAGCTTCCCTACCTTCTTTTCTTTGAATCTTCTTTAAATCTCTAGGAATAATAAATAAGTCATGTTTGCATTAAATTTCCCCATGAGCATGATGCTTCCTCTAGTAGCATAAGTGGAAATCATGTTCAACTCTTAGTGAGAAAAAATATGGTAGGTCCTAATCTTGAAGTATATTTTTTCTTCAATAGACAATTTACTATATTACTTATCTACTTTATCATAAGCCATTTGTAGTCATCATTTCTTTGCCTTAATGTTAGATCTTATGGGTATCTGTGCAATATTTACTCTAACATTAGGAATATTTAGTGCCTTAGTAATTTCTTTGATTGAATAAGGCATTGTGACTCCTTCAATCTTGAATGTGGTATCATCCTGTTTATTTTTTTCAAAACTAGTACACTTTTCCTAAGTACCATTCTCCACTACATGATAGAGTTGGCCAAAGAGAAGAGGCTTGGATTTTCTCTCGAATGTTGGTAGGTATAAGCTTCATAAATAGTATGAAGTTGAGTTCCATAATGACTGTGGACATGTTTGATTTTTCCTGAATAGCTTGGAGACATTTAGCTAATAGTGTGAGGTGCTATTCTTGCTTTAGAGCTTGCAATGCTTCAACCTTATCTTGTGTAGAATTTTCTATTATAAGTGTTTACTGATGGATACTAAAGGATTGAATTTTTTGGTCCACCTATGGAGTATGTTCTCCAGCTTGTCCCCTTCCTCTAGGCCTTTAAACTCTTTTTTGTCAGGGTCCTTTGGGTGTGAGCCTTTTAGGAGCCATCTACAATCATAAAGGATTTATTTAAGATTACTAAAGGATTTCAAATAGGTTTATAATGGTTCATAATCCTCTCTCAGGTTCTTGGATTTAATCATAATTTTATCATTATTATTACTTATAGCTCTTATTATGATTGCAAAGTTAGAAAAATTTCAAAAAGAAACCTTATTCATTGTACTTTTGATTATTATGGCCTCTCACAATTGTTATTCTCTTGTTTATTATGTATTTGAATGGATAGTTAGGGGGGATGATTAAGTTTATTAGCTCTTAATTAATTTTTTGATAAGATTTGATTGTTGGTTATTACTCTTACCCTTAATATACTCTTCTGGGTGTTACAAAAATCTTGCTCAAATCACACAACTATGCACAAAACTTCCCCCCATGACTAAGTTGATCACCTCATGATCAAGATGGATTAAGAATAACATAAATTGAAGTGATAGTGAGGAAGTTATGAAGCTTGGAAGTTTGGTGGCTAGAGGGTTAGAAATATGAAATGAACTCCCTATGCATCAAATGAGAAGAATGAAAAATGTCTAACTCCTTATGTGCATATATAGATTTTTACAATGATGACATCGTAGATACAACATCATAGCTATGACATATTAGGGCCTAATACATCGTAGCTATGATGTCACCTTGGAAGAAGTTTAGATTTTGAGTAATTTTTGGTGAAAATTAAGTCAAATAGATAGTTTGAAAGATGTAGAGGAGGTTTGAAGTGTTTTTGATCATAGATGATGCTTAGAATATGAAGTTTAGTAGTAAAAGTTTATGGAAGAAGGAATCTTTGGCAAAGTAAGTTAATGAGATGTATAGAAAATGAGCAATAGGAATTGCTAAAAGTATGATTAGTTATGAGTATGTTGGAAAGTGAAAATGATGGATTAAATGTTCTAGAGGTTGAAGATGATGTGGAATTGGTCATTAGATATGAAGCACAAGAGTTATACAAGTGGATCCTCTCTAAAGTAAGCTCCAGCCCTTAAGTATCCTTGTATAACCACACATACAAGTGTCTGTAGGCACTCAAGGAGTTGGATGTAAAACATACCTGTCTTCCAAATAACACATGTTAGTATCACCTTGATGATTCAAGAATGATTATATATAATAACAAGGTGAAATGGAAGTAGTAAGAGATTGTAAAAATTGGTACATGAGGCATCTTACCATTCACATAATGAATTCCATATGTAATATATGGTTAAAGTAAGCATTAGCCTTTTGTCTAAGATTCAAACCAATTCCATACTACTTACTAGTGACATAACATTATATCATATTAAAACCAACAACCACAAGACTATCATAACTATAAGAAGTATTAACACTTGGCAATGAAGATCAAGGAAGTAGTTTTATTAATAGCACACTTTATTTTTTAAAGAAGACTTGGCCATTGAATAGAGAAGTGCCTTCATGCATGGGTAACATGTCTTCCTAGCTCCATAACTAATGAAAGTTCAAAAAACCTTAAGATTTTTAAAAAGTTACCAACCTTTAGGTAGGGGTAACATGTCTTTCTATGTAATCTTTAGAAATTCTATGCATTTATTAGATTATTACTGTGTCAATCTTACTAGAGGACTACCTTCAAGAATGGGTAACATGTCTTTTTAGTATTATGATAAGGCAATAATTATTTCATACATACTACCATTTTTTGTTAGAATTCAAGTGAATGATACAACTTAATAGCATGATAAGACTTATAGTAGCAGTCTTAGAGAATCCAAAAATATCTTTGATGTCATACCCTTTTCATTCCCTCTTGGATCTTTACTTTTCTATCTAGGTATAATGATTATAAATTTATTTTAGTTCATTCTGGAAAGAATATAATTAAGTCCATGGTAAGAACCTCTTATTATTGGAAATGAGTGGATGCATGATGTGGTCTCATTGTATATATAGAATTGATCCTTCAATGATTTGATAATATAGGGTTAAATTCACATTATTAAGACTACATTGTGTCTTATTCCTTGTACTATATTAAAAAATCAACAAGAATATGAGCAAGAAAGATAATGAAAAATTGTAGAAAAATGACAAAAATAGAAAAAATGATAAGAATGGAAAAATGTAGAAAGAATTCAAAAGGTGTTAAAGAATAGAAAATGATTAAGAAATTGGAAAAATAGAAAAGAATGTGAAATTGATAAGAAAAGTAAAAAGGAAAAAGGATAAAAAGTACAAAAATATTAGAAGGAAAATTCATGCCTAAGTATCAAATTTAACATCCTTATGACTATTATGAGAAGTGGATATCTGGAAGATTGACCTAGTGGTAAACTACTTGGTAGAGAGGGTAGAGTCCTTAAAAGAGTAGGAAAAGTCATGATATGATTTGAGTTGTTAAATATTGACAAGGATTAACTTCTATGGATTTTTTGGATGTTAGATCTACATGGCACCATATCAGTACATAGCATGGATGATGTAGGATCATTTCCATAAGGTTTGAAACTTAGCCTTTTGTGGTTGGGATTGTAGTAGAGATTTATTTCCTGACTTGATTAACACTTGTTTTGTTATAACATTATGCCTACATTTAGATTATTTTTTAAGAATTTTGTTACTAATTTGGACTATCAACCAATTGTTGTCTAGAATATTGAGAGTCATAAGATGTTCTCTTTGAGCTAAGCTTAAATCGAGATCAAGTGTGCAGGTAGTAGAAAGGGTATTAAGTTTCCCTTGAATCATTAATGTAGGTAGTTTATTGTAAACTAAATCATCTAGAGAATACCTTATAGGAAGATTCCACATGAATCTATATGCCCATAAAGCATCATTAAGCTTCATGCTCCAATCCTTTCTATAATGACTAACTATTCTAGTTAATATTCATGTGAACTCCTTGTTAGTTAGTTATGCTTGACCATTTGCTTAGGGATGGTATGGTGTAGTTAATTTGTGATTTGCCCCAAGTTGTTTCATTAGCTTTTTGAATGTAGATCCCATAAAATGAGTCTCTTTGTTGGATATAAGCATGTGTGGTACTCCAAATATATTCACATGTTGTTGAAAGAAATTAGCAACTATTTTGGCTATGCAATCCTTGACTATAGCTACTTTTGTCCACTCTATACAATAACTAGTTGTTAATATAATGTAAGACTTTCTTTTTGACATTGGTGTGATGAGGCTCATGAAATCAATTTTTCAAATGTTGAAAGATTCCAATGGTTGTATTCACTATTGTCACCCTTCATTTGTAGCTATTAGCCCTCCATTGCTTTAACATATTTCATTAGATTTTGCAAACCAGTTTGCATATTTGGATATGGTAGGCCACAAGTAGCATCCCATCATCAATTTTAGTGTTGTGCCTCATCCTTCATAGTGATCACTACATAGTCGTTCATGTGCATCTTGGAGGACTCTTTATTAACTCTCTTCTAGAATGCATCACCTTATTAACTCATCAATGCATATCTTGTAAAGGTTCCCATTGATTTCCATGTATCTTTTCACTTTATGAAGGAATTGTTCCTTATATTTTTTCCCATTTAGAAAAAGGTTCTTATTTGATGAGATACATTATGTAATTAGTAAGCCATGAATTTTCTATTGAGTCTACAACCATTACAATTTTGGTGAATAAGTTTTCATTAGGAAATTGATTCGATACTAGTTCATCATTCTCTTGGGGTTCCCAACTTAGTCTTAATAAATGATCTACTACCACATTTTTGGTTCATTTCTTGTCAATCATGGTAATGTCAAAATCATGTAGGATAACTAGCCATCTTATCACTCTAGGACTAACCACTAGCTTGTTCATTAGAAATATGATTACACTATGATCTATGTAGACATAAACGAGGTATCTAAGTACATATTGTCTAAATTTATCAAGTGCATACACCACAACCACTAGCTCATTTTCTATTGTAACGTAGTTAAGTTATACCCTTGTGATGCTTCAAATGGTGCATTGTATATAATATTGTCCTTTCTACTCATCTAGTTAAGTTAGTACTACTCCCAATGAATAGCCTGAAGCATCAATTATAGTGTGGAAAGGCTTTAACTAATCAGGAGCTTAAAGGATTGATGTTTCAATTAGTTTCTATTTTAAAGTTCCAAATGCTTTCTCACATTGCTCTATCCATAAGAATGATTAATCTTTGTTAGTTAGTTTTACTAGTGGTTTCACAATATTTGAAAATTTTTCAATGAATCTTCTATAGTATCCTATATAGCCAAGGAATGATTTGATATCTTTGATAGATTGTGGTCTTTGAGTAATGTTTTAGATGACTCTAATCTTCTTCAAATTTATCTCTATTTCTTTGTGAGATACTGTATGTCCTAGAACTATACCATCTTGAACCATTAAATGGCTTTTCTACCAATTGAGCTCTACATTGGTTTCTATACATCATTTTAGTACTCGCTTTAAATGGTCAAATGCTTATTTAAATTTTAGTCCATATATGAGAAATTTGTCCATAAAGACCTCAACTCCATTGTCAATTTTATTTTAAAAGATGTGAAGTACAAGTCTTTGAAATATAGTTGGTGCATTATACAAGCCAAAGGGAATTTGCTTATATGTAAACATCCCCCATGGACTCATAAATGTGGTCTTATCTTAGTCTTTTGGTGCAATGTAGATTTGATTGTATCCACTATAGCTATATAGAAAGCTTTAATATTGGTGTCATGCTATGGTATCTAGGACTTGGTTAACAAATGGTAAAGGAAAATGGTCTTTGAATGTCTTCATCTTTAACTATTGAAAATAAATATAAACCCTTTATTTTCCATATTTCTTTAGGACAATGAATAATGAGATAACCCATTTAATGTCTACTATAGGATAGTTGGGCCTTACTTTCAATAGTTTTTTTAAGCTCTTACTTAACAACTTTCTTAAGCTTTGGGTTCAACCTTCTTTAAGGTTGGTGGTTTGGCTTGATAGCTACATTTGTATAGATTTGATGTTGGTAGATGCATGGATTAATTTCAATGATCTCATTGTAGGACCATCCAAATGCAATTGCCCATTTATTTACTACTTCCAACAATTTTCTTTTTTGTTCTTTGTCAAGTTTGGCATTTATAATTACTGGTTTCTTATTGTTTAGAAAGGCATATTCAAGTGTATTTGGTAGGGCTCTTAATTCTAAGGGTTTTAGTTTCTATGTCTCTTAGAGCCCTAATCTTCCCCATTTAATATCGTCTTCCTTATATGATTTGATGTCGAGAGGTTGTCTTTTTAATTGTTCTAACTTATCTATTTCTTTCACTTAGGCACTTGGGATTTTATTTATCATTTCCATGCATATTTTGGATTGTATTTATTTTACAGTGATTAGCCATTGGGTACCTTCTTGTTAAGTGGTTTGTACATACAAACACTTTTGTAGATACATATCCTCTATACATCCATTACATGCTTTGATGGTGTTATCTTTGAAGGTCAAAATTTTCTTCACACAATTACATCCATTATCACTTTATGTGATACATGGAATTCTATGACTTCAAATTATTCTATCTTCATCTTCCTTGGAGATTTCCAAGGACAAGTCTAATCCTAAGCTTAACATCTATAGTGCTAAGCCATGCTTTTCTCATAGGTATGGGAAACTTCCCTTTATTCTTTCCCACATGGATGACTAAAAAGTTAGTAGAATAGAGCTATCCATTGATAATAGTAGTAGCATCTTTCACCTATCAATAGTAGTAGTAGCATATTTCACCTATCAAAGTGGAATAGCAATGTACTAGTTTTCAAGCTCTAATTGAATTTTTTTCTTCTTGAGTGGGGGTAGGTTTGAGGCCTTATGCATGCCTTATGAAATAAGGTTTACTCTTGATCTAGAATCTAAGAGAGATTTGGATAATTTATGTCCTTCTATTTGAAGGTAAACTAAGGGACTCACTGGATTTGTTCTCATCTTCAGAAGTACTCTTGCTTTAATCAAATGTGTAATTATTTTTGTGAACATGATAGTGATGATTTTCTTATCTATAGGTATTGGAAGCATAGTGTTTCTTGGAGGAGTATGTGTGGATAGGGTAGAGTGAGGTGAAGTACCCATCCTTTGAACCTTTTCTAGATTTGTCTTGAATAAGGATGTTTCTTAATTCTTAGTATATTTGTGACGACATCCTCTTATGTTGTTACTACCATGGTAGTGCTCTTTTATTGCAGTTGTGTTTGTAGCTCTCCTTACATAACTGATGGTAGTACTAGTGATAGGGAGTTAGGAGTTGGATGTGAGGGACCAACTACTAGTTGAGACACATAAGAATTTAGATCCGTTCATGGAGTAGTGGGTTGATGATATTCTATTGAATAGTAGTGAGAGAAAGCATGGATTGAAGTATTCCTTGGGGAGATAGCATGTTGAACATAGTATCTATAAGGATCAAGTTGCCTATATGGATACTTTTGCCTTGGTAGTGACATTCCCTACACTTGTGATTATTTCCACTATTGCTAGTATTGTTCCTATGGTTAAGGATATCCTCCACTTGAATAGTATGTTTTCTGATAAGGCTATCTAAGTTACCTTGTAAATAAGGTAATCTTCTAGGAATTTGTTTCTTGATAAACTTTGGATTAAGTAAATATGCCTCAAACTCTTATAAGTGGACCATAATAGGGTAATATCCCTTAGGATGTTCATACTAGCACACTTTTCATCCTTTGTCTTTTGAACTAGAGTTTGTTACTTTCTCTACTACATCAACCTTTCCTTTATTTCTGTATTGTTCTCATCCATTGTCTCTTCTTTTCTTCTTTTCTTTGCTTTGGTGTAGGGATTTTTTATTCCTCTCTTCTATTATCTTTAATGGTGTGGCAATTTTCACATCTATAGAATCCCACATTTTCTATCCCTTAGTTTCTATGTCATTAACTGATATATGAATAGCTAGAGTCTATCATTGAATCATATCATCTAAGATTTTCTCTTCTTCTGATTCACATATTCTTACATCTTTTGTTTTGATGATAGGATCTCTATTATATTCTTTAGCTAATTCTCTTTTTCTTAACTCTCTTTCCTCTTTTACCACTTGGTCAATGAGTCTTTGAATGTGATGAGCTATCATGTTGAATTACCTACCTTAGGCATATACCCCAAAGATTTCTCTTGCCTTGTTTCTTACCCCATCAAAAATGTATCATAGTTGCTTCCTTTGAGAAAATCTATGGCCTTGGCACCTATGTAATAAGAAATAGTACCTATCCATTGCTGAATCAAGGGATTAATGTGTCCCTTGCTTTCATCCTTGAATCTCTTTTCTCAAATTGAACATTCTAGAATAAGTTTGATATTTTTCATTAAGGAGCTCTAGCATGATGTTCCATCTTCAAATGGATTTCGGTTATAAGGATCTATACCAATTCTTAGCTTCCTTTATGAGTGTTCTAAAAAATAACTTTATTTTATGCTAATCATTTTCAATGTTTTGCAAGGCATAGGCATCATGGAAGGCCTGAAGATGATGTTATGGATATACATTGTATCCACCTTTAAATTTGAAAATATTATTCGTATCTAGTCACTTGATGCAACTATGCCTTATATGCTTGGTAGGAATATACACTACTACTTTGATGTTAATGATGTCATGAATGGCTAGTAGGTGTTCTTCATAATCTTTAGGTTTGTGAGCTCAGTTGTAGTGGTGGACCCTTTGATGCTCATAACTTTCTCTCTCTTCATATCTATCTCTTTCTCTTCTTCTCTCATAATTTTCCTCTTCTTCATCATGATATCTTCTTTGATGCTCATGTCTCTTAGGATCCCTCCATCTTTCCCTATCATGATCCATCATTATTCTTTCTCTGTTATCATACTCTTTGAAGGAGTATTAGGAGGAAGAAGAAGAAGTTGAAGAATAGTGCCAACTAATTCTCCTTTTATAACTCTTGGATTTATCCCTTTTTTGATTCAGTGGAGGTTCTAGGCCTTAAGTTCTTGCTTAATTTGGAGTTTTCCTTATCTCTTCTAGGCATTTCTATAGGATCTAAATGCAATTGTATTTTGAATGGATCTTTGATACAAATGACTAGTGTTTGAGATTGAGATTGATGGGTTTGATTAAATTTCTCCATATGAAACATAGCATCATCTCTTTCCTCTAGGACGATCATTTGTGGTACTCTCTTTCCTTTGTTAATCTCATTACTTATCTACATAGAAACATCCCTTCTTAATTGAGCTTTAATTGGTTAGAAAGGCTGAGTAATGTGCTTCATGATGTGATATCCTTCTTGTATGTGACTAAGGTTTGACATTATGAGGATTTCTTGCAACATGGATAGTGCAAAACATTTTGGAGGTAAAACAATGTTGCCTTATAAATCTTGTTTACATTTTGGTGTGTAAAAACCTTAAGAAAAATGGAGAATAATAGAATGCCTACATTAGATAACATGTTTGCAAGAATTCAACAAGATGAGAGCTACAATGAAATATTCAGGTAAAATATTTCATTAGCAAAGATGACTACATGTGCATGAAGGAGAGCTCAAGAATAGGGATCTATAAAGAGATGTCAAATAGGAGACTACAAGGTCTCAAGGGAGCATGAATAAGCATGGATAAAGATGAAGGCTACAAGTTAGATGAAGATGCTTTAGTGATGGAGAGGAATCTTCAAGAATCAAAATTCAAGAGTTGAGAAGACATATCCAAGAAGTAGAAGATGTCCTGGTTGAAGTGAGGATCATGCAAAGAAGACCCCTACCAAAAAAAGGAGATGTCTCCTTTCAAGAGAAGAGGTCTCCATAGAGACGTCCTAAATCCAACATAGACATCTCCCTAGAATTAAAGTTATTTTTAGTAAGACATCCCAATCTCAAAGGAGACATCTACACTAGTTATTAAATAGCTATTGCATGAATTCCGAAGTGATTTTTAAAACTCCAAAGCTATAGGAAGACTTCATTCTCTTGGATATAGTGCAAGTGTTTTGCATGAATTGTCACTATCAAAGCAATAATTGTATATTATACTTGTGTACCTCATTTGTAAAATCATTTCCTTGATTTATTCTTCAAAGTACAAGGACATGTAATTTAAGTTACATTCTTTTCTTCTGATTTTGTTTCTCTCTTATATCCCTACTTGGGTTGATGTGCTTCTTGCAAGAAGGAATCATAATTGATGTTGTCAAGATCCTATAGGATTAAGTGTTTGTGTTATGTTAAAACACTTTGGAGTAGAGCTCAATTTGTAAAGGTTGTTGGATCCTTGAAACCACATTTTGAGCTTGTTAGGATCTTGCAAGATTGAGTGTTTGTACAATGTCAAAATACTCTAGAGTGGAGCTTAATTTGTAAAGGTTGTAAAATCCTTGAAACCACATTGTAAGCTTATTAGGACCTTACGAGGTTGAGTGGTTTTGTAGTAATGAAACACTCTAGAGTGGAGCTTAGAGCTTGTATAGGATATGGTATCCTTCAAATCACATTTTTAAGGAACAAAGTCTAGAGGTGTGCAAGGATTCTACCCTCTGAGTGTGGACATGCCCAAGTTGGGAAACCACATAAAAAATGAGAATGATTTTTTATGGTTGTTTAATTTTGTTTTGGGGAACTTATTCATCTTTCCCTTCTAAATTCTCAATCCTCAAGTGGTATCAGATCATGGTACTCTTTCGTCCTAGATCAATTCAAAGAGTGAGCTATGGAGTGACATATTACTCAAATCCACCAATGTTCAATGGGTTTGAATTTACCTATTAGAAGGAAAGAATGCAAGGCTTCTTCAAGTCCATGGAGTTTGAAGTATGGGAGTCCATCCTTGAAGGTTACACTCCATCCATCGATAACACAACAAAAGCCACCAAGCCTTAGAGCAAATGGATGCAAGAAGAAAAAGATAAGTTCATGTTTGATTCAAAAGTAAAAAATTGTTTGTATTGTGCATTGGATAAATCTGAATTTAATGGAGTAACTGGATGTAAAATGGCCAAAGAAATTTGGGTAACTTTAGAGGCTACTTATGATGAAACTTCAATAGTTAAGCAATCTAAACTCCTAGTTTTACAAAGTAAATATGATAAGCTCAAAATGAGAGAAGGTGAAAAATAAAAGATTATTTCTGTAGAGAAAATGATCTTGTTGTGACTATTAGAGGTACTAGTAAAGATTTGCCTAAAAGTGATGTCATAATTAAAATTATTACAACTCTTCAACTAGAATTTAGACCGAAGGTCATAACAATGGAAGAAATTATAGATTTATTAGTTCTTAAATTCGAGGAGCTTCAAAGTGCTCTTATTGGTTATGAAATGAACCTCATAAGTGAAGGGGTTATTTGATAGAAATTTATTACCTTAAAATAAACCTCCAAGGAAAAGGAACTTGTTGATGAGGGTGTGAGTAGTGAAGAAGAAGTGACTCTTCTCTCAAGGAGAATCCAATGGCTACTTGCAAGAAAAGGTAAGAGCTTCAATCAATAAGGCCCCATTCAATCAAACTTCAAAGGTAAGGACAAAGGTAAGAATTTTTCAAATTTAAATTTTTATGTTTCTTCAATAGCAAGTTGGGTATGTGGAGGAAGAGGCTATGTGGCCTCTGAATGTCCTAGTAATGGCAAGTTGCAATGTAAAGAAAGGACCATTATGAAGACTAAGAAGAAAAACTTCTACATCAATTCGGATAATGGTGAGCAAAGTGAAGAAAAAGGAGATACCTCTACAAAAAATTCTTAGCTCATATGTATGGAACTTATAGATGAATATTCACTACATGCTACTAATGAACCAAGAAGTAAGTATGATGAAATGTATAGTGAATTACGAGAGGAAATTCTTGTTCTACATTATTTACTTAGGAAGGTAAAGAAATTTATGAATAAAATTTCAAAGGAGAAATGTCAAACATAAAGGTTGAGATTCAATAACTAAACCCTTTAGATAAATATTGTAGAGGTTTTCAAGAGGAAAAATAGCCTAGGAATGAAGATTCAAAAAAAGTCTCATAGGAGATACAAGCTCAAGCTTAAGAATAATTAGGTTTGATAACTCCATTCATGAGAAGAACACTCTATTTATCTATGGAAGTAAAAAAAATCTTAATTATTCTCATTAAAATAAGATTGATGCTTGGTCTTGCCAAATATTTCCTAGTAAGGATGTTTTGTGGGAAGAAGTTACTAGAAATAAAGATGAATGGGAAATTGCAAAAGTCTTAAAAAAGATGGATGATATAGAAGGCAATCAAAAATATTTCCATCATGAAGAATATAAACAGGCTTGGATGTCGAACAAAAGGATTGATGAAAAAGAATCAAAAGCTAAGAAGGTACTTCATAATAGAGGACTCTCAAACTTCATTAGTCTTCTTTCTCTCAATTGCAAGTGAGGTAAGTTATGGTAAGATTCTATTCCCTTGCTTGCTAGATATTATGATAAATTTTTAATGTTGAATGATCAAGGAAGCCTAATTTGTTTTGATAAATACTGACATTTTAAGACCATGAAATGTTAAGATAAGTGCATAGTTGGAACATTTGTGAATACTTGATCTTTTGTGATTGTATGAGCATGATGTGATTAGTTCTATCATTGAATGGAAGTTTGTGGCACTTGTAAATTTTTGAATTCTTAACTAGAATATATTGAATCCTAGAGGCTACAAATCCTTACATGTAATTCATGGACAAATAGCCTTGTGTTGAACATCCATTATATGTCTCTTTGTACATTGCGCTTTCCTCTAAAATTACAAAGCTCATTTCTTTTGAAAAATTTTTAAGCTTTTGCATTGGTGTCTTTAATGAAATTCATGAATCTTCTAAGAAAGAGGATCATTTGAACAGAAATTATGAACTACTATTAATAGGAGACCTTAGTCTTTACTCTTGATCTTAATATTGCATTGTAGGAATAGTTCTTTGATAATAAAATAAGCATGATGATTATCTTTTTGAAAAGAATAAGATGGTCCAAAAAAGTTCCAAAGGGAGCTTTAAAATGAAAAGGATATATTCTCATATGCAATGGGAACTTGTACCTCATCACTGATTATCTTTCTATAGTCAACCAATGTAGGGGGAGTCTCACCAAAAGACACTCAAGTAGCAAAACTTCACATTTTAACATTCACAACTGAAATAGAGTAAGAATCATTTAAGAGTGTGGTAAAGTATCTAAGATAAAAGTATGAGTTAAATTCTACCTTGTGATGCATTTAAATTTGACATTGATGTATACAAATATTTGTATGGACATCTTTTTAAGAATTTTTTGCCTTGTCTTTTTTTGTGAGGGTTTGATCTAATTCTTAAAAGATAAATAAGCATGTATTCACTCTCTTGCCATGGAATTTCTAAGCCTCATTGTAATATTAAAGTATCCTCAGGAGTAGAATATTTGATGAATATAGAATCATGAGAAATTGGGTTATTTATCACTAATGGGATATTTGGTTCAAAAGATAGTTTACATGATTCTAAAACACTCAAACTTTGTACTTCAGCCTTCATTTCTCTTGAAATTTAATTGTTTGGCTTAGATTAATCATGTTTGGATTAGTTTTGGCCCATTAATGTTTAACCTTGTGGATAGATAAGGGGTAGCTCTTTATTGCTTTGTCATCATTAGCCCTATGTAATTAATGCTAGGTAATATGTACTTTTTAATTGATTGTTCTTCCTCGGCAAGATGTTCATCTATATATTCATAGAATACTCAAGTCCTTATGAGTTCATTATAAAATATTAAACATTAATTTTTCTTGAGCTATCTCTAGATCTATCTTATTACTCTGCTCTACTCCTTTTTGATGATGTCCAAGATGGGGAGAAAGTTATTAAAGTTATTATATGATATGGTTGATGGTGGATACTATACTGAAAATTAGATATATACATATACATACATATATAATTATTAAAATGGACATCATTTATGGTTATAGTGAGTATAGATGTAATTTATGGAATTTAGTGTTATAAGTAATATTGAAAGTATATGACTTGATGAATTCTAGAAACTACTAATCCATTTTCTTAAATTTTTGACATCACCAAAAATGGGAGATTTTTGACCTTTTGGTGTGTCAAAACCTTAAGAAAAATGGAGATCAACGGCAAGTTTTGTGCATGAATTATCACTATCAAAGTTATAAGAAGACTTCATTCTCTTGGATATAGTGTTATCGTTGTGCATGAATTTTCACTATCAAAGTAATCATTGTATATTATACTTGTGTACTCCATTTGTAAAATCATTTTCTTTATTGATTGTAGAATTGTACTTCAAAGTACAAGGAACTATAATTTAAGTTACATTCATTCCTTGTGCTTTATTTTTCTTTTGTAGCCCTACTGGGGTTGATGTGCCTCTTTTGAGAAGGCATCATAATTGATCTTATCAGGATCTTGTGGGATTGGGCATTTGTGCAACATTGAAACACTTTGGAGTGAACCTAAATTTGTAAAGGTTGTGGGATCCTTGAAACCAAATTGTAAGCTTGTCAAGATCCTAGAGGATTAAGTGTTTTTGTAGCATCAAAACACTTTAGAGTGGAGCTTATTTTGTTAAGGTTGTGGGATCCTTAAAACCATATTCTAAGCTTGTTGAAACCTTGTGGGGTTGAGTGGTTTTAGAGTGAAAAAACACTCTAGAGTGGAGCTTATAGATTGTACAAGGTGGGGTATCCTTCAAACCACATTTTTGAGGAACAAAGTTTAGAGGTGTGCAAGGATTCTACCCTTCGAGTGTGGATGTATCCAAGTTGAGGAAGCACATAGAAATCGTGTGGCTTCTATGGTTGTTTAATTTTGTTTTGGGGAACTCATTCATCCCCCCTTTTTTAATTTCTCAATCCTCAAATATCTCCATCTTGGTCGTTCATTCTAGTGAAAGACAAATGTGAAATCAAGATAATATGGATCAGTGTGAGCATAGGAGATCCTAGTTTGCAAGGTCACACTGTAGTCTTCTTCATCATATTCTTTATTATGATTCTTATGAACTTCCTTAGTAGGTGGTGATTTCTCTTTATTTTTAGAAGCCATATTAACATAATGAACTTTGTAAAATCAACTATTTTATGAATAGTAACACATCCTTGGCAACGACGCTAATGATGAGTAGTTGGGTATTCCAACACTCCATCATACAAGTCATGAGTATTCATGTGTGACTTGATCATAATCCATGGATGGCCAATATAAATTCAACAGTGGTTGAGGTTTAATTCATGATCACTATCTTCTTACTTTGAGTTAGTGAAGTGCAAGTGGTATGGTTTAACACTTGGTGAGGCATATGATAGGTTAATGTTCACTTAAACTAAGACTGAGTGTGAACATGAGAAAAATAGAGTAATAGAATCTATGTCTATGTGTAATGCAAGTAAGGAAACTATTCTAGCCTATAGAAAATAAGTATCGATTATTGTTTTACCATTCATGTGTTGGACTTATGTAAGCATCATTGGGATTAGCAAGTGTTATGATACTAGGTGAAACAAGTAATAACACTACTAGAATTACCCAACAATTATACTTATACGTTTGAAACCAATCATAGTTATATTTCCATACTAATGAATAATGGAAAAATAATGTACTTAGAAATTGTAAATGACTTAATCAAAGTAAACATATTAAAAGGTAAAAATTAACTAAGTATAAAAGTAAACTAAGTAAAGTAAAGTAAATTAAGTAGAATTTTGCAATGGTGAGAAACAATCTAGATCTTTATTTTTAGACATGAACTATGTCCAAGAATACTTCACTTTAACAAAGATTCCACAAAATTTCTTAACACCACACTACAGGCTTTCACTATATCACAAAGTGTAAATTAAGAAAAAAAATTGCAAGAATTGTTTGACATGATGGTGGGTTGGTATTTATAGTGAGGAATAGAACCCACTACATCTTATCTATGATGATGTAAGTAGAGCTACAATATTGTAGATACAATATCACATCTTTGACTTTATATGATTTTATCACCATTTTTATGGAAAATGAGCAAGGACTTGCTAGATCATCCTCTAGAAACAACATGAAACATTCTCTCCTAGATGTTATGGAAAGTGACAAGGATTTCCATATAAGGGATCAATATGAATAAAGAAGCAAGTCCAATAGTAGAAATTTTGGGTGACAACCTAGAACATTAGTACTATTATTCTTGTTATAGATGAATTAATAAATAAAATGCATGATGAAATCCCTTGGTGCATGTTATTTGCAAATGATATTGTGTTAGTGGATACAGTTCTAGAAACTATTTTTTCTAAAATGAATAAGCAAAGACATTTTGTAGAATCAAAATGCTTTAAAATTTGTAGAAGATATAATATATGGAATGTAACTTCGATAATAGGATAAACAATGATAAAATAGAAGTGATAATTCGAGGCCAAAAAATCCCTCATTGAAAATAGTTTCTCTACCTAAGATTAATGCTCTAATTAGACGGTGAAATTAATAAAGATATAAGATATAAGATTGAGTTAATATGGTCAAAATGAAGACATGCTAGTGGTATTCTATGAAAAAGAATCCTAAGAAAACTAAAGGGAAGTTTTTACAAGACAATAATTAGTCTTGCTACCTTATATGGTGTTGATTGTTAGGTGGTGCAAAAGAGGCATGGACAACAAATTATTGTGGTAGAAATGAAAATGATTAAATTGTTGTTAAATGTTACCAAAAGATATAAATTGTACAATACATACATTAGAGAAAGACTTGGAGTGACTGCTATTTTAGATATGTTACAAAAATGGAATCTTAGATGGTTTGGGCATGTGAAAAGAAAATCAGATAATGAATTTATAAAAAAAATATTTCTTTATCACTATTATATGAAAAACACCAAAAGGAAGGCCAAAAAAGATATAGAAAAAAAATACTGAAGATGATATGAAAAAATTACAAATAAATTAAGATATTGAAAAAATTTCAAATAGATTCACTTTCAAAGAGATGAATGGTGAAAAAGAACTCATGTAGCCAACTTCATGAGTTTTCTTTTGCCATTCACCTATATAAAGAGTTAATTATCTACATTTTCTTTAAACAATCTTCAAATTAAAGAGAGTTAATAATGATGATTTATGATTAGTTATCTATTTAATACCAAAGCTTTGAGGCTCCAAGTGATGATCCTTTTAGTTATCTATATAATATTACATTAATCTACATATATGGTTAGTTATCTATAGTACCTCTATTTGATACTAAGTATTAGCATAGTCTCATGGAATCTAACCTATGCCTTGTAGAATTATAAGTGATATGGTATAACTAAGTAAACTATGTGCTACCAACATAAAAAATAAATACATATCATTTTAAGAAAATAATAAACTAATAAATTTTCATGATGTATTCTATTTATAGTTGGATAGTGATGAGTGATTAGAGTTCTTAACATCCAATTATACAAGTCAAAAGCATGTGCATGTGACCAAATCATAATCCATGGACGGGACAATATTGTACACTAGCTTGTTGAGAATAAGTTCATGATTGTTATCTTCTTACTAGAGTTAGTGAGATTCAAGTGATGTGGTTTAACTCTCAATAAGGCATATGATATATTGATTTTGATTGGTTGATAAGGTACTAAAGTAAAACATGGAAAAGTAAATATAAAATCTATTAACTAAATAACAATGGAGATGAAATTATAAATTAGCCTAATAGTCATAAGCATCTAGTTTTAATTTACTGTACATGCCTAGGGAAAGCATATTTATACTCGTATTACCAAATGTCTTGCTACTAGACAAACCAAGCAAGATCACTAGTTGGTTGCCAAATGATTATACTTCTACACTTTGAATTAGTCATACTTATTTCACCAAATTGCTAATGTATATTGGAAATGTAATTGGTAGTTGAAGTATAAAAGACATCGGAATGTACATGGCAATGAAAAGTAAATTTATACTAAGTGATATGTTATAATGATCTCAATCTTTATTGCCAGTTATGGAACATTTCCAAGTATACTCAACTTCACTAGAGATGTTGTACAATCACTTTAGACCACATTGCAGGTACTCATCACTAACTCTAACTTCACTAGATCACATCTATGACATCATAGGTTGTACTGAAATATCATTACTATGATACTGTAGGCTTTTCAAATATCCACAACTTATCATACCCTCACAATTGACTAAAAATTCATCCTTGATTCAATACAAATGCAGGGTAGAGTTGTTAAAAAACTATGAGGTTATACAAATAACAAAAACATACTACATAGAAACATTGAAGACTAATTGACTTTGAGTGTCACATCTTTGTTTAAGTGAACTGTAAAAAAATCATATCAACACATGATTGGATAACATTAATGAAAAAAATAGATAAATAATAGAAAAATAATGAATCAAGCATGATGAAATTTTACAAAAATTGCCAATGAAAGTCTTCATATAGTTTCTAGCGATGGTGGTTCCTATTACATCAATGATTACTGAGGTTTCTTTTCTAGTGTAGTCAACTTCTTCATATTGAAGTACTCACATAGAGATCTCATTTTATTCTCTTGCATCCTTAGATCATCAACAATCCATGCAAGTTTTCAAGGTTCCTATTGTAGGTACTATCTAAGGACAAGATAACTCTAGGGATAATTCATTTGCCTTAACATACTTGCATAAAATTAGTTTCTTTTAATCTAAAAAGCCTTGGCCAATTTTTTCATATCCTAATAATCATTCATTTTCTTGGCCAAGTTTGCAACTATATCTTTCGAATTATGGTAATTGGATTTTTCCACATAGAGTTTTGAGTTGACAACATGAAGTTTTTGTTGCTACTAACTATTGCTCCAACTCATTTCTAACTCTCCCTACTATTAACATGGTCAAGTTGTCATATTACAAGTTAGCCAACTTAATGTACTCTACCATATTTTCAATTTATAGATCCTTAACATTTAATTTAGCTTGATGGACTAGTGTGAGAATATCTAAGATATGCTGCCAATTTGGTAAATTTTTCATGACATTGTTGATTCTAATATTTATCATCTAGATTTCCTTCTCATTCTCTTGTTTCTTCATTATAGTCTCTAAAATGCTCTTTGAGCTTGTTGTGCTTCTTGGCCTCATTTTTTCACTTGCTAATTTTTATATCATGTTTTTTTCTAATGATGTATACTTCCATGGATAGGATTCTATTCTCCCTCACTAGTTGCTTTACTTCAAGATTAATTAACTTTAGAAAATTTCTTTCTTAGTTTTTTTAGGCTCTTCTATATTTTCTTTTCTCCTTTTCTGCATTTTTTAATCTCTTGTTGTTCACAACAAATTTCTAATTTTCTTCCTCTAATGTAGTGATAACCTTGGCATCTGCATATGCTTTGACATCTAAAGGTGATGCATCTCACATGGCTTTCTCTCTTTCTATTTCTAATTGTTGTTTCTTGACCATGAGCTAGTTCACTTGATTTGTTTTGAATTTTCTAAATGTTCTAGTGCTACATAATTTGTAAGATCTTGTCTTTCAATCCTAAGCTAGGCTAATTCATCTTTCAATTTTTGGATCTCCAACTCAACATGTTTCATCCTTGTTTCTACAATAAATAGCTTGTCTTTTATAGAAATAAGTTTAGATTGCACTATAGTGATATCCTTAGGGATATTAAAAAGATCTTGCATAATTTATCCTATATGGATTAGCCTATCCAATGCATCTTCATGTTGGTCTACCATCATAACCTCTTTTCACTTCCATTTATTATAATTTTCAGCCACAGTTTGAACATCCTTGATTCTTGTGAAGTTAGATGAAGGTACAATAATAACATTAAAAGATTCTTTGATATGATCATTAATGAGTTTAGTAGCTTCTTGTTCTCCCTTATGTTGCATCACCACCACTGTAGAATCTTCTCTTATTTCAAGCATGACTTGAAATCATACAACATTCCTAGAGATCTATTATGTCTAGTCTACATAGGTGGAATGAAGAGTAATTTATCCACTGGTTGATCTTGTTGAGATTGTAGGCTAGTCTTAATTTTCTTTAGCTTTAACCATGCTTGAAGTTTTCCTTTTCCTTATCTCATGATTTCTGCCAACTACTACAAGTGACTTAGTACAAGCTTATAATCTCTTTATTCAGCTGTTGGTGTAAAAGCACTAGGTCTTTCTTACTTAGCTACTATGATTGGTATGTTACCTACTAGTGTTGTTGCTACTATGGTTTCAATGCTTAGTGTTTTCTCCAATTAATCTTTCTTTGCTAGTACAAGCTTGGGGATTTCTACTAAAGATGTATTTTGGATTTTTCTTGGTGTGTTATTAGTATGTCCTAGAATATCAAATTGCTTGCACAACTTTCCCATTAAACAAGAAAATGGAAGGGTTGATTTTCCTAATTTCTTATCTTCAAATCTTCTTTGTATTTTAAGAAAAGAAAGTGGATCACATTTTCCTGATATTTACCATTGAGAATGATACTTCCCATTGCAACATATGTTGAGATCTTGTTTATCTACTTATTAGGATAGATATGATGTGTGCTGATTTTGAAATAAATCTTTTCAGCAATGGTCATCTTATTATATTCTCTATCTTTGGTTCTATATGCTCTCTCCAATCAAAGATTTTTGGGATCTATGTTTGATTGTGTAGAGATCTAAGCAATGGTTATGCCAAAATTTAAAAGATTCAAGGCACATATAATGATATCCACTAAATATGGAACCATCACTCTTTTAATTTTGATAGTAGCATCATCTTGATTATTGTGCCAAAATTAATAATTTTTCCCTCCCAAAAAGAGAATTTTATTAATAGAAAACAAAATTTAGTACATAAGCTACTTCAATACTTATAGATTGAGGAAGGGGGGAAGAGAAACTGTGTTGACTGAGACTAATATAGAGGAAACATGTTAACTTAGCATTCCACAGGATGTGGAAATGCAATCCAAAGATCAACCATTCGCTGAAATGTGTGTATCTTTTCTAGGGTGTGGATTGTCGAATGAGAACAAAAATGGAAGAAAGAGGAAAAAGGCCAAATGGTGTAGAAAACTGTGGCTTAATTAGGAGACTTTCTTCTAAAGCGAGGCTTGATGATGATGATTATTTGGATCTCCGATATGACTCCATGGCTGCAATAAGAAAAACAACTGGTTAGCATTCATCTTGAATTTTGGGGCTGGAGATGTAATTTGGAAGTGAACATGCCAAAGAATTTGCATTTTTTCTGACGTAGTTAGTTGTAAGGAGTTTGAAATAATTGTCTTTTGAAAAAGTGTGGTACATCTATGTTTCCAAATATTATATAAAATGATGGGCCTAAGGAGCTTCCATAGGAAATGAGAGTTTGTGGACCTGGTAGGTAAGAGACCAAACATTACAGCCTCTTGTGTAAGAGTGCATGAGGGAAAAACCTTAGAAGCCCATTCCCATGCATGCTGAGCAAATTGGCAAAGCCAAAAAACATGGACAAAGGTTTCAGGGTCATTACATAAAGGGCACTTAGGGGATTGAATCCCAAGGTATGCTAAACGTTTCCCGATAGGAAGACCTTGATGAAGAAAACACCAAAGGAATTGTTGAATTTTGGGAAGAGTTGGGAGATGCCAAATTTGTTTGAAAAGAGAGATCCAAAAATCCTCTAATTCTTGTTTATTCCAAGATCGATTGCAGCGTAGAATGACTTTGGAAGAATCGTGTAACAATTGGAAGGGAACATGTGGCCGATAAGGAAAATTTTTTGACCCATTGGACCAATAGAAGCCATGAAATATACCTTGGATAGCACCATCTAGGTGTAATGATTGATGAAGAAATGTATGTATCTGGTGGAAGCAAAGCCGCATTGGATAGCACTAATTGATTTACAAACAAGATATTTTCCTACCAAGGTAAGGGGCTTAGTCTTCCACTTTTCAGTTTTCTTACGAATACGAGAGATTACTAGCTCCCATAGTTCAGAAGTAGGACGACGAAATCGAAAAGGGATTCCCAAGAGCTTCATGATCTCATGGTCTTGGATTAATTTCCACGGATAGGTGGGGAGTTTACTATAATTGTTATGAAAACTATATACAGAAGATTTAGACCAATTAATGGTAGAACCTGAGAGAGAACAATATTGCTCTACTTGGGCTAAAAGTCGTTTAACATTATCAGTTGTATTTTGGATTAGAAAAAAGGAGTCATCAGCAAAATGCATATTAAGCAGTTGATTTTGAGGAGAGGAAAAGCACACTCCATATAACATCCCTGATTGAATATCATGGTTAATTTGATGGCAAAGGAAATCCGCAGCAATGATAAAGAGATAAGGGGCAAGAGGACAACCTTGTCTTACTGATTTATGCATGGCAAATGGGGCGGTGATGCCAAAGGTGGTGGCTATTCTTGCATTAGCATCTGAGAAGAGACATTTCACCATATGAAGATACTTGGAGCCAAAACCTAGTTTTGACATAGTTTGAAGGATAAAGTCCCACTTAATGTTGTTGTAGGCCTTGGCATAGTCCAATTTCATCAAAAGGATGTCTTGGCCATCATCCTCAGCCCACTGTAAACCTTCCCAAGTGGCCACTACGTTATCTAAGATATAATGCCCTGGGACAAATCCGGTTTGTTGAGGGGATATAATTTTTTGAAGGAATTTTTTCAAACGGAAGGCTAAGCATTTGGCCCAAATTTTGTATACCACATTAAGAAGAGTAATGGATCACCAATTAGCTATACTAGTAGGGTCTCTTGATTTGGGAAGGAGGTGAATAATCCCAAGATTTAAATTTGGTCCAAGAGAACCAAGATGGATAGCCTCTTTAATTACTTGGAAAAGGTCATGGCCAACAAGATTCCAATCCCTCTAGAAAAACTCAACAGGGAAACCATCATATCTAGGAGCTTTTCCAGAGTTGAGTTTGAAATAAGCATGTTGAAGCTCTTCTTGAGTAATATTAGCATTGAGGATGTGAGACATGGATGAGTCTACTAACCTAGGATAGTTACGCATTGAGACCTCAAATGATGAGAGATTCATTGGGGAAGCTATAAACAAGGCTTCAAAGTGCTCCTTAAGGTAAGAGAGAATACTATCATGATTAGTGATAAGAACACCATCCCTAGAAAGAGTATCTAGGGATGGATTGGAAGGAGAGCTGTTAAGATATTTAAAAAATTCCTTACATTGCTCATCTTGAATCTTCAACCAAGTAAGTCTACTTTTGATTAAGGCACTGTGGGCCTTGTGGACTTCCCAATATTGGAAAGTGGAGTAAACTTTAGCAAGTTCTTCATGAATGTGGGTATTAAAGGGATCTAAGGATAACCTTTCCCAAAGATTATTGATAGTTGAACAAATGTTGTTGTACTCTTGTCTAGAACGAGAGGCCACTTCCTTGCCGAACTTCCGAGCAAAGTTCCTCACCCTACTAGTGGTTTGCAGCCACCATTGGATCCAACCCACCTAACCAATGGGCCTTGGTTCGGCATTCCAAAGATTAGAAAGAAGTTGTTGAGACGAAGGAGAAGAGAATAAATTAGAGTGTAGGCAAAAGAGGTGAAATTTGGTCCTTTGAGAAGTACCAGAGATTTGCATGGAAATCACGATGGGATAATGGTCAGATAACGTAGCATGTTGGTGAACCGTAGTGGTGGAGATTGCCTACCAAAAGGATAGTGTGGAGAAGTAAAATTGATCTAGCTGGCTATATATTCGAGCTTGACCCAGACGAAGATTACTCTAAGTAAAGCTATGGAGAGGACTGCTTGAGTTATCCTTGACACCATTAAGGAGATAAAATTATTTTTTAAAGTCAGACCAAGGTTGAAATTCATGAGGAGGAAGTCGAAAAGGGACTCCCCCAAGTTTATCGTGAGGGAATTCAATCATATTAAAATATCCGCCAAAAATCCAGGGAACAGAAGAAAGAGAATAGGTTAGTTCTTGCCATAAATTAGTCCGTTCCGTGGAGTCATTTGGAGCATAAATAGAGCAAACCCCAAAGGGTCCATGGGAGGAGGAAAAGATAGCCCAAGAAACTCTTTGACTTGAATCAGAATCAGAATGGATGAGTTTGTCTTTCCAATGGGCTGAAATGAGAATAGCTGCTCCACCTTTTCCATACTCGTGGGAGGTAGCTATGACTGAGGAGTGGGAAAGAAACCTATGAGCTGAAAACTCTAAGTCAGAAGCTGAAATTGTAATTTCCTGAAGAAGGATGAAATCAAAGGTGGTATTCAGACTACAGAGAAAATTGCTAGCCCTTTTACCTCGAAGCATATCTGTAAGGCCTCGAACATTCCAAGATGCTAAATTCATGAGGAGGTAGAAGATGCGGGTAGGGAAAGAACTTCAGAGGATTTGAGGGTTGATGTGTCCACTTCCATTATGTTGGAGTGGACTACAAAGGGGTCTTTTGTAATGACTGGAACTATAGAAGAGGCTATATAGGAGGGAGATAATGGTGGGTCAGAAAAGGAGGATGGTTTAGCTCTTTTCCTGCCCCCATCAATCCCTTCCTCAGTGGTTAAAATGGAGTCCTTGAGAGATTTAGACTAGGTGACTTTAGCTTGCGAAGTGATCTTAATAGAGGAGCTAGAATGAGGGACTCGTGTGGTGGAGGATTTAGGTTTGGAGAGAAGACTAGAGGTCTTGTGGGGAGTGGCTGCAAATTTAAATGTTTTCGGTAGGGCTTGAGTTTCATCTATAGAGGAAGAACGATTTTTTGAAGGGTTTTTTGCATTTTTCTTCCTAGCTAAGGAAGGGCAGGCCGAGATGTCGTGATCAGCTCTAGGACAATAGCTACAGGAGTTTGGAAGATAAAAATAATCAACTTTTTGTGTGAACAATTTTCCTCCAGCCGCTAATGTGAGAGAGGTTTTCTTGTGAGAGATATCAAGTTCTAAATAGTAGCGACGAAACTGAAATCCATTCACCTCTACTCCATGATCAGAGATCATGTGACCAAGGGTACTGACAATGTCTCTCTCAAAGGTGGAAAAAATAAGTGGAAGATTAGGTAACTATACATAACAGGGGATAGTTTTATAGGCTGGGTCAGTGACATCGAAGTTGAATTTCCATGGACGGATGACCAGGGTAGCATTTCGTGCTAGGAAAAAAATAGGCTGAAAGGGCTTTCTTGACATGAGAAGCATCAGAGAGTTCTACGAGCACAAATTTTTGGGTCTAATATCGGGCATAGGAAACGGTTATGCCATGAGATTGTAGAATAGATTTGATGTACAAATTGAGATTTACTGATCGGGGAATAAAATCCATAATTTGAATAAAAATGAACTGAGATGAAAATTCTTCAGCTACATTATCAAAAAGATCATCTAGAATAAAACAATCAATATTAGTGGAGTTGGGGGGACTTCCCTGCTGAGAAGAACTAGACGGACCTTGAGATTCTTCCATGACTACACTGTAGCAAAGTTCTTCTCTACCAACAACAGCGTAGCCATACGTAGCACTCCTGGATCGGAAGCACTAGTGAACTTGTTGATGCCAAACCATCACTTCGACTCAAATCTATCAGTAGGTAAAGCGCGGGAGGAGAATTCGCAGATCTATGCCAAGCCAATCAAATCGAATCAAGTGCTATTGCAGCTAGGGCAAATGATGTCGGTGCAGAGAAGGGGTGGCGTTTGCAGATCCGGGGGTGTGCAGGAATCAGTGTGAATGGCAGCAAGGAAATGCCAGCAAAAGGAGACATGCGTTGGAGGCCCGAATGGTGGTGGCTACGGACGGCTCGCGACACGTGGCATGGACACGAACGTCAGCAATGGCTATATTTCCAAAATTTGTTAGCGTTGATGGAATAGGGATATGATTCTGATTCAGTCGCTTCTTCGTTAATATCTGAATTCAAAACACCATTCTCATCCAGCGAAGATCAACTCAAAAATCACAAAATGTAGCCTCAGTTTTCCATTCCAAGAATTCCAAAGATCATGATCGGAGTCGTCACTAAAATTCTCGGGGTCTGTAGCATGGTAACAATCCAGAACGAGGGTTATTTGGCAGAGATTGCAGCCGGCAGCAAGAGCTCATCTGCGCTGTTCAAAAATAATGGATCACCATGCTCATCAGATATGTGTAGATGCACAGAGCACAGTAAGGACTAACAATTGGCTATTTGCCAATCACTATATGTAAAAATTGCTAGCCAAAATGGTGATGCTTTAAGCTGTTCCCTTATAACTACTAAAGCTAACTCTAATAATGTCCTAAAATTTAGCTAAACTATTATTGCAAATATGATGGATTTTTTTCTAATCTCTCTTACAAAGTCTTATGATAGGGTGAGTTATCTACTAGGTTCAGGAGCTAGTGGTGGCACTAAAGCTTCTATTTGTGTAGATTGATGTGTTTAAGACATAGGTTGTTGAATGGAATAAGATTTTTATTTTTTTTCTCCACCTATGTTTGATTTCTTCCTATGAATATATCCCTTTCTCTTCTCATTCTTTTCTCACAAGGCTGTGATGGGCCTTTGGCTTCAAGGTTCCTTTTCCAAGCTATGTACGATCATCAAAATGGTTATAATGATTCCAAAAAAATTCTAGAAAATTTCTTTTTTTTCATTTGTAACCCTTCACTAGATTCTGGGTTTTAAATTAAAATTGTAATTAAAAATAAATTTTATGTGGAATCAAAATTGCAGAGTTAGAAATTCATCATTTTACTATAAAGCCTCAGTTTGGTTTCAATGAAAATTAGGAAAACTCAAAAATATTTATAGAAAAATGCATATTTGGTACCATTAGGTTGTGATATTGTGTAGATCATTTTGTAGAAATCATCCAAATTAAGAATAACTAAGAAAAATCATTTAATATGATATGATAGCTTCAAGATGCAATGTTCCTAGGAGACGTAAGTTACAAAGTATTAACACTTATTGTGTTAAAATAATTAATACTTTTTAAAATTTATCAATAAAATGAATAATCTAAAGAAAATTCAAGCAATTTGGTTTAAAAGATTAGCTTAGAATGTAGTGGAGTAGATGTAAATATTAAGAATTAGCATCCTCTTTTTCAATCAAGTAGATTGTAGTGTTTGCAAATTTTCCAAGTTTGTGTAATGTTCCTCCATAGTAGTAAAGCTCACTTTGGAACTTAAGAATTTGAAAATAATTTAAATTGGATGTGTTGTAAGAAAGATATGATGCTTAGAAGTATCTTTAGAAAAAAATTACATGAACTCCCTACGTGTTTGAAATAAAATGAGCAAAAATAACTAATGGCGATGCATATATATAAGGGGTTATTTTTTATACATCATATTTACAATATTGTAACTAATGCAATATCATAGGTATAATATAATCTTCATAAAATTTTATTTTTTTCTTAATTATCTAGAGAGAGAATAATGTATTATGCCTTTTGGAGGATCCTAATGTTCTTTTAAAGGGTATTTTGCAAATATTATGCTTGAATAATGGTTATTACCTTAAAATGATAAAAAATAATGAATTACAAAGTTTTCAAGAAAGGATAAGTATACATTGAGGAAAAGTGTGTATACTAGAATGACTAAATTTATTGATAGTTGAGAGTTATTATAATGATATTAGAAGTTAAACAATAGCTTGGAATGAATAATATGATGTGGAATTGATTGTCAAATATGATATACAAGAGCCATACAAGTTGATCCTCCTCAAAGCAGGCTTCTATCCTTAATCACTTCTATAAGTGTTCATGAGAATGCAAGAAATTTAATGTGAATCATATTAAGCTTCCAACATACACATGTTTAATTTGCATTAATAAGTAGTTTTTAGTATGCTATACATAATTATTAATACTAGTGAGATGGGATGTTACAAAAAGGGATTAGTGAAAATGAGATACGATGTATCTTACCATTATCATAATGAATCTTACATGTCAAGAATGCTTAAGCATATCATTATACCTATCAATTTTATACTACTTACTACTGACATCACATTTCTTCATCATGGACTAACTACTATAAGATCAACCGCAACCACATGAAGATACCATTATGTAGCAAGAAAAAATTTAGAAAGTAGTGATTGCATTTTATTAATTGAAATGTTTGATTTTAGGATGTCTTAGAAATTAGTTAGAGGGATGCCTTTAGGCATCAATAACATGTCTTTCTAGTCACATGATGAAGCTAGTCTAAGAGACTATGAGATTCTTGGAAGTCACCTAACTTCAAGAATTGTTAACATGTCTTTCTAATGGTAATCCAAGAATGTTAGTTAACATATGTATTAATTAATTTCTATGTTATCCTTACTAGAGGACTACCTTCAACCATGGGTTCATGTCTTTCTAGTGTCGTAGTAAGGTAACACCATTTATAAAAGATCATGCTTCCATCACAATAAAAATATGGACAATAATATAATTCATATGAATGAGTGGTACTCATAAAAGAATTTGAAAGAATCAACAAATTCTCTTGAAGTCACACTCATTTCCAATCTTTCTTGGTCCTTCACCTTTTCATTATAGCATAATGATCATGAGTTCATTTTAGTTTTATGTGATAAGAATCATATTATGTCCATGGTAAGAACCTCTTATTACTAGAAAATGGGGAAATAGATGAAATGTTCTCATTGAACATATAATTAGTCTTTCAATGATTCAAGAGCATAGATCAAAATTCATCTTAGAGAAACAACATCTTACTTGTCATTGATGATTTTATTGACAAAATAATGAAGATATTTACTATTTGTAAAATAAATTATTCATAGAATAAAAAATTTTATAAAGAATAAAAAATATGAGAAATAGTAAAACATATTAAGAATTATAAATATATCAAAGAATTAAAAAAATTAACAAGAATTATGAAAAGTATGACAAAAGTGGAAAATAAAAAAATAAAAAATCAATTACATTCATAAGGCCTAACTATGTATGTATCCCATCTAAGATTTTCATTTGGGAAGGATACATTGAAGATCGAGTATATTTTGTCCTTAGTAAATGCTACCATGATATCCATAGTTTATTGGAAGTTTTAAAATGATTTAACTTCCTTAATATTGGCTAAAATGAGTTTTTGTGGATTATTAGGATGATAGATCTATGGTGCCAAATTGATATGTAGTGTGGAAAATATAAGGTCCTTCCCATAATGTTTAGAACTTAGTATATTGGGTTATATGATTTGAGTTATAATAAAGAGCTCTATGACCTGGCCTAATGTGGACTTGTTTAATTTTGGCATCATGTTCAAATTTATTATGTTTCTTATGGATCTTATTAAAAATTAAGACTATGTATAGATTTTCATCCAAAACGTCAAGATTCATTAAATGTTCCTTTTGGGAAAAGTCAATATCTATGTCTAGGAAGTAGGTTGTGGTTGTGTAGGATTTTGGCTTGGATTGGCAAACTGGGTAATTTTCCATATACCTGATAGGTTTTTTATATAGGAAATACTTGATAGGAAGTTTCCAAGTAGATCACCAAGCCCAAAGAGCATTGTTAAGTGTATTATTCCAATCCTTCCTATATTGACTAATAGTTCTAGTTAGAGTTCATGTTATCTCTTTGTTAGTCACTTTAGTTTATCCATTTGCTTGAGGATGATAAAGTGTTGTTAACTTATGGTCAACCCCATGATGTTACATAAGTTTCTTAAATGTAGCTCCTATGAAATATGTTATGTTATCTGAGATCACTATCCTTGATAAGTCAAATCTATTTACCATGTGTTGCTAGAATAGTTTGACTACTATTTTTAATATGTAATTTTTGGCTATAGTAGATTATAACTGTCCATTTAACATTGGTATGATGAATCCATAAAGGTAATCCTCCAAATGTAAAATGACTTCAGTGGTTGTATTCATTATTATGATTCTTCATATTTAGCTATCGTTGCTCCATCTTAATCACATTTATCATAGGCTTGGATAAATTTTTGTGCATTTGAAAATATAGTGAACTAGAAATATTCAACCATAAAAAGTTTTATGGTTGTTCATCTTCATGTATAGTGGCCTCCACATAGTCCTTCATGTGCATCTTGTAGAGCTCTCTTTTGATTCTCTTTTAGAATACACATTTGATTAATCCATTATCAAAGATTGTATGAAGATTTTCTTTAATTTCATTGAATTTTTTAGTTGATGAAAAACTCTACCAATGTTAGTCCCAAGCTCAAATATGAAAGGAGGAGGGTTAGCATAAGGTTGATAGTTATTTGTAAAACCTTGCCAAATCTCATGGATGAGTTTCATTTTTAGATTTTGAAGAAACTAATTGAAAATGATTTTAAGAAACTGTAGTTAAACAAAGATATAACTTATCATAGAGGCAAATGGTGAAAAGAAATTCATGTAGCCAACCATATTTTGTTGGGGCAAGGCTAACATGATGATGATGTTTTTCCTGATGGAGGAATTATGTCTTTTCTTATCCCATTTAATAGGGATCTCTTAAGTGATGAGTTAAATCAAGTAATCTATCATCCAAGATTTTGTTATTTTTGGATCTACAACTATTGTTTCTTTTGTAAATAATAACTCATCTAGAAATTGGTTTGAAAAATATTGTGCATGATGTTCATTCTTCCATATTTATTTAGACAAATTATTAGCTACTACATTCTCAATTCCTTTCCTATTGATCATGGTAATGTGAAATTCTTGTAAAATCATGAGCCATTAGATAAATCTAGGACTTATGATGTGTTTATTTATTAAAAATTTGATTACACTATAGTCAGTGTGAACATAAATAGGATAATGGTGTACATAATGATAAAACTTTTTCAGTGCATACATCATATCCATTAATTATTTTTCTATAGTGGTGTAATTCAGTTATGCTTTTGTTATGTTGTAACTTACATAGTAAATATAATACAATCTCTTCTAATTATCTAACTACATAAGTGTAACTCCCAATGTGTAATTTAAGGTGTTCATCATAATGTGAAAAGGTCTTGACCAATTTGAAGATTATAGGATTGAACTCTCTACTAATTGCTATTTAATGCTCTTGAAAATCTTCTTACAAACTTCTAATGAAATAAATGATGCATCTTTCTTATCTAGTTCTACAATTGGCTTTACAATGTTTGAGAACTTTTCAATAAATCATCAATAATACCTAGTATGACCTAGGAAAGATTTAACATCCTTAATAGTTTATGGTCTCTAAGAAATGTCCTGTATGAGTTTGATTTTATCCTAATCCACTTCAATTTCTCTTATGAAATTTCATGCCATATAACAATACCATCATGAACCATTAAAGTGGCTCTTTTGCTAATTAATCTTTAAGTTTATGTTAATACATCTTTTCAGCACTTGCTACAAGTAATCCAAAGCTTGTTCAAAATCAGAGCTGTATATAGAAAAATTATTTATAAATACTTTTTCTCCACTACTAATCTATTTTAGAAATATATTAAGAACTAGTCTTTAGAATGTGGTAGGGATATGTAAAGATCAAATTACATTTATTGATATACAAATGTTCCCCATAGATTGTTGAATGTGGTATGTTCCTACTCTTTTAGTATGATATAGATCTAATTATACCCACTATATTTATCAAGAAAGTTATAATATTAATTCCTTGTAATGGTATTTAAGACTTGATCAAAAAATATCAAAGGAAAATGGTTTTTTAAAGTTATCACATTTAGTAATTAGAAATCAATGCAAACACTCCACTTTCAATCCTTCTTTAAGATAATGAGCAATGGGCTCATTCATTCACTGTCTCTAATTAAATAGATGAATATTGGTTTCAATAACTTCTTAAGATCTTGTTTTACTACTTCCTTAAGTTTCAGAATCAATCCTCTTTAAGGTTGGTGATGTGACTTGATGGTAGGGTCTGTGTAGATTTGGTGCTAATAAATGCATGAGTCTATTCCAATGATTCCATATTATGACCACACAAAAGTTATTAGTCATTTTTTTGGAACCTCAAGTACTTTCTATTTTTTCTCATTTCTTATATCAACAATGATGATTATCGACATTTCATCATTTAGAATAATGTATTTGAGTGAGTTTAATAATTTCGTATGTTCTATGGATTAAGTTTGTCTGGAATATCTAACTTTCCTTATTCCATGTATTCTTCTTGTTAATATTTTTCCTAAGAAAGTTATTTTCTTAGTTACTCCATTTCATTTGTTTCTTCTATGTAAGTACTTGTAAGCTATTTTGTTGGTTCCATACATACGTTAGACCTACATTCTTTCTTAATTGTCAGCTACTAGGTACCTTATTTTACAAGCAATGTTACATACGCATATCTTCTATACATATTTTTTCAGTTTACTATCCATATCTTTTGTACATCGTTACACCTAGTATCATTATATGTAATGCAAGGTATTATTTATCTTTGTATGGCTCCTCTCTCATCCTCTTTGGAAATCTCCAAGGATAAGTCTCTAATTCCTAGCTTAGCATCAATTGTGCTAAGTCAAGTTCTTCCCATGATAATAGAAAATGTTCACTTATTCTATTTGATGTGCATTACTAAAAAATATGCAAGTTATAACCATCCATTAATAGTAGTCATAAAATCCTCTATTTGTTCAAGTGGGACTACAATAGATTGGTCCATGAGATTTAATCTGATGTTGTAATTTTTTAATGGTGGTAAGTACTAGGCCTTATATATATATATATATATATATCTTGAGAGATGAGATTTACTCTTAAGCTTGAATCTAAAAGAGCTTTACATGATGTGTTCCTTACTATTTATAGGTAGATTAAGGGACTTCTAGGATCCATTCTCTTTTTGGAAATTATACCTACTTTGATCAATGGCTTGCTATTTGTATAAGCATGATAGTAATGAGGTTATTGTTTTGTCTTATTTAAAGCATGATTTCTATGGAAGGGCTTGGTGTAGTCGAGATTAAAGATAGAGTCATAGTTGTATTTCTCCTAACTTGGTTGGATAGAGTCCCAAACCTATGAAATATTTCTAGACTTATCCTAAAGAAAGATTATTTTTTCATTTTTAGCTCATAACTATTGATGATGACCTCTACTTGTGTATTAATGGTCCATATTTTGTTCTTTTAATATGGTTAAGTGGGTAGTTCTTCTTGCATGAATGACAGGGAAGGAAGTGAATTAGGGGTTTCTACAAGTGCTACATAGGCTAATAAGCAATATATGATGGTGATTCAACTCTTGGAGTTATGGGGAGATGATATTTTGTAAGATAATAATGGTAAGATACTTGAGTAGAAGCATTCCTTGAAGACATAGGTTACTAGACATAATAGTCATATGGATCCAGTTGTTTATAGAAATACTATTGTCTAGGCATTAGCATCTTCCACGATTACAGGCTTTGTCACTGCTGGTGATATTGCTCTTGAGGTTGAGGATGTGTGTTAATCTTTTGGTATGTCAAAAACTTAAGGAAAATGAAGAGCATGGAATGTTTGTGGAATGAGATAATTTTGCAGGGCATGAATGAGAACTCAAGAAATGAGATCTACAAAGGTATGTCAAAGTGGAGAATACATAGGCAAGATGAAAGCATGGACAAGTACAATGACTATGAACTAAATGAAGATCCTATAGGGATTGAGAGGAAGCTAAATCAACAAGAGAAAGCCTTAGGAACTAGAGCTCAAAGATTGAAAAGAAATCTCCAAGAAATAGAAGACGTCTTGGCTAAGGAAGTCCATCATAGGAAGACATCTCCCAAAAATAGAAGATGTCTCCTTTTCAAAGAAGCCACCTCCTTAGAGATGTTCCATCTTGAAGGGAGACGTCTCCCTAGAGTTGAAGTGGATTTCAAAAGACATCCCAATCTTAGAGGAGATTTCTACACTGGTCATTAGATAGCTATTGCATGATTTTTGAGGTATTTTCAGAAACTTTGATACTATAAGTATACTTCAAACTCTTGGGTGGCCTACAAGCATTATTATCATAAAAGAAATAAATGTGTATTTTAAGCTATTGTACTTTTGTACTTGAATTTTTACATCATTTGTTAGATTTATTATGGAATTGTGCTTCATTGTACAAGGAACTTGTAATTGAGTTACACTATCTCCTTGCAATTTCTTTTCTTTTCTTGCCCTACAGGATTGATGTGCTTTTTGTGAGAAGGCATCATCATTGAGCTTGTTAGGATCCTATGGGATTGAGTGTTTGTGCAGCTTCAAAACACTCTAGAGTGGAGCTCAATTTTGTAAAGGTTGTGGGATCCTTGAAACCACATTCTAAGGTTGTTGAGATGTTGTGGGGTTGAGTGGTTTTTCCATGACAAATCACTCCAATGTGGAGCTTAGAGCTGGTATAGGGTGTGATACCCTTCAAATCACATTTTTTAAAAAACAAAGTATGAAGGTGTGTAAGGATTCTACCTTCCAAGTGTGGATGTACCCAAGTTAGTAAACCATGTAAAATTTGGATGTGATTTTTGTGGCTAGTCAATTTTCATTTTGGGAAACTTCTTCAACCTCCCTTCTAAGTTCTCAATCCACAAGTAGTATCAAAGCCTAGTGCTCTTGCTCTCAACATCAAAATTAAAGAGTTAACTATGGAGAGAACATTGTATACCACGCCACCTATTTTTGATGGATTCAATTTTACCTATTGGAAGGTGATGAGTGGTGAGGTACCCATACACTCAACCATACAAATATGAGTGTAGCACGCACGATCTGGTTGAACTTCGTAGACTAAGTGCCTACACACCTTATGGAACACTTAAGTTTAATCATTCATTGTCTTCCCAGACTTACTTGTATTTGTCACAGTTGTATGGTTAAGTAAGTCTACGGTATATGATTTTTATATCTTTTCTATTTTATCTCCTATGCTGACAAGGTGAAGAGTAAAGAGACTAATTAACTAACTTTAACTAACTAACTAAGCCTAAATTAACCTAGCATTAGCATCTGTTCCCACTTACCGTTTACACCTTAAACCAATGCAACCTTGGTTACCAAATTCTAGTCATTGTTGGGATCACCAAGCGTAATGCATGTGCTCCAAGCGGTCGTACTGAATGCACTTAACTACGGGAGAAGGTTTGAGAGAGATTTAATTACTAATAAATAATTTAAATAATAAAAAGTAATTAAAAATAAATAAAATCCTATTTAGCTTAGTCCATGCACTGCAAGGTTTATCCAAGAAGTTCGTCTTTATTGCCGTACACAAACTTGTGTTCAGGTACAATATTTGCTCGAATAAAGATCTGTTTACTTTGGAGCTCCTACTACGGACACATGGAAATTATTCTATCTATGGAGAGGTAAAACTACTAGAGTTTTGCTATAGTCTAGGCCTAAACTAAGAAACAAGGGAGAGCAGCCTCTTATTTATAGATTTGATGGTGCACTGCGATATCGCGTATGTGATATTGCGAGGGATGCGATATCGCGGTGGATGCAATATCGCATACGCGATATCATGGCCCATGCAATATCACATCCCATCATACCCCCATGACTAAATAAAAACTCATCCTCGAGTTCCTTACAAAATATTGGGATGGTATGGGATTAATGACTCAAAATGGAACTAATGGGATGACATGTGAACTGATCATCATTACAAGACAAGACAAAACTGGTGTTCATGATAATAAGAGTAAACACTTTATACATTTAACATCAGGCCTCATTTGGCAGCTGAGAAAGAGAGTGTGTGAGAAAGAAATTTTGTTGCTACCAATGCCAAGATTGCACCTTTCATTGTCCATCCATAAGCACGCCATCGATCTTGCTTCTTGCATAGTTGCTTCAACACCGCACCATTCTAGGTGTTCTCTCCAAATCCAATCCGTTGTTGTATGATTACCATCTGCACACACAACATAGTCTTTTTATTAGCAAGGGTAAATGAATCATATTGAAATTCATACCTTGCTTTGGTAAAAGCTCCATTGGTTGAGTTGTGGTGTGGGTGATACAGATCTAGAGATATCATAGTGGTGACTACTAAAGGTGTAGGGGTTAGGAGAAAATTGAAAAAAATTGGGTCCAGAACCCCATGACTAAGAGGTAGAGGAAACCTCTAGTAGTGATAGAATNCAGAACCCCATGACTAAGAGGTAGAGGAAACCTCTAGTAGTGATAGAATTGAGAAAGAAAAAGAACAAGGAAGATGGAGAAAAAGAGACAACTATAACGACAATGAAATGGATGTCAATATGGAAATGAACAAAACAGAGTGGATTGCAAAAATGTTAAGGGAAAGAATTTAAATGGTGCATCAAATAGGAACATCAGTGGGTCGTCCCCAAAGTAGGCTCATGCCCTTAATGCCTTGAAAAACCCACATTCAAAGACTTCGTAGGACTTGGGAATGTCATTTGGAACAAGAGTTAAAGTCTTAAACACAAGAATTTACTAAAAAGAAAATAATGCATCAACCAAAATATACACTAATGATACAACCGGTAATGAAGTGAACAATGGAGAGAAGGATGGAGAGAAGAGAATGGAATGGAATCCCAAGAATAAGGTGGTGTACAACCCCTTGTGTATTTAATGATTAATGTGACTTAGTAGATCCCATTCCAATTCTGGCCTCAAACAAATCACTTCTAGTGACTTCGCATTAATGCATTCGGCCAATCCATCCTCTTGAAGCAACAAGAATGCCTTCACCCAAGAGCCACCACCATTCTGACGAAACAAAGGAGGAGAGAATGGAAAGTGAGAAGGGCCTTAGTTAGAGGGAACATTTTTATTCTAGTTCCATAACCAGTGCTTGTAGCCCAAATGATTAGTTCATCTAAGGGGTGTTCTTTGAATTCTCATAGTTTTTATTTTATTTTATGTGTTTATACGTGAGAACCACACCATGCAAAGACTTTGTTATTTTTATGAGCTTAGCTTCTTGATGATTGGGTAATGTCGAAACGGTAAGAAAACTCAAGAAGAAAACATCCAAGCACCCAAGAGAATGGCCAACACAAATACATCAAGTTCCCTTGAAGTCACACCCTTTTCAATCCTTGAGTCCTTCCTTAGTTTGAGAAATTCCTAGTCATCAATTCATTAATAGTTCTTATTTAAAAAGGGATTGTACATTTCCAAGCTAAGAGAGACCATAGAAATTTGTGGATGAATGGATGAAGTGGACTCATTACCTATCATATCAAAAGAACCATACCTTAGTATCAACATTGTAACTTGAAGGTAAAAACCAAACATTAGCAATCAATAGAAAAATAGTTCATACCATCATGAAAGACACTTATTAAATGACAAACTTACAAGATGGATAACACACACACACACACAATGAAAAAGTATAACAATGTTGTAAAACAAAAATAAGAAAAGTTAAAGAAATTTGTAAAACAAAAATGTGTAAAACAAAAATGTGTAAAAAAAATGTAGAAAGAACTCAGGGCCCCAAATGATTAGCATAGGTGGCCATCTTCTCCATGATTGAATGGAAAGGGAGAGATCCGAAATAAGGAGCGTGGTTGTCCACTATTAGAGGTGTAATTTGCACTAGCTGTTCTTGATTCATGGAAAGGTTTGGTTTGTTGCACATTGACCAGTAATTTCTTATTAGGGGTTTCAGGCTTGTATATTGTCATGGCTCCCGAGGGAAAGGTTGTATGGATAATGTAGGGTCCTTCCCACAATGTTTGAAATTTCGTACATTGTGGTACATGCGCGGGGTTCTAGTAAAGGACCTTGTCTCCTGGTTGGTACTTAACCCTTCGATTTTTTAATTCATGATGTTGATTGTTATGTGCCTTTTGTATCTCATTTGATGATAGGGCAACCAATCGATTCTCGTCTAGCACGTTTAGAGATGTCAATCTTTGTTTTTGTGCTAGATCAAGGTCAAGGTGGAGGTCACATACCATGGATAGTCTACAGAGCTTAGTTTGAATTGGAAGTTTTGGGAGTTTTCCATACACCAACTCATAGGGAGAGTAGCCTGTAGGGAGTTTCCAAGTGGAGCGGTATGCCTAGAGAGCGTCATTCAGTTTCGTTCTCCAGTCTCACCTAAATTTTCTAATTATTCTTAATATTCTTGTAATCTCCAAATTGTTGACCTTAGCTTGGCCATTAGCTTGGGGGGTGATAAGGTGTGGTAAATTTATGTTCAACCCCTAAGCATTGCATTAACTTACGAAAGGTTGCACCCGTAAAATGTGTTCCATTATCAGAGATGAGTGCACATGGCACGTCAAACCTATTTACAATTTTTTGTTATACAAATTGTGTAGCTGTAGACGATGTGCAATCTGTTACAGTAATTTCTTTAGTCCGTTTGGTTAAATAGTCAACAGGAACAATGATATAAGCTTTCCCATTGTACATCGGTGTAATAGGCCCCATAAAATATATTCCCCAAATGTCAAAGGGTTCCAAGGGTTGAATCCATTGTTGCAGACCCTCCATTCCAGTAGTCATTCCACCATCCCATTGATAGTGCTCACAGGATTGGATAAATTGATGGGCATCTCAAAATAGTGTTGGCCAGTAATATCCTACAAGTAGGATCTTAATGGCCGTTCATCTCCCTGCATAGTGGCCCCCACAGGGACCCTCATGAGCATCCTGGAGAACTCTTAATTGATCCTCATTAGGAACACATCATCAAACCAAGCCATCAGGATAAAATTTATAGAGTTTTTCCTTGATTTACATGAAGTATTTATTTTTGTAAAGAAACCGTTACTTCTTTCTCAAGTCCAACCCCTATGGTGTTTGGTGGGAAGGGAGATAAGTAAGAATGCTACTATACCAATTTGTTCTCGTGGGTTGGTTACTCACTACATCAATAAAGAGGGTTTTGTCAGGAAAATGATCAGATATGGCATATTCATCCTCTTTGATGTTCCAACACAATCGAGATAAATGATTGACAACTACGTTCTCGGTGCCCTTTTGATCTACTATTGTTAAATCGAAATCTTGAAGGATTACCAACCAACGTATAATACAAGGTCTAATCACTGGCTTGTTCATAAGGAACCGAATTGCACTATGATCCGTATGAATGTACACTTTGTAGCCCAACACACAGTTCCTAAATTTTTCTAGTGCAAACACTACAGCCATTAATTCCTTTTCAGTAGTTGTGTAGTTGAGTTGTGCACCAGCAATACTCTTACTTGCACAATGGATGTAATAAGGTCATTTTTGTTCATCTAACTGTGTTAATACAGCTCCTAAGGCATAATTAGATGTGTTGTTCATTATATGAAATGGTCTAGACTAGTTGGGGGCTTGTAGAATAGGGGTTTCCACAAGCCTTTGTTTTAGAGTTTGGAATGCTCATTCACATTCCTTGGTCCATTCGAAGGGTGCATCTTTCTTTGTTAATTCTACCAATGGTTCAGCAATCTTGAAGAAGTTCTCAATGAATCTCTTGTAGTAGCTAGTGTGTCCAAGGAATGACCAAATATCTTTGCCCATTTCTGGTTGTCGAGTGATTCCTTGGATAACCTTAACTTTTTTTGGGTCTACCTCTATTCCTAATTGCGAAATCTTATGCCCCAGTACTACGCCCTCTTGAACCATCAAATGGATTTTCTACTAGTTGTGCTTTAGATTGGTTTCAACGCATCATTTTAGCACTTGCTCTAACCAATCTAGGGCTTGATCAAAGCTTGTACCATAAGTGGAGAATTCGCCCATAAAGACTTCCACCCTGTTCCCTATCTGTTGTTGAAATATTCTTAGGACTAAACATTGGGATGTGGCGGGGGCATTGCACAAGCCAAATGGAATTTTCTTATATGCAAACGTTCCCTAGGGACTGGTGAATGTTATTTTGGCTTGATCTTCTAGTGCTATTTATATTTGATTATATCCACTATACCCATCCAAAAAACTATAATAGCGATGCCCCGTTATAGTGTCCAAGACTTGGTCAACGAATGGCAACGGAAAATGATCTTTGAATGTTGCCATGTTCAGTAGCCTAAAATATATACATACCCTCCATTTTCCTCCCTTCTTAGGCATATTTACTAGAGGACTAACCCATTCACTATCAGCAATGGGATATATGAACCTGGCCTTGAGGAGCTATTTTATCTCTTCTTTTACTACTTGTTTCAATTTTGGGTTCAATTGCCTCTGTGGTTGCTTTCGAGGTTTCATGGAGGGCTCCATGTAAATCCTATGCTGGCATATCCTAGGGTCTATTATGGTTATCTTGGAATATGACTAGGTAAAGTCTTTTGACCATTTATTAATTATTTTCAATAGGCTTTCTTTTTGCTTGGGGACAAGTTTTGCATTGATAATTACTAGTTTTCTATTTTCAAGGGTCTTGTATTCCAAACCGGTGGGCAATGGTTTTAGGTCTAGGAGCTCTTGTCTAAATTCTTTAGGAATCTCCAACTTCCCCCAATTAATGTTTTCAAAGTCAAGGGTTAGAAGTTGGCAACGAACTTGCTTTAGTACGTCTATGCTTTTAATGTAAGCACTAGTTATCCCCTCAGTTAGTTCCATGCATGTTATCGAGTTGCTCTCTTGATCAGTCATCATCCACTAGGTGTTTTCTTGTTGTGTGGTTGTTGCATATAGGTACTTTTCTATGTCAATATCTTGTGCACACCAATTGCATGCAGGAAATGTTAAACTTCGCATCACCCATGATTTCTACACGTAGTGGCACCCTGTGTCACTATATGCGATGCATGGAACTCTCTTCCTCTCAATCTTCCCAAAAGTATTTTTCTTGGATATTTCTAGGGAAAGATTGTGGATTCCTAGGCATGCATCTATTGTACTTAGCCATGCCCTTCCCATTATTATTGGGAAATACCCTTTGTCATTATTTATTTGGATTTCTAGGAAATCAGCTAGGTATGACCAACCATCCACGGTGGTAACAATGTCTTAAACTTGCCCCAAAGGAATAGTGATGGACTGGTTTGCTAGCTCTAAGTGAATATTTCTCTTCTTGAGTGGAGGTAGGTTCCAAGTTTTATACAATTCTTGTGAGATTAAGTTGACTCCAGAGCCTGAGTCAAGAAGAGCCTTATGAGGTTCATTCCCAGTGACCTGAAGATAAATTAAGGGGCTCCCAAGATTAGATAATTTCTTAGGAAGGTGGCCTACTTAATCCAGTTGGTAACGGTATGTGTTAACATAATCGTGTGCATTGGGTACAATTTTTGGTTTGAAGAGGGTCCCGAAACCTTATTTGGTATGACAGTGTTTAGATGTTCAACCGCTTGTGAGGGTGAGGAGTTAGTTGGATTGTTGGTTCTGAAGAAAGGTCTTTTCAGCATAAGATTTTTAGGACCAATTGAGAATTGAGGATTGAAAGCCCTCATGACATTGGGTTGTTGCGGTTAAGTGGGAAGTACCCTTGGCATTGTTGGAGTGGTTCGTGGTGGAGCTACTGGCATAAGAGGTGCAGATGGATTTGGAGGATGGTATACATATGGAGTGTCCCTTCCGGGAGAGGGAGTCTGATAATATTCCTAAACTGGTTAGTGATGTTGTGGAGTTGTATGACCCATGGAATCACTTGGAAAAACCAGCTGTTGCACGTAGTAGCCATATGGGTCTGGTTGCTGGTAAGGGTATTGTTGTCTAGGCGGTGACATCTCCCATGACTGTGGATGTTGCCACTACTAGTGTTGCCCGATAGGTTGTGGCCGATTTCCACTTGGATAATACGTTAATGGTTGGTGGAACTAATTTGGGTTACCTTGGGGATAAGGTAACCTTCGAGGTGCCTACCATCTGTTAAGTCTTCAGTTGAGTGCATACACCTCAGACTCTTGTAGATGTGAGATTATTGAGCAACATCCCTTAGGATGGTCATATTGGTAGATCTCACATCCACTATCATTGTCTATGTCAGAATCCACAACCTCATCGGTGATGTTCATTTTTCCCTTACCCTTGTTACATGCATGGGTTGAATCTCTCCGCTTTTTCTTATCCTTGTTACTACTTCGTTCCTCATTAGACTCCTCTATGATTTTCTGGACAAGTTGAAGTCTACTATCTAAGGAGTCCTTAGCCGCCACTTCTGTAGTTAGCTTTTGAAGTGGCAAGGTTTTTCTATTCACCAACTCTTCAAATGGTAACTCATCCTCTTCATCGCAGAATCTCACTCCCTTCTTTTGGAGGGAAGGATCATGGTTGTACTCTTCTATGCTTTCTCTTTTCTGTAGCTCCCCTTCTTCTTTGGCTACTTGCTCCACCAATCAATGAATTTCATGGGATCTAAGTTCTAATAATCTCCCTTGGGCATATGTCCCAAGGGTCCTCCTAGTTTCATGTTTTAGCCCATCTACGAGGTGGCAGAGTTGATCCTGTTGTGTGTAACAATGGCCCAGGCAACGAGGTAGCAATGCGTAGTATCGACCCATGGTAGCATCCAAGGGTTCATGATTATCCTTCTTCCATCCTTGGATCTTCTTACACAAGTTAGACACTCTGGAGTACGTTTGGTATTTATCGTTGAACAACTCTAACATCGTACTCCATATCCTAATGGTTTCCGGTTCTAAAGACTAGTACCAACTCTCTGCTTCATTTATGAGTGTCCTAGGAAACAACTTTAGTTTCTACCACTCGTTTTCAATATTTTTCAAGGTGTAGGCATTGTGGAATGCTTGTAAATGATTTTGCGGATCAACATTATATCCCCCCTCAAATCGTGGGATATTATTCATGTCTAAGCGCTTGATCTGGCTATCTTTTTGATGCCTTGTCAGTATTCTTACTACCTCCGTAATGTCTAGCATACTTTAGGTGGCAAGTAGGGGTTCATCATGATAATCTCTTTCATGATGTCTATGATGTCTACATTGTTCCCTACTTTCCCTTCTACCATGCCTAGACTCTCTAGACTACCCTTGTCCTCTCTCTCGACTCTCTCGTCAAGGTCTCTCATTTTGCATATCCTTATCCTAACCATTATGCTCTTGATGACTATGCCCTGATGTGGAAGGAGAGGGTGAATGATGTGATGAAGGGGAAGAAGAAGGAGAACCATTGCCATGATGATGTTTCTTACCTTCTCTTCGATGGCTTTGGCCCCGATCGTGATGACGATTTGAGTGCCCATCCTTGTCATGTGTTTTTGTTCCCTCAGTGAACAGTTGGCATTCACAAGGATTAGAACCAGGGTTGTGTATCGTGGAGTGTAGGTTTTGATATCCCACCTCCTCACTATCGTTATGAGGGCGAACATCATTTGATGGAGAACCCGTTGTAAGTGGTTCACCATCTCCAATTTCACTTAGGATGTGCGGGACCCCTTTGCCCTTCAACAATGTATGATGGCTCTCTTGCCTCGAGTCCCTTAAATGTTGTGCTACTATGGGATGGTAATCCCTTGTGTCAAAATCACCTATAATGTATTCAACGTATAGCTGTGTCATTCCAATCTATGCCAGAGCACGAAGCAACATGTTAGGGACTACTTGATCTGGAGGTAACACTATGTTACCTTGCAAATCTCTCTAATGCAGTTGTTCATCCTAATGGAGCATAAAGGTAAAATTGGGTATATACTCATCGGGATGAGTATATACCACTCGATACTATTAAGGAACTGGTAGATTTTGGTTATGTGTTTTAGACTGCTGACTATTTCTTGTATGATCCCTAGGTGGTAAAGTGCTTTTGTTTGAAGAAAAAGACATTGTTATTTTACTTGGTGTGCTGATTAACCATTATATAATTTTTTTTAATTAACCCTAAGGGTTCATTTAAGCTCCCAATGATGTGAGTGATCTCCTATGTTCTACTTAGCACACAAGCAACTTAGTCCCCGACAACAGCGCCAATGATGAGTGATGAGGTATCCCTACACTCAACCATACGAATATGAGTGGAGCACACGCAATCTGGTCGAACTCCGTAGACTAAGTGCCTACACGCCTTATGGAACACTTAAGGTTAATCCTTCATTATCTTCCCAGACTTACTTGTATTTTTCACAGTTGTATAGTTAAGTAAGTCTGAAGTATATGATTTTTATATCTTTTTTGGTTTATCTCCTATGCTGACAAGGTGAAGAGTGAATAGACTAATTAACTAACTTTAACTAACTAACTAAACCTAAATTAACCTAGCATCAGCATCTGTTCCCAGTTACCGTTCACACCCTAAACCAATTCAACCTTGGTTACCAAATGCTAGTTGTTGCTGGGATCACCAAGCGTAACGCACGTGCTCGAAGCGGTTGTACTGAATGCACTTAACTACGGGAGAAGGGTTGAGAGAGATTTAATTACTAATAAATCATTTAAACAATAAATAGTAATTAACAATAAATAAAATCCTATTTAGCCTAGTCCATGCACTGCAAGGTTTATCCAAGAAGTTCTTCTTTATTGTCGTACACAAAATTGTGTTTAGGTACAATATTTGCTCGAATAAGGATCCATTCACTTTGGAGCTCCTTCTGCAGGCACATGGAAATTATTCTATCTCTAGAGAGGTAAAATTGCTAGAGTTTCGCTACGGTCTCCTAAACTGAGAAACAAGGGATAGCCACCTCTTATTTATAGATTTGATGGCACACTGTGATATCACGTACGCGATATCGCAGCCCATGCGATATCACGTCCGATCAGAAGGCAAGGATGTAGGGCTTATTTGAATCAATGGAGTTTGAGGTTTAGGAGTCCTTTCTCAAAGGATACACATCAACCTATTAGTAATGTAATATAGGCCCTCTAACCGAGGAGCAACTAGACATTGGAAGAAAGAGGTAAGTTTATGTACGATTTCAAAGCAAAAAATTGTTTATATTTTGCATTAAATAAGTCTAAATTTAATAGGATAGCTAGTTGTAGAATGGCTAAGGAAATTTGGAAAACCCTAGAAGCTACTTATGAAGGTACATTCATATTCAAACAATCCAAACTTTTAGTCTTAGAAAGTGAGTATGAAAAACTTAAAATGAGAAAATGTGAAAAGATAAAATACTATTTTTCTAGGGGTAATGATCTAGTTGTAGTAATTAGGGGTATAGGAAAGAACTTGCCTAAAAGAAATGTGATAATGAATATGATTAGAACTCTCCAAATGGAATTTAGACCTAATTTTATAGCCATGGAGGAGATTAGAGAATTATCAGTTGTAAAATTCGAAGAGCTTCAAAGTGTTCTTATTGCTTATCAAATGAACCTCATAAGTGAAGGAGCAATAAAAGAAAATCCCATTGCCCTAAAATAAACCTCAAAAGAAAAGGAACCTACTGAGAAAAATGTGAGTAGTGAAGATGAGATAGCTTTTCTTTTAAGAAGAATCTAACTGCTACTTACAAGAAAAGGAAAGGTCTTTAATCAACAAGGATCCAATCAATCTAACTCTAAAGGTAAGGTTAAAGGTAGGTATTCATTAAAATCTACTTTTGATTTTCTTAATAGAATGTTGGGTTTGTGATGGAAGAGGCCATGTGGCCACCAAATGTCCTACTAATGATAGGCTACAACAAAAAGATAGGAATGATGTGGATACAAAATAGACAAATTTCTACATAAGTTGGAATGATGGAGAACAAAGTGAAGAAGAGGTGGAGGATGGTATAAAAGATTCACACCTCATCTATATGGCCCTCATAGATGATGATGCTAGCATCTCAGATGATGATCAATCTGAGAATGAGGAAGAGGGGTATGACCTATTGTGTAAGGAACTCTTATTGCTTTAAAGTCTTTGTGTAAATTTGACTAAGAAAGTAAAAACCAAGGATCAAGATATTTCTTCATTAAATATAATAATTTTTTATAAGACAAAAGAAATATCAAACCTTAGGATTGAGAGAAAAGATTTAACCAAGTCTTATGAGAAAATTAAGAAAGAACTTGCAGATGCAAAACTTGTAAATGGAAGGATGGTCAAAGGAAAAGAGTCCCTTTAGATGGTTCTTTGACAAGGAAGAAGTCCACATGATAAAAGTGGACTAGGGTATTTCTCACAAGAAGAAGCATCAACACAAACTTCATTTGAACAAAGGACTTCTCCAAAAACTAAAGTATCAACAAATACCATATCCCAATCAAAAAAAACTCCAAGGTTTAATTACTCTAATAGAAAGGTTAGATGTTATTATTGTAATAAGTTTGGGCATAAGCAATGGAGTTGCAATCTGAAATATTATCATATGAACACTTGGTTATATCATAAGATTCCTTGGTTTTACCCAAATGTGTCTAGAAAGAAAACTATGTAGGATCATAGGAAAACATGGATAACTCAAAAGGAAAAGTGAGTTAAGAAAGTATGGAGAATCAAAAGGAAGGAACATGAGAATGAGAAGACCCTATCCAACAACTTTGTTAAAGAAAGGCAGTCCTTGGAAATAGAGAAAGTTAATGCAAGAAGAGGTACCTTAACAATGGAATCTCTTTCTCAATCTTCTTAGGCACTCTTATCTTTACATGAACAAGGAAGATAAGTAGAGGTAAGATTTAAATTCATTATAAGTATATTTTGAGATTATAAACCTTGGCAGCCATCCCTATGCCTTATCTTGTTGATTCACATCTTAATGAGATGTCTCCATGAAGATGTTTCCTATGAGACATCTACTTTCAAAAGATACACCTACTCCTAAAATGAGATGTCTACCTGAGTTTTTCCTCAACACAATAGAGACATATACTTTCTAAAAGATATGTCTACCTATAGTCTTAGGTGCGGAGGAGATGCCTATCTTTTAAAGGAGACATTTAATTTTTCATTAAAAATCCTTGTTTAGTGTAATTATTTAAATCCAAGTCCTCCTTTTTGACTCATTTTCAATGAGACAACTATGACCCTATGAATGAAAATGATTTATGCTTCCATGACCCACAAGAAGGTTGGAACATCAAGGGAATCACCTAAGAAAAGATCAAGGGGAGCATCCCCCAGCACTTCAAGACCCTACAACCCCCAGTTTAGGTCCTTCAACACTCAGCACTAGTTTGAGGTAACTCAAACTATTTCCATTATTTCCAAGAATTCTCTTTCCTTCACATGACACAAGAAACGAGCATGAATGAGTTTCTTTCAAGTGTTAAATTAGGTTACCATCATTTCCAAGGATTTTTATGTGCCTAAAATTCTTATTCAGGAGTTTTATAGTAACATGATCATCATGAATGCTGTTATTGGGGCTTTTACTATGATGGTTGGGGGTTTGGTGATTGATGTGTCTTCTCAAGTGGTTAATGCAGTTCTTGGGATTTCTAGCATTGATGTCTTCAAGGTCACCATTCATTCCATCAATGATATTTCTATGAATGATGTAATTCCTATCACCTAAGATGAATTATATGATGCATGGCTTGGAGAGTTTGCCTTTTGATAGAGGAAGTGTTTATAGGAGCAAGATGGTACCAGATGCTTCCATCCTATTACTAATTATCTTGTAAAACATCACTGTAAAAGGGAGAAGCTATAATTATTTGTTGCTAGCCTAAGCTTTTTCTCTATACTACCTTCTTATAGGAAAGCCATTGGACTTGGGCGATACTTGCTATCATGACATGTTGATCTTGTTCAACAAAGAGATGATCTTTGGACATCCTCACCTTATCAATTTGCAGATTTGCTAGAGAGGTGTGCCCATTCCTAAAATGCCTTTACTCAAAGGTAAGAGGAGCCTTAGTGAGTATGTAGAGAAGACAAGTTTCTTCTGTGCTAATGAAGTAGGACCCAGTACTAGGCCACCTTAGTCCCATAACAGGAGATTACCATTACAATCCTAAGCCTCTCCTAAGTTGAGAAAGTCTAAATCTGCTAGTGGATAGGTGAGATCTTTCCTAAAAAAGCTATTTTGGTTGTTTTCTTGTACCTTGAGAATGATTGTTAGGAATCTCTCTTACCTCCATAAGAAAATAAATGTAGTTGGCGTAACTCTTCCTCTTGATGAAAAATAGTTTGAGAAGATTACCACTCCTTCCATTTTAGATAGTGAGGAGGACCTTCCTACCCCATCCAAATATTTAGCAGTAGTTAGGCCTTCCTAGGATTATGACTCAATAAATTCCTCCAATTTAGATGAGCTTGATGCACCATTGGCACATGTCTAAGGGAAGCATCCTAATCCCATGTAGCCTAGATCTAGTTTTCATCATCAAGATGATGCTCCTAGGTCATTTGAGTAGCAGGCTATGAAGATTATCTTCAAGACTTAATTCCAATGAAGGCCTACTAATTTTATCACCTATCAAAGGAAGGGAGCTTCCTCATCCTCTTAGCAAGCTCCATCCAAGCCAAATCCACCAGCTTCATCTTGATTTCAAGTAAATCTTCATCCATAGAGAGCTCTTGTCTAGCTACCTTCTTCGAATGATGATGATGAGCAACATGTGTCTAGTGTCAGTACTAGTAATGATAATGATGAGGAGGTGACCTATAGGCCTTCTCAAACTACAACTGCTTCAAATGAGGATTTAGATGATGCAACTAAGGTTAGTGATTAAAGTCCTTAGGTGCTCTCTCTTTTCTTTGATGATGTCCAAAAAGGGGAAAAACGTTTTTCTTGTGAGAAGGCATCATCGTTGAGCTTGTCAGGATCCTATGGAATTGAGTTTTCGTGCAGCGTCAAAACACCATGGAGTGGAGCTCAATTTTGTTAAGATTATGGGATCCTTGAAACCACATTTTAAGCTTGTCAGGAAGTTGAAAGGTTGACTGGTTTAATAGCAATGAAAAACTCTGGTGTGAAGCTTAGATTTTGTATAGGGTGTGGTAGCCTTCAAACCATATTTTTGAGAAACAAAGTTTGGAGGTGTGCAAGGATTCTGTCCTTTGAGTGTGGATGTACCCAAGTTGGGGAACCATGTAAAATTTGGGTGTGAATTTTGTGGCTAATTAATTTTCATTTTGGAGAACTTATTCAACCTCCATTCTAAGTTCTTGATCCACAATGTCTACACTAGGATAGTATGATTATTATTGGTAGGGCTGCCTATAGTTACCCTATGGATAAGATACTTCTTGGGCATATTTTTTTGAAAAAAATTTGGATTCAATGCATATGCCCTTGATTCCTATAAGTGAGTCATTATAGGAAAACATTTTTTAGGATGGGAGTATTTGCATAAATCACATTCATTTTCTTATGAACTAAAATCATTAACCTCTTCTACCACAATACCGTTTTCCCTATACTTGTCAAATTTAGTTTCCTTCTCTTTCTTTCTTTCTCTTGCTTTTGTTAATACTTTCTTTATATTTTCTTCTAGAATCTTTAATGTTAATAAAAATTCCTCATCTACTACATTCCACATTTTTCAATCTTTGTTGTGATATCATTGATGGACTTCTATGTCAACAATATATTTTTTGAATCACATCTTTCATAGATTCCTCCTCTTGTCTCTCATAGACTTAAGCTTCTCTTTTGTGAAGAGAAGAATCTTTGTTGTATTTTTCTATAGTCTCTCTATTTTTCAACTCTCCTTCTTCTTTAGTAACTTGATCAAGTAGAATATTTATTTGATATTTTCACATTTTTGACAATCTTCCATAGGCATAAGCTCTAATGATCTCTCTAGTTTTATTTCTCAATCTATCAATTATGAGTCAAAGTTGTTTCCTTTAAGAAAATTCATGTTGTGGACATCTATGTATCTACCCATAGCTACATTAAGGGATTTATCAGCTTCTTGCTTCCATTCTTATATTTTTTTTCTTAGATTTGTTACTATTAAATATGGTTGGTACTTATCATTAAATAATTCTAACATTATAGTTCATCTACAAATAGATTCTAGTTTTAATGATTCATACTAGCTTTCACTTCCTTGATGTGAATTTCTTAGAAATAACTTAAGTTTCTATCACTCAATTTTTATGTTTTACAGTATATAGATATCATGAAAAGCTTGAAGGTAATGTTCTGGATCAACATTATATCCTCCAAATTTTGGAATGTTGTTCATATCAAGTTGCTAATGCAATTGTTCCTTTGATGCCTTGTGGAATGTACATTATCTCTTTAATGTTGGTTAGGCTTCTTGTAGCAATTAGGGGTTCATCATGGTCTTTGAGTACTTCATAATATCTATTATAGTAAAAATGGTTTCTTTGGCATTCTTCTTCATTTCTTCTTCTAATCCTTCTTTCTCTTTCTCTATCTTTTACCTTTATCTTCATCATGATGCCTCTTTCTTTTTGGTTGTCTCTTATGATCCCTCCTTCTCTCCCTATCAAGTGTTCTATTCTCATCCCTTTACATAACTTTGTTTCTACATCTACATTTATTTTTATTAGAATTTATGAATGAGGATGATGAAGAGAATGGAGGACTTAGAGAGTGGTGTTGGCTTACTCTCCTTCTATGGCTCTTGATTCTTTCATTCTAAATCCACTAGGGATCATGGACCTTAGATCCCTCTTTATTCTAGGATCTGTTCCATTTCTTTTAAGTGGCTCTGGCAAGGTTGAACATAGCTTTTGTTGCATAGAATTTTTAATATAGATGACAAATGGATGAGAATTAGATTGATGATGGTAAGATATTTTAGCATGATATTCCATATCTTCTTTGATTGAGAGTAATATTACTTAAGATGCAAGTTTTTCTTTCTCCTGCTCATATCTTACTTCCATCATGACATCTCTTCTACTCAAGTTTCAGTTAACTAATAATCTCTAGTTATGTTCTTAGCAACCTGATGGTGCCCACATACATGGCCAAGATTGGATTTGATTTGAGGTACTTGAAGCATAGATAAAGTTGAATAGTTTGGTGGTAGTACAATGTTACTTTAGAAAACCCTCCATCTAAACTATTCATCCTAATAAAAATGAAAGTAAAATTTGGATAATATGAATTAGTGTAAGCATAGGAAATATTTATTTGTAGAGGTTCATTTCAATTTTCTTTACTATAAGTTCTATCATTACTTTTATTAATGTCATATGTAGGTGGGGAGTTTACTTTGTGTGTTAAAGCCATGTTTAATCCTTTAGAACTTACATGCATATTTTGAAAATATTATGCCTTAAAAGATAGGCCATAAAACACTAATACAATAATATTAGATAAGATTAACTAGCTTATATGTATTTAAATAACTATAGGAAATGATGTTAATGATAAGAAACAAGAGTTCTCTATGTCCAATCATACAAGTCATAAGTGTACATGCACAACCTATTCATAATTCATGGATGGAAAAATATGATACACTATCTTGTTGAGATTAAGTTCAAGATTGTTGTCTTATTATTGGAGTTAGTGAGAGTCAAGTCATATGGTTTAAGGCATGATATATTGATGTTAATAAATTACAAAAGTAAAATATGGAAAAGTGAATATAAAATCTATTGGCTAAAGAAAAATGGAAATAAAATGCTAACAAGCCTAATGATGATAAGTATCTAGTCTTGAGCTTCCATACATGTCCTAGGCTGGTATAATCACCACTAGGATTAACAAGTTTCCTACTACTAGGTACATAAAGCAAAACACGATTCGGTTACCAAACGATTATACTTTTATGATTGATATCAGTTGTACTTATTCCAAAAAATTACTAACATGCATTAGAAATGTAAATAAAAATTAAAATACAAAAGACATTGGAATGTAAATGAAAATAAAAAGTAAATCTATGTTAAGTTATAGGCTGCAATGATTAGAAATAATCTTAATCTTTATTTCTAATAGTGAAGCATGTCTAGGTATACTCCACTCAAATAAAGAGGTTATACAACCACTTCAAACCATACTATAGGCATTCATAACTAACTCTAACTTCATAAAAACAAATTGCAAGAGTTTAAGTAAGGGATTAAACAAAAGTTACTCTAACATGACAATGGGCTTGTATTTATAAATATGACTAGGATCTACTACATTGTATTTAGAACATCTTAAGCTATACTATGATATCATAGCTAATGATATTATTGCTAGAATATCATAGGCTTTTCAAATATCCATGACTTATCAACAAGTATGACTCACAAAATAACTATTTATTCTTAACAAATAAATGTTTTAAAGATATGAAAGGATGTATAATGGGAGTAATGTGAAACCAAAGTTAAACCTATAATATTGATTAAATTAAACTAGGTGTAAATGCCTTTAACAATCTAATTTTTGGAACATGTTTTCAACATAGCACAATATATTTAAGAAGCTTGTAGTAAATAACACAACATATTATGAGGGAAAATGAAGAATTCTTCAAACTTGTGAACTTATCAAAAGTCTTGGTTTTCATGATGTACAAAATGTCAAACTTATTAATCCTATTAATAATGCATTGAGCATGAAATCCTTACTATAGGTCTTGATGATGTACAAGATGAAAAAAAAATGACTTGTGTCATAATAGATTATAATGTACTTGCTAAGCCTTCTAATTGACATAGTGCCATGATGGAACTATTGGCACATTTCGACTATTCCATGGAAGAATGATTGGAAATATTTCAACAATATTATTAGTGGGGATTCCTATAGATTCCAGTCTATCCCTCCTAATGAATATGTGGTATTCTTTCCAAATACTTGGAAACCTTGCATTCTCCTATTGTTTTCTCAATGTGTTCATTCAAATTCGGGATACATAGAAATCATCCCTAATAGAAAGGATCAGTGTGAGAATGGTAGACAAGATAAGAATGAGTTGTATGATTTTCTTTTATATGTCTATGAGCTTGGTTGGATATGTAGCATTTGGAAATGATGTTCTAGGAAACATGTTGATAGGTTTTGACTTCTATGAACCCTTCTAGCTAGTAGATATCAATAATATCTGCATTGTAATCCACATCATGGGTGTATATTAGGTTTAAACATTGCTCATTTTTGAGGTGGTTGAAAGTAGCATCTCCAATAGATGAGAAATAGATTAGTTTCCAAAAAAATCAAAGTCAATCCCAACACCATTTGGTTCAACTAAAATTTTCATGTTTAGATTAAGAGTGAGATGTTGCATGGTGGCATTAACCACTTTTGTCATAATTTTTTTAGGATTTTAATGAGATTATTTGTTTCGTAAATATAATCCACCCCTACAATGGGATATCTAGGAAGATCAATGTCTTTTCCACCTCTTTCATCAATTCCATGTTAATTTGAGGCATTAAGATACCCAACTTGGCATTTGCACCAATTAAAACAAATTGATATCATACCAACCTATTATTGTAATGTTTATTTTTGACATTACCCAAAAAAAATCTAAGTCAAGTTGAGATTAACTATTTTTATAATTCATATTGAAGATCTATTGAGTCTTGTGGCAATTCTTGGAGTCCATCGTCTAACTATCAAAGTTGTTGCATTGTGAAGATAATAAGGCAAAATTGCAAATCAGGGAAAGTCTCCCTTACGATCTTTGAAATTTATGTTTATAATTTCAATTTTATTTAATTATTAATTTTCATTCTTGAACTTAATGTTATAAGTTAGGGTGAAATTTTATGATTTTAATTATGAGTGATAATCATAAGTGTGGAATTTAATTGGATTCAATTCTAATTATTTATTGCCTTGATGATCTTTTGACTTTAAACTATTCCTCCACAGGATACAACTCGTAGGTCTATCATAGACAAGGTGACAATTTCTACAATGAAAGAAATGAAGATAAAGATTAAAGGTATTCAACACTGAATTTTGCCTAGCTCATCAATTTGGTGCTCTTGCTAGGGAGGCCAACAGAGTTAATCATCATCAAGAGTTCTATTTGTTTTAATTTTGTTTTGTAATTTCATATTCTAGGTACATTTTATTTTATTTTTCTTTTATTTATGTAATTTGAGAAATGGTTTCTTTTACTTATTTTTCTTGCATTAATAAATCTAAAAATAAGGAAAAATCCTAGGAATTAGCTCCTCTTATCATACAACCAACTGAAACTATTAAAAAAGTTGCAATTGAAGTTGTGATAGTAGGATTTATTAAATTAGTTTGTAAATTCTTAGGAATGGTAGCCCATGAATGTGCCAATGAAGAATGTTCTTGTTAAATGAAAGCAACAAAGCAACCAAAGAAACCAACACAAATTCAACCTTCTAGGATCACTCTTAGCCTTTATAAATGTGCAAAAGTCACTCAAAAACAAGACCAAGAGGAACCAATATAATCAAGATTTGATTTTTATTTCCCTTTGACAACATAAAATCCCAAAGAAAAAACACAACATAATTTTTCCATATATGTTAATCCTCTATTTGATGTTTCAGCTACAACCTTGAGTTCAACTATGGGGGCAGGGTCTTAAAATCTAAGTACTATCACAATATCAACTTATGTGGCCAAGGTATTACCCAACCAATGAGTACTTTGAATTTACAAAATCCAACAACCAGTCTCTATTTCTATACCAAATCCTATAGTAACCCCAATAGTAACCTCCACTTATATGATGAGATCATCTTCACATCATACACCTCCCCCATTTTACTTAAGTTCAATTCCTCTTTCCTTTGGTAGTTTGAGTTCAAACGTTCTAATTGGTTAGCCCTACCCAAGACAAACCCTTGGAGAGTTATTGAATCAAAGAACATCCATTATACCTCAAGGACCATTAGTTCTTCTACAAGAGAGAGATGTAGAGGTTAAAAATATTCATTTATTACCTACCTTTAAATGAAAAAATGATGAGGATCTGATTACCAACATAAGAGAATTTGAAACAACATTACCTATGCTAGCACCTTAGAGTGAGGATAGAACTAAGATGGTTTTCTTTAAATAAACCTTAAAGGACAAAGCTAATTTTTGGCTACAAACCCTTAGAACACAAGTTAGTTCATGGGATAAATTTAAAAATTCTTTCTACAAAGATTTCTTTCTAATGATAGGTTATATTCATTAAGGAAGCAATTAATGAGTTTTATGCAACATGAGGATGAAGACTATGAGAGTACCTTTTATAAATTTAAAGGATTATGCTTTAAAAATCCAAACCATAGATTCCTAGCCCATCAATTAATTCAAATCTTTGTAGAAGGTGTATTACCTTATTCTAGGCAAAATTTTGACTTTGCATGTAAAATAAATATTTTAAATGTGACCTCGAAAGATGGTTGGAGAATCATAGATTCCTCAGTAGATCAAAGTAAACGTTGGCCAAAACCAAATATTATGCAAGGCATGCCTCAACAAACAAAATAGTTAAATAAAAAAGTGGATGAGTTGACATGGTTAATTAAAAAACAAGCTCATGGAATTCAAGGAGAAATGTACAACATTTATTGTAGTCCCTAACATACCCAAACAACCTTCCCAGCCTTGTTCTATTATCAAGAGGAAATGCAAGAGTTAGTAAAGGCTTTTTAATAATTTAAGAACCAACCAAAAATGAACTTTCCTCATTAAACATTTTACCAACAACAATATCTTCAAAATAATTTTAGTTCATTTAAGAATCCAAGTAACGAACACTTGGATAAACTCATCCCAAGCCTTGCTTCCTTCATAGAAGAAAGTAGATAATTAATGAGTGAGACTAGAAGGAGATTTTAGGACTTAACAAAAATTGAATTACTATATGAACCTAAACCAAATCCTACATCTCAAAGAAAGGGTAAAGAGCAATTACATTCCATCACTACAAGAAGTGGAAAAGCAATTGAACCTAAACCCCAAAAGAGGGTGAGATTTTAGGAGACAGGAACACAAGAAGAAATTCATCCATAAATATTAAACGAGGAAGACCAACCAACTAGGAAAAAAGAACAACCATTTCTTTGTAGACAACCAATTTTACCTCCTTTCCCTAAACAATTATAAGACTTCACAACCAAAACCCATCTTGAAAAAATGTTTAGTAAATTGTATTTGCATATCCATTTAGAACAAGTAGTAAAAGACACATTGCTCTATGCCAAATACTTAAGAGAATTATGCACTAGGAGAAGAAAGAAAAAAAATTCCTAAATATGTTTAGTTGGTTGACACTCGTTCCCAACTTATATAAAATCATGAGATTCCAAAATACCAAGATGCTAGAGTCCCTACCATCCCAATCAAAATAAATGGCCAAGTGATTAAAAATTCCTTGCTAGATTTATGAGCTAGTATTAATATCATGCCTCTTGAAATGGCTAGGTCACTTGATATTTAAGATATCAAAGGAGTAAACATGACAATATCATTGGTTGATGGCTCAAATGTAAAACCCATAGAAATAGTAGAGGACTTGATGATTGAGGTAGAAAAAGATAAATACCAAATTGACTTGTTGTTTTGGAAGTAAAAGATCATAATTGTTTTCTATTATATTAGGTAGACCTTGGTTAGCAATAGCTGATGTGGTAATTAATTGTAGATCTAGATAACTTCAACTCTCCTTTGCAAATCTTACTTTCGCATTAAATATATATGATAAGGTAAAAGAAGATCATTTAAATGTAAACTTGAAGAAAGCAAGAATGCTCTACACTTTACTCACTTCAATAATGATACAAGATAGGAAAACCTTAGTATTAAATAATTTTAAGGAAGGACCTTTGGATCCATCAACTAAAGAATAACAAGATCTTCTAGACTAGATTTTAGATTTGGGCTTAGGGAATATTGGAGAAATAATTCAACCTTCAAATAAATATTCCTTGGATCTTATATAAATACCTTGTACACTTAATTATGTTTTCCTAGATCATAATAAACCATCAATAATAAATTCCCAACTTAATAATGAGTAAGAAAGAGCATTACTAGAAGTCTTGCATAGAAAATCTAAGGCATTTGCATGGAGTTATGAGGAACTTCACCAAGGAATCTCACCCAACATTTGCCAACATCATATCTATCTATAAGACAACATAAAAATATTAAGAATTCTCCCAAGACAAATTAATCTAGCCTTAAAATAAATTGTTAAGGATAAAATTTCAAAGCTTTGAAAAGAAGGAATAATTTATCCAATAGCTAATAGTGAATAGGTAAGTCCCATTATTGTAGTTCCAAAAAAGGGTGGAAAATGGAGAGTTTATGTGGATTATAGAAGGTTAAACCAAAATACAAAGAAAGAACATTTTTTTCATTACCATACATAGATCAAATTCTAGAAAAATTAGAAGGACATGAATATTATTGTTCTTTTGGAAGCATTTAGTGGTTACAATCAAGTAGCCATTGCCCCTAAAGACCAACATAAAATAACCTTTACATTTCCTTATTGAACGTTTGCTTATAAATGAATGCCTTTCATCCTTTTATAATGCACTAGCTACTTTCCAAAGAGCCATGATCTCTATATTCTCTAATATGTTAGAAGATTATGTTGAAGTTTTATGGATGATTTTTTAGTTTATGGGGATACTTATGATGAAACCTTGTAACATCTTGAACATGTCTTAGATAGATGTATTGATAAAAATTTAAAATTAAGTTGGGAAAAGAGTCACTTGATGGTTACAAGTGGTGTAGTGTTAGGACATGTTATTTCTAAAGATTGAATAAGGATGGATGATGAGAAAGTAAGAGTCATATCTACACTTATAGCTCCAACTAATTAAAGACTCTTCAATATTTTCTAGCACATGCTAGGTACTATAGAAGGTTTATCAAAGAGTTTTAAAAAATTTCTAAACCATTATACATGCTCTTAGAAAAAGATGTTTTATTTGTTTGGGCCAATGACTATCAAATAACATTCTTAGAATTGAAAAAGCAAGTAACCATAGCTCCTATATTAAATCAACCTAATTGGGATTATCCATTTAATTTAATGTGTGATGCTAGTGACACAGTAGTAGGGTCAATTTGAGAACAAGACATTGGTAATAAAACACAAGTGACTTGTTATGTGTCCAAAAGTTTAGACTAAGCCCAAGTAAATTATACAACTACAAAAAAAAAAGAATTGTTAGCTATTGTATATGCTCTAGATAAATTTAGACATTATTTAATAGGATATAAAACTAGAGTATATATTGATCATTCAACCATTAAATTCTTAGCTACTAAGAAAATAGAAAATGAAAGAATAATGAGATGGTGCTTATTACTCCAACAAATTGACCTAAATATTTTAGATAAAAGTGGTAGGGAAAATGTAGTAGTAGATAATCTTTCAAGGCTAGAAACTACCAATGAGAATTGAACACATAGTGTATTTTATGATAAATTTCCTAATGAACATCTTTTTTCCACAAGAAAGGATCCTTGGTTTGCTGATATAGCCAATTATCTAGCCATTATGAAAACCCCTACCAATTGGACTAAGGAAGAAAAGAAATCTTATTTATACATCATATCTAGGTACATTTGGAGTAGTTCGTATCTCTATCGAAGATGTAAGTATAACATAGTAAGAAGATGTGCGGTTGAGAATGAACAACAAGAAATTCTACAAATGTGCTATGATGATTTAGGGGGTGGCCACTTTGATAGCAAATAAACTATTATCAAAATTCTTCAAAGTGGATTTTATTAGCCCTTAACTTTTAAAGATGCACATAAGTATGTGAAAGATTGTGATAAATGTCAATGAATGGAAGCCATAACAAAAATACATGAAATTCCCTTAAAAAAGTTTTAATAACATAACCATTTGATGTGTGGGGTATAGACTTTTTAGGACCATTTCTACCATTGAATGGATGTTAATACATTTTGGTTTGTATCAACTATGTTACCAAATGGGTAGAAGAAAAAGCCACCCCAACAAATGATGTTAAGGTAGTTGTAGCATTTCTTAAAGAAAATATTTTAACAAAATTTGGAACCCCACAAGCAATCATTAGTGATCAAGGAATCCATTTTGTTAATAAAATCATGGAAAACTTCCTCAAGTCTTGTGGTGTCCAACATAAGATAGCTACTGCCTATAATTTTCAAACAAATGGTCAAGTAGAGAATGCCAATAGAATTATCTTGAATATATTAACAAAAACTATATATACTAAATGGAAGGATTGGTCTAAAAAATTACAAGATGCACTTTGGGCTTATAGGATTACCTATAAACCAAGTTTAGGATATTAACCTTATCAATTGGTTTATGGTAAGTTATGTCTATTACCTATTGAACTTAAATATCAATCTTTGCAGTTAGTCCAACAACTTAATTTTGATGAAGACATGAACCAACTTCTTAAATCAACCAACTTCATGAACTTGACAAAATGAGGCTACATGCTCTTGACAAGCAAAAACTTGTAAAGAAACATATGCAGACATTATATGATAAGAGTCTTTTTAAAAAATACTTCTCCATAGCTGATAAAGTTCTTTTCTACAATATGAGATTACATAAATTTCTAAGTTGATAACTAGGTGGAAATACCCTTATTTAGTTGTCCAACCCCATGATAATGGAAGTGTTCTCATATCACCTATTGACGATTCCTCAACTGCATTCCTAGTCAATGGACAAAGGCTTAAGTTATATTATCAACATCACATTGAGGAACCTAGAGAAGATGAACTAGTAGAACTAAGTGGCCCAACTTATCCTACTACTAATGAATTACATGACAACAATCCATTAGAAGTCTTAGCTCTTAAACATACCCCTCAAAAAGACTCTTATGTCATAGAATAAGCCAATAAAGAAGTATTTACAGTTTGCAACTTTTACCTTGAAAAATGTAGAGGGAAATAGGACATTTTATTATTAGTTGGGACCATAAATAATTTAGCAGCATCATGTCTAGAATGCAAGGAAGATAGACAACAACTCCTACCTTGAAATAGGTAGGTTTAAACCAGAAATTCCACTAAGGGTAAGCCTTAGACTAATAGGTGTCTTACACATAATAAAATTCATTATTTTAAAAAAAATTCTTTAAGTACAATGTTCATAATTCAAGATGGCTAAATATCTTAGTTTAGGATAATGCTTATTAGTATTTGGTTTCTATTAAATACTTGGATGAGTCACCAAGGTGGAAAGGGTGTGTTATATTGGACTTAGTTTCTTTAGTAGCAAAAGGCATTTATCGATATCAAGCCATGTGAACAATGCTTACAAAATGAAATTGGTTCCCACAAGAAGCTAATGATTGAAGTCAATTAGATATTTAATTTCTTTCAAAAAAAAAAGAAAAAGAGAAGAGAAAACAAAGAAAGAAAAAGAGAAAAGAAAGGAAGAGAGAGAGAGAGAGAGAGAGAGAGAAGAAGAAGAAGAAGAAGAAAAAAAGTAAGTAAAGAAAAATAAAAGAAGAAAATGGCCCCACAAAAACCTTCAATCATGAGCTAAGCCCCACTTCCACAAGAACCTTACAATTGGGGCAATGCTCCAAGCTCACAATTTTAAGCATCCTACAAGAACCCCCCTTATGTAAGCAAAGTTTTTAAGGGTTAGGCAACAATTACCAATGAAATCAAGGTGCCACTACCTTAGAACTAGGATATAACACTAACAGCAAAGGAGTGACTCCTTTATAGTTGGTATCTTAATAGGCACCTTCACTTTTAATCATTCCTCTTAGTCTATTATTTAGTTACTTTGCTTTTGTTTCTTTGTACTTCTTAGATTATTAGTTTCTTTTTGCTTGTTTTTATCTCATTTTCAATTTTTTCTATTCCTCTTTTTTATTTTTGTTGAGTTATCTTCATATTTTCCTTTTTCATGGTCATCTCTTCTAACTATCAATACTTTTGTGCCTAGGTGTTCTTTGTATTTCCCATCATGTCTTCTGTAGGCATCAATGGTTGAGATCCCTACTATGGTCATCAATGATGGATACTAACACTCATTCACCCATTTTCTTTGGTACCTTATTAGTCATATGGATATATAAAACCTAGGGAAAGTTTTGCTTTTGGTATATCCTTTGACCATGTTTTCTTTTAGTAATTTCTATTTGCTAATTCACCTAGGTATGTTACATACCTTAGCTTAGCTTAATTGGGGGGTGGGGGGTGGTGGGGGGAAGGGGGGGGGAAGGGCAGATATAACTAATTAATAAAGGATATGATAGTAGGGTATAACCAACTTGAAAGTTGAGCCAAAATCAAGTTAGGGAATGAGTTAGGTGTAAGAAATGCATCTTGGATCCTTAAATCATAGGAAAGGTTTAGACCTTAAGGTTATAAAACATTCTTATACCTAATGAAGTAGACTTTGTGAGGTGATGTTAAGCTTAATTAATCCTAGGTAGGGCCTTCCTAACTGAGTTATATGTGGACTCCTAACCAATAATAAGAATTTATCATCAAAATAGGAATAATCATACATACATAATTAGTAAATAAATATTTCAACATTTTGATAAGAAGTTTAATTTTTTTTCAATAAGGAATGATATTTTTCTTGTTAAAATGTTTTTAAATATACAACCTGAAAGAATATTTTGGAATAAAAATAGCCTAATTTTATTCACACCTATATGTCTAGTAATGTTTTATTTTCATTTTTTCCTTTATGGCCAAGCACTGGCCAAAGGCTAGTCAGGGACTGTGTTGAATGCCAAAATTTGTCCAATTTTTAAATAAATATCTTTATAAAATGTATATCTTTAAATTGATTTTATTTAAATATCTTTGTTTAATTAATGATTATTTTGATAATGATAAGAATTAGTTTATATATATTTTTTATTTTAATTAATACGATATATGATTATATATTAATATAGTTATAAATACCTATATGTTATGTATATATATAATTCTATATATTATATAAATATTAGTTATATAAGAATCATAGTTTAAATAAGTTAGGGAATCCCTGCCACCAATCACACATGATTCTAGGAATAATGGCTTCTATACTGCCAACACCATTATCAACTTCCACATTTGTTGGAGTATCTTTGTGGCTATCTCAACCCCCAACCAAGGCCTATTCTTGAGCATCATCTAGAACATGGCATCTTGGTTACCACCTTCACTACCTCCATGGTCAATTGCAACTTCCCCTACATCAACACCACTAGCAACGAGGACACCTTCCATAGTGGACAAATGATGTACGATGTGTCAAACCCAATAGTTAACCATACAAGAGAGTGGTGGTGATGGCACCCAACTTCATGAGCCTCACTTGATTATAGAGCACTGACCTCAATGTCTAGGATGTCTCCAAGTAGGATCATGGCATCATCATTAGTATCATTGATGTCGATGTCTGACCTTCATCACTACCCTTCTCTAATGCTAAAATGGATCCTCATGGCACTAGAAGAGCCCTTGTGATCTTGCATCAAACTCAAATTCACCTACAACAACAAGCTTATCGAGGCACATTTCTTTAGTGATGACACCTGACACATCATTGAGCACAGTCGGGTGATGGGCCAGCATGACATCCATGGTACCTTGACTACCATGATGAGGACTAGCATCTTTGTGTGTAGAATTTCTATAGGTAGTGAGGGTTTGAATATTGCACCTATGTTTAATAGCAAGGGTTTGACTATTGGGGCAGCAAACTCAGGGTTGCTAGAAAATAAGGATTTAAAGGAGATTATTCATCTAATAAATATAATCAACCTCTATAATGGAATATCCAGGAAGATCAACATCTTTTCCACTAGTTTCATTAATCCCATATTAATTTGACACATTAAGATATCCAACTTGGCATTTTCACTAATTAAAGTAGATTGGTATCATACCAACCTATTATTGTAATGTTTATTTTTGACATTTAAAAAGTATAAAAATGGGGGGAGATGGTGGAGAATGAGGGGAAGGAGGGGGAAGAAGATAGCCAAATGAACTCCACATCAAGTTGAGATTAATTGCTTTTATAATTCATATTGAAGATCTATTGAGCCTTGTGGAAATTCTTGAAGTCCATCATCTAACGATCAAAGTTATTGCATTGTGAAGATGGCAAGGTAGAATTACAAATCAAGCAAAGTCTCCCTTGTTATCTTTGAAATTTATGTTTATAATTTCAATTTGATTTAACCATTAATTTTCATTCTTGAACTTAATGCTAGAAGTTAGGGTTAAAATTTATGATTTTACTTATGAGTGACAGTGATAAATGTGGAATTTAATTGGATCCAATTCTAGTTATTTATTATCTCAATGATCTTTTGACTTTAAACCATTTCTCCATGGGATACGACTCATGAGTCAGTCACAAACAAGATGAAAATTTCTACAATGAAAGAAATGAAGACAAAGATTAAACGTATCTAGCATTGAATTTTTTTCTGGCTCATCACCATACATAGCTTCATTATACATGAGAGAGAATACCTCTAGAAGAATCTCTAAACTTCAAATGAGGACTTAGAAAATAAGTATCCAAATAACCCTATAGACATCATTGATGGGAACAGAATGATGTATCTATAGGGGATGTCTTACCCCCAAATCCCTCCTGATCTAGTATAAGGTTTGGCATGGCACCACACTAGGAATATCTAATCTAGTTTGGTTACATATCTATGACCACCACAAAATCAACGCCATGTAGTTCTCTAAATGAGGGTAATATGAAGAAGAATAAGGGGAGGAATAAGAGGAAGAAGTCCTACTACTTACTTGGTACCACCAAGTTAAGATGGATTTTTCAACACTTGAGTACTATTCACAGACATCTCATAGTATTCCATGACCCCCATACCATGGGGAGGAACGAAGGGAACCTCTACCTTAAGACCTCTTTCATAATCCTTCCCTAGACCAAAGAAGCGATGTCCTTGGAGTGAAGCCTAGGATAAGCTTCTAATGTACACTTCAAGTATAGGTTTAGAGCTCCATCAATTCCAAGGAGTCACTCAACTCAATTGAAGTTAGGATTGAAAGAAGGTACCAACCCCAACACTGATACATCCTTCCATCTAAGGCCTTACATGAAACATGAGAAGCACTTGGAGGAACCTACAAACCATTCCCACTTCACGATGAGAAGGATAAGGTGAGCCCAAAGGGCTAATGTCTTTAAGGTGTCCCTTAGATTCATCCCTTAATTGGGTCAAGATACTTCTATTCCTACATAAATCCATACCTATGCAAGAAGATATGCTCTTCTTTCACAAGTCCAACTAAGTCCCTAATGAATGGATTCTCAGCATCCATGAATTCATAGAGCTTTTTTTTATCATTGATTAGAAGGCTCACCAAGATTCATCTTCTACCCTAGTGATGGAATTGAGAGACCATATGTGAAAGAGAGAACATACTTCAAAGAATCCATGCCTTAACAAGAAACTCAAGCTTGCTAGAATCTCAGGTTTTATTCTAGCTTCAAGACTCATGGGGTCTTACTAGTTTAGCTATCTAAGCACTGGATCACAACATCTATTCCAACAACATTGTTCTTTTTATTCTTTAACATCAGTCCATGTTGGTATGAAGGAAGTTGAGTACAATCCCATTTTGGAACAAGCTTTAGAGGCACATCTCTTGATTTTAACCTTGTTGTCGATAGAAAAACCAACACTATAATTCATGTTTCCATCATTCAACTTTATTTTTCACATCTGCAGTAAGAAAGAAGATCCAAAATTTGTTTGGAAAACTGCTCTAGGATGTTATCATAACATTTCTACATTGTCTATCATTGGCACCATGTGAGTATGTCCAACATTAAGATCACTTTCTTGAAGGCTAGAACAAGTGGAGGATAGGTTTGGAAGCCAACCTTAAAATAGTATTCCAATCACATGTTTTTATATGACTACTATGTTCAATTTATGGAAAATCATCAACTACATTTTCCTTTAACAACTTTTCCTTCCTACCTTGAGAGGCAAGACTAGTCCATTTCTTTGAAGCTTGCCTTCAGGAGGTCTATGGAACACCTCCAAGGATCAACATTGACATATGTTCATAGGGAACATCTCAGATTCCATAACCTCAATTTCCTACCATGTCAAGAATGACTATATGGCATAGTCAACTCATCACATTAGTATTTTCATATAAAGGGAAATATGCTCATTATTAGGTTTCTTCTATAAGTAGGTACAATAACACATCTACACCATACCCATCATACATGTCAAAGAAGGTCACCTAGCTTTAAGAACCAACTGTTGGAGAAAGATAGGGATTCATACGTCTTACCTACATTCGATCCAACATCAAGGATTATCTCAAAAGATCAAGAAATTCCATCCCTAAAAATTCCATATAGGGGACTTCCATTTCACCATAAGAGGTTTGGATTAATCTTACATGATATCCAACCCCTTACAAATATAACAATTATGGTGGACAAGGCTTCACCACTACCTAGTACCATTGTATGCAAGCCAACAATTTAAAGAGACATCAAGAGTAGTTTACCCATAGGAGGACTAGGTTCTGAAGATAATTTGCAATTACAACAAATGGGCATCACCAAATTAATTACCAACTCAATAAAATCTTTGATTCATCCTTGAAAGGTTTACAAAAGAAAAGGTCTACCATAAGACTTGAACAAAGAAGTTCCTTTGGAGTCACAAAATTGAAAGAGAGTACATGAGAACATACCTTGCTTAAAATAAATATTTCAAGTCATTAAGCCTACGTTAACCACATTTTCTTACAAAGGAGATTCCAAAAATTTGAGTGTAGTAATCACACCAAGTCTCTAAAACTAGTCCCAAGAGTTCTAGCACCCAAGACCACTACTTGGAATAGGTTCCAAACATTCTTTACATTTGGAACCCACATACAAGGATAATTGTCTCGATATAACTTGCATTGTTCTGCTAAAAAGTGAAGAAAATATCCATGAAATGGGATATGGGCAACATCATTAGGCTAGAGAGTCACTTTGAAATAGAATGAACTGTCATTGCTATCCCACAAATAGAGGTTGGCATGCTAATACAAACAATGTTACAATAGAGAGATAGGATGATACAACATAACCCAGAAAGCACCAAGAACCACAAGTCATGAGAGCCCATGCTTAAGTGTTTAACATGCACATAGAGAACCACCAAGTAGGGCTTCCAAGAGGAGTCAATGATTTGAGTAACTAAAACACCATATGAGCTAGGATGGACCACCATCCCACACTTGCAAAACTATTCCATAAGATCACAACCTACCATGGAAGGAGGAGTATAAATACCAATACCCAAGACTCATCACTACCCTGCAACCAATCATGATAACAATAATTACATATTCAAATTTTTTTTCTATCACTGTAACATCATGGCCACCATGAATCACTTACTATCATGATCAAGTTCATTGAATATTTGTTTTTAAACTAGGCTACACTACACCATCAACCACCTATGAATAGGAATTTTGTCAATCAAGGAGCCCTTAAGGAAGAGTCTAATAACTTATCCTATCCCAAAATAGCTACTGAAGGACATACCATCATGGCATGTCAAGATCACCAAGGGTACAAGGCATTAATTCAAGAGAACCATGGACAAGGACATGCCATGGCCTTCATATTACAATACTATACATTAGATAGAATTTGTCAAAGAGCTTTAAGAAGGTCTCATTTTAAGAGAAAGAGACCACTTACAAGACATAGAGATAATGTGTTAATAGAATAAGCACAAGGAAACATAGTACATTAAGCTTAGCCTTGTCACAGGGTGTGACATAGGCTTACAATAAGGGAACAACTGATCCACTAAGAGAACACCATCTTGCACTTTATAAAATACATTACAACATTGTAATATTACATGTATTGAAGTATGAATATAATTGGTAAGAATAATACATGACATTTGGGAATGCTACCCTAGTGTAATAGGCCAAAGGACAAACTACTTGAGCCCATACTAGGTTGAAGGTTTTAGGCCACCAAGAGCAATACCAAATTTGCATCATGTTGTTATGAAAAACTTGTCTATCCATGTACATGAAAAACTTTAGAACTACATCCACTACAAGACTCCCATCACAAACTAATGAACTCAAAGACAAGCATATCAATCGACTAACGTAGAACATCATTTGAGAATCCATCTACCATAGTGGGTCCTCTAGGTATTGGCCACTTCTAGGCCATTAGTATCTAGCACAACCAAGGATGTTGTTTCATGCCTTCTGCTAACCCAACATCAAAAGGGATCAAGAACAGGCTACCATTCTCTATTAGTACCCATCCAACATTAAGAGGCAAATAAATCATGATGTAATAGTTGTTCCATCATAACCATGGTAATAATAAATCCACAACCCAATGTCAAAATTTTGAGACTGTGTAACTAATTCATTGAGTTATTAAGAGCACTCATCTATCCAAAATACATAGTACTCATAGAATCAACCAAGGTCCTCACTCATCATATCTCTATGCCTATATTACCTACAATGCCAAGACAATAGCTCAAAAACAAAAGAGTCAGCAGGGAACAAGTATAGCACACCAGCCATCATACACAACCATCAAGCATGATTACAACAATAGAGGCATTATAATATCAAAATACTATAGAGAGAAAGACCTCAGAAACATGCATAAAGATCAATCATGAAAAATTTGATGGACCAATTAGATACACCTACACAAAATAATTCAACACAAGGCAAACTAAAGAGAAAAAAGTGGAACACTATCATAATTCTAGGGATCCACATACAACAAATGTACCTGGCAGTTAACATTGGTTCTGACGAGGACCAAAGTCTCAACCAATCCACAAGAGGACATAGGAATAAAAATTCATCTCCTCATCCAAAACATTTAATAAAAGACTAGGTTTAACCCAATAATAGGCCTCATAAAAATAGAAGATTTAGTTTGCACTACTAAGCACAATAATAGAATGGGTGTATCCACCAAAGAAGACACTCAACCATAGAGGTGAAATCTCAATAACAGAATCATAATTAGGATGACCTACTCTAAGAGCTCTCCAAAACAAAATTCTTCAATAAGTATCAACAACTAGAGAAGTGATGCCACAAACATGAGGTAACATAAATAGCCCAAAAGAGGAAAATGCAACACCCAAAAGATTCACAACAATGGCAACCATGCCCAAAGTACAAGACCACAACAAATTGGTCTTGAGATGGCACAAAAGGCCTCAAAATGCACCCTCAAAAAAACCCATCATAAGCCGTAATCCAATATAGAACACAAAGCCTTATGATAATGAAAGGTAGAAAAAGTGTGAGGGATGTACATGTGAGACTCCAAAACTAACCTAAAGAAAGACACACATACACAACTAGACAACCATATAATCGCATACACTACTATACATAAGTCTACTAGTGATGGTCTTATCCACCCAAACCAAGAATTGCCATGAGCACATGTCTAAGGGTCTTGCAATCCATGGGACTTGGAAAAAGTCATGGCCTAGTCTATAATTCGCACACTCACTATATCTAAGATAAGTAATGGTGTAAGGATACTAGATCCTACACAATCTAATCAATGCCATCTCAAAACATGTGATCTAGGTGGGGATTGAAGTGAAGACCATGTCCAATTCATCCTAGATGAACCACTAGAGACCAAAGATGAAAGCTTGTTAAGCAAAAAATTGAAAGTTACCAATAGAACTTCCACCAACCATATCGAAGTAAAATAAAATTGGTCCAACCGTAAGAAAATCAATGGAGGATAGCATACCAATGCAATTTCATACATCCTCAAGTGAGAATAAAATAAAATAATTGCTAACATTATTGCAATGGCTCAATAATGGAAATACTACAAGGGCCTTACCATAAGGTGACTCTTTGGAGGATACATGAGGATGTGAGCCTATGTCACCATGACACATAACTAAAAGGATCATAGGTAAGAAACCTCAAAGGTATAGCAACTCAAGAGAACATCATGATTGTCACAACACATTTTAGAAGGTCACTAATACCATATGTAAGAATGCTACCTTGATGTTGTCTGGAATCCCAAGGAATTCCCTTAGATCTAATGGACCTAGGGCAGAATACCTAGGGACTAAGCCTCTAAGCAAGCATCACAACCACTTCAGATACTTAGAAGGGATCATACCATGCACAACATTGTTATACAAGAGAGAAAACACCTCTAGGAGAACGTTTAAATTCCAAATGAGGACTTAGTAAAGAAGTACCCAAATAACCTTGTAGACATCATTGGTGGGAAGGGGATGATATATTTATAGGGAACTCACCCCCATACCCATCATGATCTAGTACAAGGTTTGACATTGCATTGCAATAGGACTATCCAATTTGAGCTCCTTACATATCTATGACCATCATAGAATCAAGGTCATGTAGTTCTCCAATTGAGGGTAATATGAAGAGGAATAAAAGGGGAAACAATAGAATGGAGTCCTACTATTTGCTTGGTACTACCAAGCTAAGATGGATTTTTCTACAATTGAGTATCACTCATGGACACCTCATAGTATCCCATTTTCTTTGTACCATGGGAAGGAACCAGTGGAACCTATACCCTAAGATCTCTCTCACACCAAGTCCACCTTTACTCTATCATATCATAGATGCCTCTCTTTTTTGGGTTGATCCTACTATGATATTAAAGTAGAGATACACTAACAATGATAAATAGGGCTTATTTTTCTAGTGGTTGTTGTGTTTGTCCATCTTGCATTGATCTCATTATTTATTATTTGGTATTAAACTTAAATATTTTGTTAATCTTCAATTTCTACTATGTTATTGATTTCAATTATAACTTTTTCCCAAATCCTTAAAATGTTTTTATTTTTATTTTTTTGATTTTTTGAAGTTCACTATGAACTAGGGAATTTCTTCTCGTATGTGGAGTATTCGGTTTACATAGATGGCGGCATTTGAAAATATGATGTTTGTCATAAGATTGTTGAGAATTCATGAACATGGTATAACATTTAAAGTTCACTAGGGTTCCTCACTTCAATTTTATGTAGCTACATTTAGTAGCATTCTAGTAGGCATCAAATGTAGATTCACTTTCTAATTGCTAGTTTTTAGAAGTTGCACAAGAAAGCATGTTGTGATTTAATTTTATATTTTTCATTGTTGGCATAATTTCATGTTATTCTAACACAATAGAGTGTTGAAGAGGGTTCTTTCTTTAGCATAAACTATTAATCATCTCACATTTTAATCTTGCAATGCCTCCTTTCTATGCTTGCATTTTATTTATGTTGGATAATACATTCATCATTCTAGCCTTGTCTTAACAAAATGGGGTCTACTACACAAGTTCTGGCTAGATATTTGTTTCTATGAAGAGCTAGATATTTATTTTATTTGTAGTTTCTTACTTTTTTCATATCTTTTTAAATATTCCTTTTGGTGGCTTTCCTAAGTGATGTAGTAACCTTTACTTATGGGCTCATTGTGTGATCTTCTTTGCACATGTCCAAACTATGCCATCATTGTAGCTTACTTGAAATAAAATCCATGACATGTCTTCCTCTAATTATCATGTAGTTTATCTTTTCTATTAACATTCCACATCCATTGAATCAAAGCATTCACATTTTTGTGACACTAATTCTTAATTCATGCTTCCTTTGTACTACCCAACATTCAGCACCATATAAAATGGCAAACTTAATTTTTTTCTTGTAAAATTTTTCCTTTAATTTTATTGGTATTTTTTATCACATAAAAAACACACCACATTGTCTAATACATTGCATTTTGAAAATTGCTAGAGTTTGGAAAATGGTGAATTTATTGGAAGCACAAATTTGCACAAACAAAATAGCCAACGCATTCATTACATGTTAGATTGGATTTTTTTTTATTTTGTTAATAGAAAAGTAAAATGTATTTTGTTGGTTTGACATGATAGTGTTACATGAAGAAGTAATTATCAATTATGTTTATGATAGTCTTATTAATTTTTTTATAATGCTTTTAAAACTGGTAGCATATATATTTTTACTTTTAAGTAGATCTAGAGGGTCTAAGGTATTTTCAATTTAAGATATCAATCACTAAGAATCAAATATATAGATTTAATTTATGAATTTGATCTGTATTATTTCCCATGATTGTGGTGGTTTGATGATTTGATATACTTAATATTTCTATAGCATTACCATGGAGTTGATAGAAAAAATTACAATAAATGATTATATTTGTGCTTTAGTTGGGATAAGGCTATGAAGATGATTCAATTTGTGCTTTTGGGCTTTGTTGTGTTATAGTGTTTTAAGTATGCTATAGTTTTAGAAATGACAATTATTTTTGAAAATGCTATTGGTAATGCTATGTTATGATGTCAAGGTGTCATGATTTTAAGCTTTCAGAGGTGCTCATGATTTTATTACTTAGTTGAGATGCTTCAAGGTCTATTTTAAGAGATGCCTTATAGAATTTAGCAGTGTCATAGAAATCATTTACAAGCAAAAGCTAGTACAAATACATGGAAATGTCTAAAATGCATCAATCCAAGTTCCATGAAGATGAAGCCAACTTCCTTGAAAAATAGCATCATAAAATTCCCACATATCTACAATTTCATATATTCTTCTTCTTGCAATATGACCATTTGAGTTATAAAATACTACAAAATATTACATAGTAGAGTCATGCTCTTTGTGTGAAATCTTCATTGGGTTCTATCACTTTGGTATGAAGTTATCTTGTGGTGATATATTCAAGGTATAATATGACTAATGATATCCATTTCTTTTTTTAAAAAAAGTAAAACTTGGAGAGAATATCAAATAATAATCCAAGTTGATTTAGAGAGAAAAGAGAGAGATATTGACTCTTTGAATAAATGAAAATTATAGTTTTTTTAGGCTACCTCTCCTCATAAAATCTTGGCTTTGGTTCTAGATTAAAAGAGCTAGCAAAAGTTTAGTTTAATCCTATAAAATTTACATCAAATATTGGTTTGTTAGATTGAGGCTCAATTTTGTTGGTATTAGATTAAAAACCAAATTTATTATTAATCAATTTCAATATTATAATTTTACTAATGAATTAGTCTTAAATCTTACAAATTCATTGTTTTAGATTCTTACTAGATAATTGATTTTTTGGATTTATAGTTTGATACTAGTTGGGATCGTAATATTGTTTTATTGAATTTATATACCAATTTTTGAGTGTTATTACTAGATTACCCTATAAATTCTAGCTTTGGTGTATTTACTAGTTTAGCCTAAAAATTGTAGTTTTAGTATATTTACTAGATTAGTTTTAAAAATATTAAAAGTAAAGATGATTCTATCACTAGTAGTAATTGGAGGCAAGTTTTGATATGTTTTTTAATTCTACTATAGTATATTTACTAGTTTTTGCTAACAATTCAAAATCCTAGATTTTTTGTTTTTTTATATTGGTTTTATTTATCTGATTACATTAGAAACCAATTTTTCATTGATCAATTCCTTAAACATTATTATTAATCGATTGCATTTTTTAACATTATTATCAATAGATTGTTATACGTGACTACAAATTCTAATCCTATTTTAGCTACCGGATTAGTTTGGTAGTTCCAAGTTACTAGATTACTATGACATTAGTGGCTTTTGAAGAAAATATTTGATAAATATTTATTCATTTCTAGATTTTATTTTT
>MNCI01019927.1:150635-169826 GCA_015680685.1 Gnetum montanum
AATTAATAACTTAGAAATTCATGTATTGAAAGAGAGTTGGACATGTAGCAAACCTACATATAAAAAAATGATTTGCAATAAAGTTACTTGGATGGTTACTATTGGATGCAAAGCACATGTAAATTAATGGTTATCAATAAACTTATTTAAGTTATTTAAATATAAAATGTATTTTTAAACCAAAACAATAGTCTACTATTTCTTTTGGTTGATTGTAAAGGATAAATGACAAAAATGTCTTATTATTAACAATATATATTAATTATTTTTTATAGTTTGATATTATTAATAATAATATTTTATTATTTTATAAGGTCATAAAAAATTAATAACAAATGTTTCCTACTATTTATGTTAGGTAGTTTTTTATTCTTGAAATTATAATATTGATGACAAGTGCTTCTTGTTGTTGCTTTTGATAAAATGTACTACCAATGATGCATGCTTTTTGTTCTTTATGTTATGCACAATGGTAATATTTTCAATATTTTGAGATGCATAAACATTAAATATTATATGTTAAATATAGTACTATGAATAATATGTTTTACATGATGTTGATGTTAAAATTTATGACAACTAAAAAAACAAAGACCTCTTATTGTTTTAGGAAAATGGAAACAACCTAAGATTTCCATTGTTAATAATGAATTATTAAAAAAATGCCTTGATTTAAGATGGATATAGTTCTTCTTTTATGTTGGGAAAAAACAACTATTACTCATTGCTAATGCTTGTTTTTTCTGTAGTAAAATTAGTTATAAGTATGAAAAACTGAAAAGATATCCTCAAAACTGTTGATCTTTTACTTAAATTTTCTCTTTATGTTGTTGATTTGAAGTACTCTAATTTTTTCTATTATTTATTTTTTGGGATCTAAAAGTGCTAAACATTTAGGTAGTTTTTTAATGAGGTCTTTAAAATTCATAACATATCTAAACTTTATAAAGATTTCTTTTTATCTTATGAACCCTTTGAAAAGGTGCTAAAATCCAAACTAGATTACCACTTTCCTAATGAGATTTTTAATAGGGAAGTGTTGAAACCTAAAATAATTTAAGTATAAGTTACTAGTTCGAGTTACACTTGAGACCATTTTACTTATAGTCATTCTTTCAGATTTCAACATTAATTTTCCCAATAAGTAAAAATACCTAAATAATCTTACCAAGGAAAAAATGTGTCCAAAAGCAAAGAAGCACAAGATTAATAACTAAGAACTTTTATTTGATTAATGGCTAAAATAATTGAATGATTGAAAGATGATTTTCTATGGCTAGTTGGTTACCTAATGTCATATTCCCTTAACATATATTTTTTTAAAAAAATTGAGTGGAACATAATTGCTAATAATCATTATGAAAATTTGGAACTTTTTGCCTTAGTGTTGAAATATTATATTAAGGTAGACTATCATAATTAAGGTTATTGGAACCCTAAAATAATTATAGTATTGGTATGCCCTAAGATATATAGTCCAATTAGAAATTTATAACTCAGCATTACCCACCCAAATCAAACTTATGACTTATAGCTTCCAAATTAAGAGTTTTACCACTAGGCTAGCACTTCATTTCTGTAGAATATCATAATCATAACTAAATCATATGTACTAAGAGAAAGAATATGATACTTTGTAGAACATAGGAAATAGCATAATGGTTACTTGCATTTAGGAAGTTTATGATATTTGTTTATATTCTTCTTCCATAATTCTACTAATGTATCATGTTGGCTATATGTCTTGGGATGTATTTACAATTAAATTATTTCAAGTTTCAACATTCCCCTCAAATTTTACTTAATGGCATTGCATCTTATTGTTATGTGAATGTTGCAAGTTCAAGTTGTACTTAAGGTAACATTATAGTCTACTCAAATTTTACTAAAATATCATGTTAGTTGTATGTCCTATAGTTATATATAGTTAAAGTATTTAAAGTATAGTAAGCTTGAGACATAACTTAAAAAATAATAAGTTGAATAATGTTGATTTTTTAGAACATGGTGAACTCATCATGGGTAGCTGCATGATTGTGAAAAATATCATATCTATTTTTCCAAATGTCATGTAAAATAAAAAGGCGAAAGACTTTCCAAATAAAAAGAATCTCCTTAGAAAGAGGAGGAGCATCTCCAAGAATGACTTCTTTATGATTGGGAAAAAAATCATTAATAGGAATAAAGACCCAATTCCAAGTATGCAGGGTAAAGATGCAATCTAAGAAGAAATGAAGAAACTTGTTAGCTAAATTGCATATTACACATTTATGTTTCGGGACATTAAAATATATAAGATGTTATCTAATAGGAAGATATAGTTGAAGAAGATACCATAGGAAGTGCTTAATTTTAGGAATGCAAGGAAGAACCCAAAGTCTTTTAAATCTAGTATGTCATCACCTTTCAAATTTTTCAAGTGAATAAAATTTATTATATCTAATAACAATAGAAAATATTTGATTAAGAAAAGATCATGTTTTAAGAGTGTTATGAGGAAACAAGAACAAGTCATCTATCCACTAAAATCATAGTATTATGTTATGTTTACAATGTGCATATAGAATCGGTTGGGGATTATGGGGTTATTGAGTTAGATGTATTATTTTAATGATATATCTTCTAATATTTTATGATATTATGTATAGTTGATTATGATACCATGATTATGCACACTAATCTTGCTAGATGTATAGTAGGATGTTTGTGGCTATCAAGTTGTAAGGATTATGAGGAAAGACAAAGCATTATGCAAGTACAACCTCAAATCATTTGCAAATCACCTAGTATGATATTAGTGTTATTTAGAAAATCATGTTTTGTAGTTGTGAGTTAATGTTATTTGATTTATTCTATTATGAGATTATGATGGGTTAGTATGTCATGCATGTTATGTTATGAGGCTATATGGCATGAGTTATAATGCTGGTATGGTCCTATGGTTATGTGATAGATAGCTTATAATGATATTAGGCATGATTAGTATTTGGTATAGATGCCTTGTGAGTGTGTTATGATACTTGGATCCCTAAATAATAATTGGGATGGGGAAAAGGAATGCGAAACATTAGAAAGAGGAACATTGTAAATTATGTAATTAAATTTTATTTTATAAGTAACAACATACTACATTTTCCACCTTTCTTATTCTTAACTATGCATCTTGGGTTTCCTCAACATTTCTCTTTCTTCCCTGTCCTTCTCTATTTCTTAGTCAATTTCTATGATGTATGGGATATTGGGAAGCTAGTGCTAGGTAGGCTATTATCAAGGAGGTTTGGTTTGACTTGTAGAGGATACAAAATCTCATGAGAAGCATTTTAGTACCTTGGATTTGGATTAAGGTTTCAACAAGTTTACCATATTTCAAATGGGAATTTTTACTTGTCTTATATTTTGTATTTTGATATCATTGTGCATTATCATGGGCTTTTTGATGGGATTATTAGATGCCATGTGGTGTTTGCAAGTATTTGATTCATTGTAAGTTTCATATTCAAGTGTTTGATTTCAATGTGTAGCATTTCTCTTTCTTCTTTGGTCTCTGTTATTCCTTGGCCAATTTTTGTGATTTATGAGATATTGCAAAGTTGGTGGTAAGTAATTTATGATCAAGAAGGTTTGGCTCAATATTTAGAGGATCTAGAACTTGTGAGAAGTATTTTCATACCTTAATTTTTATATTTCAGGTTTCATTAGGTTTACCAAAATTTTGGTGGAATTCTTTACTTATCCACTATTTTTTATTTTGAGATAATTATGCATTCTTTTGGGATTTTTGATGGGATGGTTAGATACCATGTGGTGTTTTCAAGTATTTGGATTAGTGAAAATTCCATATGCAAGTGTTTGATTCTAATGTATAATTATTATGATGGGTGTGATATGGATGGTTGATGTTAATAATTTGATGGAAGGTTCTAGGAATAACAAAGGTTTCATTGCTAATCTTTAGGCCTTGGTTAATGTGATATGAAGCCTATATGTTAAGTGGGTGTAATATTAGGGACTTGGTATTTTTGCTATAGCCCTTAAAATTTAGTTTTTATCACAAGCATGAGTCATAGATAGGGCATAATTAAGTTATGACTAGGTCATCCTGAGGTTTTGAAGGAAAGCACAAGATGATCACATTTGCAATGGAGACATGAAATGGTTGTAACAAGTTTTTAATTTTTATTTTATTTTTCCAAAATGAGCCATGAACAGTCACGATGCTATCAAGGTGAGGTCATGATTAGGCTTTTGTATCGATCATGAGTTAGCCACAAGTTGCAATGGGGTTGCCACAAGTGAAAACTTGATTTATATAAAGAGGCATGAGAATAATGTAATGAGTGGACAAGTCATTATCAATTGTAATGGATCACCACAAGTAAGTCAAAGTCTAGCTCATAGCTAGTATATTGACAAAACATGATATTTATAAACTTGAAATATGTTGAGTCTTGTGCATGATAATTGTAATATGACATTTAATGGTTATTGTATTTTCCCCATAACACTAGTTGTTAGGATATATGGTTAGAGCTTATATTAAAATATACATGGCATGTATGTGTGTGCTTCTAATGTGTGAGTCATGTATTTGTTATTGATGAGTGACGAGGTACCCCTACGCCCAACCATACGAATCATAATCATTCACGTGCAATCTGATTAAATTCTATAGACTTTGTAGTTTCTAGTGCACTAATCTTCTAGAAAGTGAACCTTGCCTTAAGGTTTTTCATTGTCTTCTCAATTACACTTCTAATGTACATTGGTATGGTTAAGAGTAATTGAGGCATCTGATTTTTATCATTTTGTATTTTATGATTTTGGTGTTTAAAGGGAGATAAAAGTAATTGGATTCACTAATTTAATTTAACTAATTAACTAGTATGTAAGTGGTCCTAACATAAGTATTTGGTCCCACTTTCTACACATGTTCTAAACCCAGGTATCCACTGCTGGGTTACCAAGCACTACGCTACTAGGCATACCAAGCAATAACACTACTAGGATTAGCAAACAAATACATGTTATGCTTGAAGCAGTTGTACTTATGTGTTTAATCTATCTAGCTTATCTTGCTTAATTACTTCATTAGCTTAATTATGGAAAAACATTGACTAAATAATTGAAAACATTAAATGCATAAATGAGACATTTAAGCTATCTAGAATGTTGCAAGGTTTATCAAGAAGTTCATCTTTTTTCTACACATACTATTATGCTTAGGTACAAAAATGCTCAAATAAAGATCCATACACTTAATGAATCCTGCTGTAGGCACTCAGGAAAAATATTCTAACTTTCAAATGAACAAACTACAAGAGCTATGCTACTCCTATGAAAAATTGATTAATTAATGCCATACATGCAACTGAAAAGCTTGTATTTATAGAGTAGACTAGACCCCTGTGTTGATGGGGCTTCATCAACATAATTAACTCCATCAATGAGGCCTTGTTGATGCAGTCAACTACATTGATAGGGCCTAGTCAATGTGACAAACTAGAATTCATCATACCCCCATAATTGAATAAAAACTCATCCTCGAGTTCTTTACAAAATTGGGAGGTATGGGATTATTGATTTATTCTGACATAACAAAACAAGACAAGACAAAATGGACATAACGACTAAGTGCCCAATGTACGGATCAATATATTACAAAAATTATGATGTTCATGATACAAAATTGAACATCATGACATGATTCTTGAAAATTGGATAGCACATTCTTTGGTGGTGTGAAGTTGATGGAGGGCCTTATTAACTTTTGCCTTTGCCAATGGGATATGTTTTTCATTCACCTCCTTTTGTAGGCCAACTTGGTCTCTGTAATGATTTTTAACTCTCTCAAATTTCAGAGCCTCATTCTTTTAGGTAGCAATTTCAATAGTTAATTTCTAGTGTAAGGTATGAACCTCCTCCATGGAGAGGTTATGATTTTCTACTACCAATCTTCTTAGTTTAGCATTTACCCTAGTGAGCTGCTCTTTCTATTAATGGATAAATTCTTCCAACTATTGTTTTTTTACATCAACATTCCACAAGTGATGGTTTTTAGTCGTCAAGGTCTCATTTTCTTGGCAAGTTTGCATCAAGTCCTTCCATACTGAATGAGTTGCAGCTTTTTCTATGGACTGATTAAAGACTATTGTTACCATTTCTTTCTCAACCCTCTTATGCTATTCTTGAAGCTATTGAAAAAATTCATCTGGTGTCAATGTAGGGTTGATGAGAGCAAGGTTAGAAATTTAGGCACATAATATGGCAACTTCCATAGCCAAGCATTGATTATATGCTTGAGTTATTTCAAGTTTCCTTTCCAAGATGAGGCACTTGCCCTTTACCTTCAGCAACTCTGACTAGGTTGCAATGATGGTATCTAGAAAATCGAATCCCTCATTTCCACCAATTGGTCCAACAACTCCTCATGCTAGGATACACTTAATCTTTTGCTGATTATTCATGTAGAAACCTACACATCTTTTAGTGAAAAAATATCTAGTTCAAGTGCCACATATGCTTTTAATTCCTTAGCGATTCTATCAACAAAAATCTCCATAGCTATCTCTTACCCTTGGTGCTACATCACCAAGACAATTACCTCCTCACCCTCCTCCAAGCACATCAAAAAGGAAACAACATTCCAAAAAATTTCTGGGAATAGATGATGCTGAGAAAGAGACATCGTCACCTCTTGGGTACTTGGATTTGACCTTGCAGGCAACTTCATTCATTGGATAGATAGCATTAATCCACCTCCCTCCATCTGGTTGATTATATGAGACATTTCTCTGAGGTGAATCATGGCCTGTCTATACATAGATGGATCTCCACCACTATTTTCTACTTGCTACTCTCATTGTTGTAAGAGCTACTCTTGAAATTTCCACATGTGTTCAACCATAGTACGAGCCTTTGTTGTTTGCTTACTCATAACTAGGTGATGGAGGTAGCCATTGCTACTCCTCTTCTATAGTCATGATAGGTGTATTAGCTTTCATTGTTTTAGCCCATAAAGCAATGGGAGCATGTCCAAGTATATCATTTTCATAGTGGACTATCCCTACCCTTTTGCATAATTTTATGATCAAGCAAGAGAGGGACAAGTTTTTTCTTCCACGTTCATTCTTCTTAAAGTGCTTTTCTATCTCTAGATAGATTTTTTATGGAAGATTTACTAGAAATGTTTCACTTGGAGTGATGCATGCTCAGGTGAAGAAGGTTTTCACCTTATTGGGCCTCACCATTGGATTGAGGTGGTACACTACTATCTTAAAATAGACTCGCTCCACTAGTGTGGCCATGCCAAACTCCTTATGGTCAACCCCATAACACCATTGCATCCACTCCTTCTTTACTCTGGGGTCACCTTATGTTGAAAACTCTACCAACTATGTTCCTATGTCTGGAAGCCCAAGGACCCATGCAATGGCCTCCACTAAGTAGGACACTTGGATGTCCTTGATTTTCATAGCAGATCCTACTTTCCTATTATTTTAAAAGAGATACGTTTCTCCCATGTATGACTCTCCATTGGAAGATATGATTGGCCACGTGGGAAAGGCTTGTAGCTGAGTTCTGACATCTTCTGGAGCCTGTTTAAGGAATGGTCCAAAAATTTAATTCTTAGAGAACTAAGTATTAGACCTACAACTTCCAATTATGTTGAGATAGGCTTTTGTGAGTGTGACTTCCAATCCAGGTACAAGGCCTCATACTTCACCTCACTATGAATGTTCAAATGTGGCTACCTCTTTAAGAATCTATCAGAAAGATTCCACCTTGTCCTTTTCTTTGAAAGGTCCTATTGCATGGATTGCCTTGGCTTGTTCTTAGCCATGTTCTTGTTGGTCCCTTCCTCCTTTGGGTTGCTTTTCTAGTGGTTGCAATGGTCCTTCCTCCTGTGGTCTCTTTGGTCTTAGTGCCATTTGTAATCACACATAACAATGGATTAGTAATTATTTCGTAACCCAAAATGATTGGAATATCTTATCCTATAAGNATAATTATTTCGTAACCCAAAATGATTGGAATATCTTATCCTATAAGGGAGTTTCATTTGGCTAAGGTGTGATTATGGCTAAATGGATTAGATGTTTAATTCTTAATTTAATCTTTGGTTTACTAAAGTTATTGGAAGGGTTAAATTCTTCAAAATTAATAGTTTAATAGCTTTTACATCTTAACCATTTGGGGTAGTTAGGAAAATTTTCAAAAACTTTCATCAAAAAATTTTAGAGCTTACCTTTGGTAACTACAAGATCAAAGAACGGGGTGATTTGAATAAACGGTGCATGAGTTAGAGACTTGGGAAGGTTTTGGGCTCTAAAAAATTACAAAAACTCCTTGGGCATTGTGGACCAAATCTAACAAATGCTAAGTGTTTAATGGTATTTATAGTATTTTTGTATTGTGTCAATGAGGCCTCATCAACATGGTCAACTACATCAATGGGGCCTCGTCAACATGGTCAACTACATCAATGGGGCCTTGTCAATGTAGTGATTGACCACCATTAACTTTCATTAACTTCCATTAACTAGGTCAAATATTGAAAATTACAAAGAGTTTTCGAATGAAATTAGGATCAAATGGAAGCCCAAACAGCCATGAACATGATGAAAATATGAGAAGAGGGTGTTGAAGTCTCAAAAATTTAGAAAATTAGGAAAAATGATAAGAATGAGGTGAAAAATGAGAATTCAAGGAGCACAAAGTGGTGTGCATGATGGAATATGTGAAAGATAGGATTATAATGATGTTGAAGGTAAGGGACCTAACTAACCAAACTAAGGATATTCAAGTGAGTCCTCCCCATAGTAGGCTCATGCCTTTGTTGCCCTTGCATAACCCCAACTCAAGGGTCTGTGGGCCTCATAGCTATTTAATGATAATGAAAAGTTAAGAACCAACCAAAAAGAATCTATCCAAGAATTCTAACATGTTAGACTAATACATCGAGCATAACATAGAAATTGGCAATGAGGTGAGTTATGGCAATAGAGATGGATGATGGAGAAGGTGAGATGGAATCCTGAATTAAGGTTGTAAGAAGCCCCTTGTGGAATATGTGTTTAAAATGACCTAAGAAGGTCCATCCTTAGTCCAAACCAAAACCAGCCTCTTTCAGTGACTTTTCATTGCCACTCCAAGAGAGATCAACCCATTCAAGACACAAGAGTTCTCCCAAAAAACAACCACCTTTCCATAAAGAGAAGAAAAGAGAAGTAGGAAGTGAGAGAGGGCCTTAGTTAGAGGGGATCTTCAAGCATGGATTGATGTCTTTCTAGTCCCATAACCAGTGCTTGTAGCCTATTTTATTTGTCTAAGGGGTGTACTTTAAATTCCCATCATGTTTATTTTTTCTTTTTTTGAGTTTTTAAATGGAAACCATACCATGCACATACTTATTCGTTTATTGTGCCTAAGGGATGTGCTTTGAATTCCCATCATTTTTTTGAATTTTTGGATGGGAACCACACCATGCAAAGACTTTATATGACTTCCTATTAGTGGTTGGAACGACACAATAAGAAGTTTGTGAAAAATGCTTAAGCACTCAAGAAAGTAGAAGAGTACAAAGAGTATTGTGTCCCCTTGAAGTCACAACCTTTACAAACCTTTGAATCTTTCCCAATTCCAAAACTACCAAGGTTACTAATTGATTAAAAGTTTCTTAATGAAAGGGACCTCAAACTCCTAGAATAAGGAAAATCATAGAGTTTATTGGACAGGCGGATGATGTGGACTCACTACCTATTCCATGAAAAATAAACCATGTCATAGTCATTAGACATCAGAATTCAAAAATAGAAACCAAACATCGACAATCACAACATTAAGCACAAGGCATCATTAGTAAACAGCAATAATGGCACTGTGTCCTATGGCAATAAAATACTTTTATTAGCAAAAATAATGAAAAGCCACACTTAAACAAAACAAAAGAAAACAAAGTAAAATATATAAGAAAATTTAAAATAATCAAGAAAAGTTCAAAGGTACTAATGATGGTGCAAAATTGGAAAAAGTTTGAAAATAAAAAATTTGTAAAATAAATAACTTGTAAAATAAATAACTTGTAAAATCAAAAACATGAAAAACAAAAAGTAGAAAAACTAAGAAGCCATATGGATAATTAGCATAGATGGCCATCTCCCCCATGACTAAACTTAGGTTAAGGGATTTGAAAAATGGAGTGTGGTTGTTCATCTGTTAAGGTGGTAGTTGCATTGGCTCATCTTAGCTCAAGGAAAGGTTTTACTTATTGGATGTTGACTAACTACTTTTGATTCAGGCTTTTAGGCTTGTAAATCAATATGGCCCTATAGGGAAAGGTTTGATTGATTATATAAGATCCCTCGCATAATGTTTGGAATTTTTTCTTCTAGGATGCATGTGTGGGGTTCCAATAGAGAACCTTATCTCCTAGTTAAACTTTTACTTTTTATATTTTGAGGTTATGACCTTGATTTTTGAATGCCTTATGCACCTCATGTAGAGATAGGGCTACTAATTGATATTCATCTAGCACATTCAGGTTGATCAATCTTTCTTTCTATGCTAGACTTAGGTTAAGGTCCAAATCATAGGCTGTTGAGTGTGTACAGAGCTTGGAATATATTGGGAGCATTGGAGATTTCCCATCCACTAAATCATAAGGAGAGTATCCAATAGGGAGTTTTCATGTTGAGCGATAGGCCTAGAGGGAATCGTTAAGTTTGGTGCTCCAGTCTCTCCTATATTTGCTTATGGTTCTTGTTAAGATCTTTGTGATCTCCTGGTTAGTCACCTCTACTTGACCGTTGGCTTGGAGGTGGTAGGGTGTTGTTAATTTATGTTTAAATCCTAAGTGTTACATCAACTTTCTAAAAGTGACATCTGTGAAATGAGTTCCATTGTCAAAAATTAGTGCATGTGGCATCCCAAACCTATTTACAATATTTTGTTGTATAAATCTAGTAGTAGTGGATGATGTAAAATTAGTAATGGTTGCTACTTCTAACCATTTCATGTAGTAGTTGACTACTACAATGATATATGCCTTTTCATTAGACATGGGTGTGATGGAACCCATAAAGTCAATGCCCCATATGTCAAAAGGTTCCAATGGTTGAATCCCCTATTGAGGACCTTCCATTTGAGCACTTATCCCACCATCTTGTTGACAACGTTCACAAGATCAAATAAATTGATGGGAATCCCTAAAAATTATAGGTCAATAGTATCCTACCATCAAGATTTTTATGGCCATGCATCTCCTTATATAGTGGCCTCCACAAGGCCCTTCATGAGCATCTTGGAGAATCCATAGTTGATTTCATCAGAGACACACCAATGAATTAGGCCATCGACTCATACCTTATAGAGGTGTCCATTGATTTCCATGAATTATTTGGCCTAATGCAGAAATTTTTGCTTCTTTTTAAAGTCAAGATCTTGTGGCATCTTCTCCATGAGAAGATAGGTGAGAACACCATTGTACCATGTTGTTTCTACAACTGCTTCATTGATTGCTCCTGTAAAGAGGAGTTTGTTTGAAAATTTATCAAAGATTATACTTTTCTTTTCTTTATTATCCTATCTTAAGTGAGAGGTAATCAGCAACCACATTTTCAATCCCTTTTCGATCTATCATTGTGAGATTGAATTCCTATAAGATCGCAAGTCACTGTAAGATCGCAAGACACTGTAAGATCACAAGCCATTGTATGATACAAGGGCTCACCATTGGCTTGTTCATGAGGAAGAAAATTGCACTATGGTTCATGTGCATAAATACTTTGTAGCCAAGCACATATTGCCTAAACTTTTCAAGAGCATACACCACTACCATTAATTCTTTCTCCATGGTGGTGTAATTTAATTATGCTCCCACAATGCTTTAGCTTGCATAGTGGATGTAGTATGGGCATTTCTTATCATCCAATTGCATGAGCACAACTCCCAAGACATAGTTAGATGCATCTATCATGATGTGGAAGGGTCTAGGCCAGTCCAGTGCTTGTATGATTGGTGTTTCTATGAGTTTCTCCTTTAACTATGGGAATGCATGTTCACATTTCTTAATCCAGATGAAAGGTGCATCTTTCTTTGTAAGCTCTACTAATAGTTTTGTGATCTTGGAGAAATTCTCTATGAATCACCGGTAGTAGCTAGTGTGTCTAAGGAATGATCTAACATCTTTGAATGTCTCTGGTTGATGTGTAATTCCTTGGATGACCCTTATCTTTTCTAAGTCTACTTCAATCCCTTTTTGTAAAATTCGGTGTCCCAATACAATGCCTTCTTGGATCATGAGATGTCTCTTTTTCTAGTTGAGCTGTAGATTTGTTTTAATACATCTTGCTCAAGGCGGTCCAAGGCTTGCTCAAATGTAGATCCATAGGTGAAGAAGTCATCCATGAAGACTTCCACACCACTACCGATCTATTGTTGGAAAATACTAAGGACCAAACATTAAAATGTTACAGGGGCATTGCATAGACCAAATGGCATCTTACAATATGCAAAATTCCCCCAGGGACTCGTGAATGTTGTCTTGGCCAAATCTTCTAGCGCAATTTGGATTTGGTTATAGCCACTATAACCATCCAATAAGCTATAATAGTAATGCCTAAATATGTTGTCTAACACTTGATCCACAAATGGTAATGGAAAATGATCTTTAAATATTGGCATATTCAATAGCCTAAAACCAATATAGACTCACCATTTGCCATCTTTTTTTTACCCACTTACTATTCACGATGGGATAGATGAACCCTACCTTGAGGAGTTGTTCTATTTCCTCCTTGATTATCTACTTCAATTTTTGGTTTAGCCATCTCTATAGCTACCTTATTAGCTTCATGGTTGATTCAATGTAAATGCAATGCTAGCATATCCTTGGATCGATTCCTATTAGCTTAGGATATAACCAAGTGAAGGTTGTTGGCCATTTGTTAATCACCTTTAGCAGCTTTTATTTTTGTTCAAGAGCAAGTTTGACATTAATTATGATCAATTTGCCATTATTTAAAAATGCATATTCCATGCCAACTAGTAAATGTTTTAGCTATAGGGGTTCTTTCTTGAAGTTATTAGGGATTTCCAACTCTTCCCAATGGGTATCATCATCTTCATCAAAGAGTTGGTGATGAACCTTTTCAAGTTTATCCATGCCTTCAATATAAGTACATGCTAGTCTCTTAATTGGTTCCATGCATAATGTGTTGCTATCTGAGTTAGCTATTAGCCACTGGGTGCCCTCCTATTTTGTGGCTACTACGTATAAACACCTTTGAATATTTGTTTCTTTTGCACACTGATTGCATGCTTTGATGTATGTACTTTTGGTTGACCAAATATTTTGCATGTAATTGCACCAATTATCACTATACATGATGCATGGAATACACTTCCTCTCTAACTTTCCAAATTCATTTTCTTTGGATATTCTAGAGAGAGGTCCCTTATGCCCATATGTGCATCGACCATGCTTAACCAAGCTCTTCTCATAATGATAAGGAAGTCACCTTTGCAATTCTCAACCTTGATCACTAGAAAATTAGTAGGATAGGACCACCCAAAAAATGTAGTCATAATGTCCTCTACTAACCCTAGAGGAATAGTAATTGACTAGTCTACCAATTCTAAATGGATGTTGTTCTTCTTAAGAAGTGGTAGGTTCTAGGCTTTGTACATGTCATGGAAGATGAGATTGACACTAGAACTAGAGTCAAGAACAACCTCTCATGGCTCATGTCTATCAATCTATAGATAAATGAGTGGAATTTCTAGGTCAAATCATTTCATAGAAAGATGGCTAGCCTTGATCCAATCAAAAACAACATGAGTTAGCATCATAGTATAGATCTGATGTGGCATTTGGTTTGAAGGGCACTCAAAGGTGTTTGATGCAGAGGATGAGGGTGTTGGAAATGTAGGATGATTAGTTGTACTAGGTTGTGAGGGTTGGAGAGGACTACTAGGTCAAAAGAAGGATCTTTTTCTGAATCGAATATCCAAACCACTTAGCTAGAATGCCAGTTGTGAATGTACAACCCTTGTAGCATTTCATTGTTGCGGCTATGGAGAAATCTCACCCTGCATGAATAGAGTAGGAGGTAACTAGGTAGAAAGTGGAGGAACGTGTGTAGATGGTTGCAGAGGATGGTATTGATATGGGTTCTTCCCTTGAGTGGATGGTGAATGTGTTTGATGATACTTTGGAGGGTAATAATGATGCTAAAATGAGGCATGGCTTGTAGAACTTCTTGAAGAAACTAGTTGCTAAACATAGTACTTGTATGGATCTGGTTTCCTATAAGGGTATTTTTTCCTTAGAAGTGGCATTTCCCATGACTGTGGTTGGTGCCATTACTAGTATTGATCATATTATTGTGGAGGAGCTCCACATGAATAATAAGCTTGTTGTTGTTAGTGGAACTGACTTGGATTGCTTGAGGATAAGACAATCATCTAGGTGCTTGCCTACATGCTAATCATGAATTCAATGTGTATACCCCTAGACTCTTGTAAGTGTGACACCATGGGGCAACACCTCTTTGGATGTTCATATTGACAAATCTCACATCCAATATCATCCTTGGAGTCTATCTTCACAACTTCCTCTACCATAGCAACTTTGCCCTTACCTCTCTATTTGACATATTCAGCTTCTCTTCACCTCCTGTGATTATGATCACTATTTTGTTCTTTGGATTCTTTAGAAATTTTCATAGAAACTTGGAATTTTTCATCCAAAGAGTCCCATAATTTATCAACCTTTTTTGAAATATCAAAAATAAATTTTTGAATATACAAGGTTTTTCTGTTCACTGCTTCACCAAGTGGTGACTCCTCCTCATCACAAAAATCAAACCTTCCATTTCCTAATGGAAGGATCCCTATTATATTATTTTACACTTTTTCTTTTTTGCAACTCACCTTCTTTTTTGATACCTACTCTATTAGCTTTTAGATATGATGAGATCTCAGTTTAGATAATCTTCCTTGGGCATACACCCCAAGAGTTCTTCTAGTCTCTATTCTAAGCCCATCTATGATGTGGCAAGGTTGTTCCCTCTAAGAATAATCATGACCAAGGCATTGGTGTAAGAATAAATAATATATATCCATAGCAACATCCAAGGATTCATGGCCTCTTTATTTTCATCCTTGGATCTACCTCCTTAGATTAGACACTTTGGAGTACGTTTGATATTTGTCATTAAATAGCTCTAACATGGTACTCCATCGGCAAATGGATTTTGGTTCCAAGGACTGATACTAGCTTTCAGCTTCCTTGATGAGTTTCCTAGGGAAGAGATTGAATTTTTGCAATTTATTTTCTATGTTTTATAAGGCATAGGAATCATGGAAATCTTGTAGATGTGTATGTGGATTAGAGTTGTATCCCCCCTCAGATCTTGGAATATTATTCATCTCTAAGTGCTTGATCTGACTATCTTTCATATGCCTGGTTGGAATTCTAATTACCTTTACAATGTTAAGCATACTTCTAGTTGCCAATAGAGGTTCTTCATCATGATTGTGTTAATGATGTTGATGATGGTTCCTGCCACCTTTGTGTTCTTGATGGCCTTGACAATCATTGTTATCTTATTGATCACCTTCATCATGATCATTTCAACAATGGCTTCTATGAGAACTGGAAAATGAAAAGGAATGTTTGGAATCAGATGAAAAAGATGGAAAGGAATGTGGGTTTCCACTTCCACTGCAGTGTCCACCACCTTGATTTTTCTCATTACGACCACCATTATTAGATCCCTTACTATTGTGATTCTTGCCCAAGTCCATGCCTTGACTATCACTTTTTTTGGAACTTGTTTTATGAATAGTTGACCGTAGGTTTAGGGTTGCACCCTCATTAACAATAACAAGGGGTGGAGAATCTTCATGTTGAGAACCTTCAGAAGGAGGATCCTCATTGTCATCTTGGTTTAGCAGGAACAAGGGATTACTAAATTGTTTTTCCTTTATAAACTCATGGTGCTTCTCCTAATGTCAATCTTGCCTACATTTTGTTTCATAACCATTGCCAACATATTCTTCATGAAGATCTAGAATGCCCAACTTCTTAAGAGTTTAAAGTAGCATCCCAAGTACAAATCAATGGGGGCGCGGGAGGGGGGGCGTAGCAAGACAATGTTGCCCTACATATCACGCCATCACAGCTGTTCATCTTGATGTAGGATAAAGGTGAAGTTTGGTACATACTCATCTAAATGAGTATATACCACTTTTCACTCCTACGAGATTAGTAGTTTGACATACTCATGCCTATGAGAAGAAGAAGACATTTTGCAAAATGAATAAAATGATCAGTCTGCTTAGTAGTTTATATTTCATTGAGAGTGATGTTGACCTTGATTTTATCCAATGATATAAATAATATTCACTAATCCTAGATAACACATGTTTCAACAAACAAAGTCCCTAGCAATGGCATCAATGATGAGCGGCGAGGTACCCCTACATCCAACCATATGAATCACAAGCATTTACATGCAATCTGGTCAAATTTTGTGGACTTTGTAGTTTCCAGTGCACTAGTCTTCTAGAAAGTGAACCTTTCCTTAAGGTCATTCATTGTCTTCCCAATTACACTTGTGACGTATGCTAGTATGGTTAAGTGTAATTGAGGCATCTAATTTTTATCATTTTGTATTTTATGGTTTTGGTGTTTAAAGGAAGATAAAAGTAATTAGATTAACTAATTAACTAGTATCTAAGTAGTCCTAACATAAGCATCTAGTTCCACTTTTTGCACACATCCTGAACCCACATATCCACTACTGGGTTACTAAGCACTATGCTATTGGGCATACCAAGCAATAGCACTATTGGGATTACTAAGAAAATACATGTTACACTTGAAGCAATCATACTTATGTGTTTAATCTATCTAGCTTATCTTGCTTAATTACTTCACTAGCTTAATTATGAAAAAACATTAACTAAATAATTAAAAAAATTAAATGCATAAATAAGACATTTAAGCTATCCAGAATGCTACAAGGTTTATCAAGAAGTTTGTCTTTATTGTTGCACACACTGTTGTGCTTGAATACAACAATGCTTGAATAAATATTCGTATACTCAGTGACTCCTACTACGGGCACTCAGGAAAAGTATTCTAACTTTCAAATGAACAAACTATAAGAGCTCTACTATTGCTATGAAAAATTGATCAATTGATGTCATAAATGTAACTAAAGAGCTTGTATTTATAGACTAGACTAGACCCCTGCATTGATAAGGCCTCATTGATGAAATTAACTATGTCGAGAGGGCCTCATCAACAAAGCCTAGTCAATGTGACAAACTAGAATTCATCAATTGTGAATGTTATGGTGATGAGTGGTGAGGTACCCCTACACTCGACCATACAAAATGAGCGTAGCATGTGCGATCTGGTCAAATTCCATAGACTAAGTTCCTACACGCCCCATGGAACACTTGGGGTTAATCATTCGTTGTCTTCCTAGACTTACTTGTAGTTGTCACGGTGTATGGTTAAGTAAGTCCGAGGTATATGATTTTTATATATTTTATGTTTTATGTCCTATGCTATCGAGGTGAAGGGTTGAAGAAACTAACTAACTCTAACTAATGACTAAGTCTAAATTACCTAGCGTCAGCATCCATTCCCACTTACCATACACACCCTGAATCGATGCAGCCATGGTTACCAAACACTAATCATTGCTGGGATCACGATGCATAACGCACGTGCTCGAAGTGGTTGTACTGAGGCACTTAACTAGGAGGAAAGGGTTGAGAAAGCTAATCTAGCCTAAGTGCGATGAGTAGCCGATTCCTTGACTAACCGTACACATCTTCATGCACGACTACCACTGGGATTACCAAGCGTAGATCCTGAATACGCCACTAGGTTACCAAGTAGTCACACTAGATGCTCGTAATCAAGTCGTACTCATACTACATTGTGATGAGCAACTGATTCCTTGACTATCCGTACACATCCTTAGATGCTCGTAATCAAGTCGTACTCATACCGCATTCTAGGAGTTTAAGGATTAGAGAGAAAGCAATAAATAAAATCCTATTCCATGCATTGTAAGGTTTATCTAGGAAGTTCATCTTTATTATCGTACACAACTTGTGTTCAGGTACAATGTTACTTGAATAAAGATTCGTTCACTTTAGGACTCCTACTGTGAGCACATGGAAAATATTCTATCTCTGGAGTGATCAAACTGCTAGAGTTTCCCTACTTCTAACTCAAGATGAGGAAACAAGGGAGAGCTACCTCTTATTTATAGACTTGGCAGTGAATCGTGATATCACATATGTGACATCACAGGGGATGACGCGATATCGCATGGGATGCGATATTGTGGCTGTCGCGATATCGTGGCCTATGGAATATCGCATCTCATCATACCCCCATGATTGAATGAAAACTTGTCCTCGAGTTCCTTACAAAATATTGGGAAGGTATGGGATTATTGAGGGGAATGGAACTAAGGGGATGACATGTGAATGGATCATCATTACAAGACTCAACAACTGGTGTTCATGACAGCAAGGGTAAACACCTTATTACATTCACATCAGGCCTCATTTGGCAGCTGAGAGAAAAGGGAAGAGAGAAGAGGAGAGAAGAAGAGAGAAGAAGTCTTTCTGCTACCAACGCTAAGATTGTGCCTTTCATTGTCCATCCATAAGCACACCATCGATCTTGCTCCTTGCATAGCTGCTTCTAGCATAGCTCCATTCCAAGTGTTTGCTCTAGATCCACTCCGTTGTTGTATGATCTCCATCTGCACACACAACACAATCATATATTAGCAAGGGTAAATGAATCATTATGTAATTAATACCTTGCTTCGGTGTAGGTCCATTGGCTAGGTTGTGGTATGGCTAATTGCAGATCTGGGGATGTATTAATGATGACTATTGAAGGTGTAGGGGTTAGGAAAAAATTGAAAAAATTTGGGGCTAAGAGAAAATTGAAAAAATCAGGCCCCATACCCCCATGTCTAATCATGAACCACCGGTAGCATTAGAATGGAGAAAGAAAAGGGGTAAGAATGATAGATAAAAAGGGACAACTATGGCATCAATGAAATGGATGTCAAGATGGAAATGAAAAAAATAAAATTAATTGCAAAATGTTAAGGGAAAGAAGTTAACTAATGCTCCAAATAGGAATGT
>MNCI01019927.1:179235-198539 GCA_015680685.1 Gnetum montanum
TTAGAAGTAGATTCGCAGAGTTGTGCTCAAATGTTTTTGCAAAATTTTATTTGTTACAAGTAGGTATTATAAGGACCACATAGACTAGGCAATTGAACAAAATAGGAACTCTCAACAACTCACAGTACTTGGCAAAGTTGACTGAATCTCTTTAAGACAAGTCATTTGTAGTTTACACACAATGCAATCAGTTTGTTTTTCACAACCTCATGCTGCAACAGCATACACACATACTTACATTAACTACTAAGTTTATTTGGAGGTATTTGGGCCTTGGTGTTACCAGAGACTAGCAGGCACCTAAATCCTGTTCGATGACACTTGTTGGCAGTCGTGTCACAAATGGTCTCCAACAGTTCTTTTGGCACTAGAAGGAGGGCTGAAAATTTAGCCTCTAGGTTCATAAGCCTTATAAGCATATCAACAATTTTTTTTACTATAAAGCCTTAAGAAATTAAGTACTATTTTCAGTTCATGACCAAGAAGATTGATATTTTGGAAAATTTCAATGTTTCAAAAGATATTCTAGATTCTAAGACTGATTCTTCATCAGAAGAAGAAAAAAAGAAATATTTTCAATTGGGAACAAGTAGTGGAGTGAAAAATAGAAGATCAAGAAGATCACTCATTATATCTGGTTTATTGATTCGTAAGAGAAGATCTAGAAAGTTTAAGAGTTCAATTATTCAAAGGAATAGGATGACAAATCCTTGGTAAGGAGTTACACCATTAGGATTTTAAAATTACAATGATATTCCTAAGGTAGTTTACAAATATTTGCCTGAGCCTTTCAGTCCTGGAAAAGCTCATTTAGCTAAAGAATATATTCACATATTTGAGTTAGCTTTAGCTCATGCAAATATTCAACATGAAGATCAAGCTTGTAGGTAGTTTGTATCAAATCTAAAGGATATGGCTCAGATTTGGTATTCAAGCTTACCAAGTAATAGTATTACAAGTTGGGATGACATGAAGAATCTTTTCTTAGCCCAGTTTGGTAATCAATTAGATCAACAACAATTATACTGTGGGCTGATACAAGCTAAGCAAAGAGTTAAAGAGTCAATTAGAGATTTTAACATCAAGTTTCAACGAATTTGTGGACTCTTTCAAAGACAATATAGGCCATCAGAAGCAATTCTTAAAGAAACTTGTCTTAAGGCTCTCAACCCCAACATTTCAATTTGGTTAAGAAGAACTCCAAACTTAACTACACTAAATGACTACTTTAGTGAAGCTATACAGTTAGAAAAACAGTTGAACTTGAATCCTGAAGAAAATATTGTAGTTCAAAAAAGAGAAGAAAGAGTTATGATTCCTATGCAAGATTTTGCTCAATTTAAAGCTTTACCAGGTCCATCTCATGTTAAGATTGAGAAAGAAAATGAAAGAGTAGGATCTAAAAAAGGACAATTAATGAGAGATATGTCTAACAAAATAGTGAAGCTTGAAAAAGCCTTGGCAAGAGTAAATATCAAGGAAGAAAGGAAAAATAGAAAGCATAAACATCAAGACACTAAGTTAGCAGAAGATGAGGATGAAAGCGATCTTATTATGTCCAACTTTCTTGATATTGAATCTGATAATGAGTTATCTAGTGTTCACTATGCAAGTAAATCTTCTAGCAATGGATCAAGTGATACTTCTTCTCTATCAAGTTTTGAAGAAGATATGTCATCAGATGAAGAATGTAATAACAATGAGGAAAATGGATATAGTCTCCAATCAAAAGATAGATTAACTACTTCTAGACCCCCAAATGTTATTATTGATCCATCTACTAAGAGAAAAGATTTTGAGCCAAATAGAAGATATAAGAATAAAGGTAAAGACAATCCAATGGAGAAAAGCACTCCAAATCAGTATTTTAATAAATGGATAAAGAGATCAAGCTATATTGGTGATGGAAAGTACGATTTGATTGAAGACCTTAAACATGTCAAGGCCAATATTTGCCTCTATCAGTTGCTTCAAATGGGAGATCAGCAAAGAAAGGCTTTAGAGTTCATTAAAGGTAAAAGGAGAGCTAGAGAATTAGAGTTCAGTTATGTGTCCAAAAATGATGAGAAATTAAAGACCTCATATGATAAGGAAGCTCCTCCTTTCCTTTTGACAATGAAATAAAAGGATACATATTTACACAATTGTTTGGTTGATTCTAGAGCTACGTCTACTATAATGCCATTGTCTATATGTAAGAAGCTTGGTTTGATTCCTGAAAAATCGAATAAAAAGATTGTTCAAGTGGATAAAAGTAGAGTGAATATTATGGGTCAATTACCAAATGTCCTATTGGAAATTTCTTTTGAACCCCACATCAGAAGTAGAGTAACTATTCAAGTGGTAGATATACCAGATTCACATAGTCTCTTATTGAGTAGAAGTTGGAGTAAGAATTTCTCGGGTTACATATCAACAGATTATTCTCACATGTGGTTACCTTGGAGAGGAGAACCAAATCAGATATACATCTATAGTGAACCTTTGATAATTGATAATATTACTACAAATGGAAAAAGTAAAATGGTTGAAAAAGGAGATGTTGAAAATAAAATTTGTACTCTCCAAGAAAATTATAGTTCTGAAAACGAACACTCAAAGAATAAGGATAAATGGGAGCTATACTTTGATGGTTCATGTAATTCAAAAGGTGCAGGAGTCGGTATAGTTATATTAAAGAATGATTCACCTGAAATTCTCAAAGCAATTCATCTATCTTTTCCTTGTACTAACAACAAGGCTGAGTATGAAGCTCTATGTATCGGTATGAGAATAGCTTTAGACAAAAAGATCAAAGAAATTACTATAAGAGGAGACTCAAGATTAGTCTGTGAACAAGTAAAGGATAACTGTGTAGTAAAGAGCTCATTCTTGAGACCTTATAAACAACTTGCTTGTAAGATGTTAGATCAATTTCAACATTGCCAAATAGAGCATATAAATAGAGCAGAGAATCTTATAGCAGACGATTTGGCAAAGGCAGCTTCAACATTGGATATGAAAATATTAGAAAGTTACAAAGATGCCATGATTGAAGAAGAACACCAGCCATCAGTACCAGATAATATAAGACATTTACAAGTATTTGAAGACAATGATCAAGTACTAAGATTTATGAAAAATAAGAAAGAATTTGAAGGTCAAGTGATACCTAAAACGTCATCAAATTCCAAAGCTAATTTCATTCCAAAAAGGATGATAGACTTGGAACATGAGTTCAAGAAAAATTTACTTACCGGAAAGGATCTACAAGACTCAAATAGTCAAGCTTTTGCGGTAGTGAATTTTGGATTAGACAAGATGCCAAAGATGTTGAATGTTACAAAGGAAAGAGATTCAAGTTTCAAGAAAGACTTGTTATCATGTTTAAGAGATAATTTGGATAATTTTGCTTGGTCCTATGATGATCTTAAAGCTTTTAGGTAAGATGTGATGACACACAAGATTCCTTTAATAGAAGGTTGCAAAATAGTTAAGCAGAAACAAAGGAAATTTAATTCATCGTTTGAACCAGCTATGGAAGCCAAAATCAAGAAGTTGTTACAAGAACAAATCATATATCCAGTACGATATTCGACATGGCTTGCTAACCTTGTTCCAGTGAGAAAGAAAAATGGTGATATAAGGCTTTGTGTAGACTTTAGAAATCTGAATGATGCCTCAAGAAAGGATAAGTATCCACTTCCAAGAATTGATGAGATTCTAATTAAAGTCTCAAGTTGTCAAGTATAATCTTTCTTAGATGGTTTCTCAGGTTATAATCAAATCATGGTAGATAAGAATGATAGATACAAAACACCATTTATCACCAAATGGGGAACTTTTGCCTACCAAAGAATGCCATTTGGATTGTCAAATGCTGGAGCTACATTTCAAAGAGCAATGGATTTAGCTTTTAAGGATTTATTAGGCAAATTCATGGTGGTTTATTTGGATGATATTACAATATTTTCAAAGAAAAAAGAAGATCATATTAATCATCTCCAACAGGTTTTCAACAGATGTATCCTAAGAAGTGTATCTTCGAGGTTAAATCCAGAAGTCTATTAGGCCTTGTGATATGTCAAGAAGGAATTGCCATAGACAACTCCCGAATTCAAGTAGTACAGAATATCGAGCATCCCACAAGTAAAAAATATCTTAGATCTTTCTTTGGGAAGATAAACTTTGTGAAAAATTTCATCCCCAGGTTTACTGAAATTACCAAACCTTTGATGCATATGCTAAAAAAGGATGTCCAAGTAGAGAAAACACTAGAGTCAAAGAGAGCTCTATCAAAAGTTAAAATCGCTATACAAGTGGCTCCATATTTGGTGAAGCCTAGGCTTAAAGAAGATTTTTGGTTATATTCTTTTGCTTCAAATGATTCTATCACTGTCGTTCTAACACAAAGGGATAATGAAGGTCAAGATGAACCAATTGTATTTTTTGGGTATCAGTTGAAAAGTTCAAAGTTAAATTATTCAAACCTAAAAAAACAAGCTTTCCCAGTCAACAAAGCACTTCAACATTTTAAATATTATTTGGAAAGATCATTAGTCCATATTATGCTAATCGAACTTGCAGTCAAGCAATTCCTAACCCAAAATGAGATTGGATTAAAAAGAGGAAAATGGCTTATAAAGTTGCAAAGTTTCAGATTTTCATTAGAAATATGCAAGATGATTAAGGGGATGGGACTAGCTAAGTTAATGACTAGAGAATGTGAAGTATGCACACTTGACACCCATGAAGAGAATTGGTATGATGAAATTCTCAAATTTCTTAATATAAGTAAAATCCTAAGTATTTTAACTGCAAGTCAAAAAAAATCTTTCTTCAAAAGAGCACGAAGATTCGTTGTTAAAGATAGCATATTATACAGAAAGGATTTTCGGGGAGTTTTATTGGAATGTGTTCATAATGATTAAATTAGTTTCATCTTGGAACAGTTTCATGATCATTTGAATCTAGTTTATGAATCCCCTAAGTCAACTATGCAACATATACTTCAATATGGATATTACTGGCCTTCCATGTATCCAGACATTAGTTCAAAGATTCAAAAATGCTATAAATGTCAAATTCATGGGCCCAAGATTAGAAGGGCTAGAGCCCCTTTAAAGCTAGTAGTTGCAGATAGACCATTTCAGCAACGGGGTTTGGATTTTATTGGTACAATTACTTCTTCAAGAGCTAGACACAAGTTTATTCTCACAGCTACTGATTATTTCACTAAATGGTCTGAAGCGAAGGCTCTAAGAGGAAGTTCAGCATCAAACATGATTAAGTTTTTAGAGGATCACATTCTAAGTAGATTTGGTCTACCCAAAGTGTTAGTGTCAGACAATGGACCTGCCTTCAAATCCGAAGAATTTATTAGATGGGCATCTGAAAAATCCATTTTCTTATTTTCCTTATCAAATTATTATCCTTAAAGAAATGGCCTAGCAGAATCCACCAATAAAAAGCTTATTGCTTATATCAAGAAATCAATGGATGGGAATCCAAGAAATTGGATCGATTATCTATAATCCACGTTATGGTCAGATCGAATTAGATTCAAAAAAGCTATTGGGACATCACCATATAACTTAGTCTATGGTTTGCCAGCAAGAATTACAAACAAGATTGTAAGCTCAGCTTCTGAATTTGTACAATGATATAGCAAAAAAACTGATAAAGATAGAAATTTCATGACTTTGCTTATTAGAAGAGAAGCTGAAGTAAATAAAACAAGGGATAATTTGTTACAGAATACCTCTCAAGTTAAAAGATGGTTTGATAGGAAAACTCTGAAAAGAACTTTCAAAATAGGGGACCTTGTCCTATTATGGAATATGAAGAAACCAAATAAGTTTACTACAACATGGATTGGTCCCTTTCAAATTACAAAGCAATTGTCAGAGGACACTTACAAATTATCAACTTTGGATGGCATGGAATTCCAATTTCCATATAATGTTTTGCATATAAAACATTATTTGGGACAATTGCATACAACTTGAAGATGTCCTTGCACAAAATAATATATGTATATACTATTAGGTAAATATTACTAGGAATATAGTATCAATTAATATGTTTAATTATGCTTTATTTAGATTAGAAAATAATTTTCCTTCAAGTAAGGCAAATGGAAGCCTACAAGTGAAACAAGTGGAATTCTACAAGTGTGACAAGTGGAGAAGGTGACTCATCCACTACTTGGTGAGGATTGTGACAAATGGGTGGAATGCCTAAAAAGAAGGAAATGTGTTTGGAGGGATTTCAAATTTTTAGCACCTATAAAAGGAGGGTTAAGTTGCCTAAAATTTCATCATCTTTCAATTCATGTTGAGTAGTGAAAGTTAGAGAGAGCTAATGGAGTTTGAGCAAGCAATGAAAAAGCCTTTTATTCCATATGTGATGGGATGTTGCCCTGAGCATGTATTGAAGGCTTATCTAAAGGCTAGATCTTGTGGAGCTCCAAAAGGGTGTCCTTTTATGGCTTGGTTGTCTGATGAATTTTCTTTTCTCACTAGAGGTTTAGATATAGAGTCCAATGTTTGGGGGTGATATCAAGATTTCTCCAAAGAAGAAGAAAAAGAAGAAGAGCAACCAACCTATGAAGAGTCATCATGGGGTTGGGGAGAAGCTTTTGTCTTCCAAGAGAAAAATGAAGGACCTAATAGAGAAGAACAAAAGAGCTCATCCGAAAAAGAAAATGAGAAAAGTGTTTAAGAGAAAGCTCTAGTAGATCAAGGTGAGAGCTCCACCAAGCTAGAAAGCAACAGAACCGCCTTCATCACATTAGAAATTTCCTATGAAATAGTTAAAGAGATGAGAATTCCCACTAGGGTAACCCTCACAATTTAATTTCCATCCCAAGAATAGTCTATAAAGGACTTGATAATGTATAGTTTGTTATTTTTCTTAGGAATGAGGTTTTTGTCCCATCAGACCTTATGTTAAATGATAATTTTCCTCCAAAAAGATTTCTTTTCAGTTGTCAAATTCAATGAAAATTTCAGTATGTGTCAGTTTTAAAATCCAGTTGCACAAGTTTCTTTAAGCTTTTAAGGGGGCATAAATGTTGGCACATTTGGCCATTCTAAGGAACAGTAAGACTCATCTTGAACATTATTATAAGAGTAGGAGGATGTGAATGTGTTATTTCATATCATTGGTATGGAATTTAGGGGGTGGCCCAAAATGGAATATTGATGTGGAAAACAAAGAATTCTAGGAATAATCATGTTGATACATACAATAGTCCATAAATATTTTTTTAAAAAACAAGGAGAGAGGATATACTACTACAGCATATTTTTAGTCTCTCAAGGAGGTGGTGATAAGGTTTAAAGGAAGAAACAAAAAAAAAATTAATAGAGAAATGTCGGTTTGAGCTTCAAAGGATACCAAGGGTGAGAGTCATGGAAATGGAGAAGATACGAGCTGCAATCTCTGAAGAAGTAAAAACAGAAAAACCAAAAAATAGAGATCATTCCATAAACGACGCAAGCCTGCATTCTGAATTTTCTCTGTTGAAAATGCATTCAAATCGCGACCCTGGTTCAGACGTGCTTAACTGCGGAAGGTTTTGGATCTACAAAAGAAAAAAAATGCAGAGGAAGCAAGAAGACATGATGTGGAATTGGAAAAGGCCCTAAAATTTCTCTAAAGTCACGGTCTTGCGATGCTGCACATTCTTAGCTTGCTGAAGGAAACGGTGCGGTTCCTGCCAACGCAACGACCCAAACCCTTGCCATTATAAATAAAAAAAACTTTCACGCAACAGGAGGAGCCCCTAAGGTTGTTGTTGTCCATCAAAGCTTTGTGGCGGTAGTTCTTTGATTTCAGTAATGAAATCTTCAATTTCGGGTTTCAGACCTGTGTGCCTTCAATGTCATGATGGAACCACAAGGTGCGTACTGCATAGAGGATTTTCGGGCAGTTATAGGGTTGTTTTGCAACTTACCTTACCATTTCCTATAACCGGTATTTCAAAAAGGAGCCTTCCATGGCTCAGAACATTTTCTGGAAAATAATCCGCCTGCAACCTCGCCAAACAGGCCTGGGCTTTCACAAAGAACGCATTTCAAATTTTTTTTAGGCGGTGAAAAATGGCAATCACAAATGTCATTCGCCCTGGAACCTGCAATCCGAAACAGCAGCCATGCCCGATGCCGAAGCATTTGATATCGCATACCAGTCCACAAAACGTGGCAACAAAAACACAAAGGCATACTAAGACAGGTGTTAAGAGATGCCGGTAAATCAGAGTTGCAGTTCATCAAAAATAAAATTTTAAATGGTCTGCTAATTAATTTAATTCAGCAATGACACAATGTTACCTATGCTAATAGCATGAAGCCCCAGTTTTAGACTTACCTTTTAATTTAATTATTTCAAGGCTTCAAGACATTATTTTTCAAACATTATTACTACCCATAACATAATTGTAATATTAATGATAAAATATTTGTAATATTATATTTATAATATTTACAAATATTGGTGTTAGCATAAATTCCTCCTAACTTTATGTACAACTTCCCAACTACTTAACTTCCCAATTAAATTAGTGAGAAATATCTCCTAACTACATGGGTAAGTTGTAACTCCCTTACTTGGGAGACAAGTTAGCTAAGATATTTTGAGTATGTAACCACCTTTGAACCCTATAAAAAGAGAAGACATTGGGGAGTCAAAGAGGGAGGAGGGGGGACTTGGAAGAAGACATTGATACTACACCTTGGAAGGCTACTAGCTAGCACTTGGGCTCTCACTTGGAGACACACTTTGGATTCCGGGAAGAGCTTGTAAGAAGAAATTGTGAATGATTGCTTGCTAAATAAAAGATTTCAGCCTCTTTGTCATGGTCCTGTGAGTTATGTTTTTTATTTTTTATTTTGTTTAAATTTTTTAACTAGTGGTTTAGATAGTATCATCCTTGGCAAGTAATTTTGGGATTTTTACATTGCTCTTATTGTTCTTGTTGTACGATTGAAAGTTTCTATTAAAATTTTTCCATACAAGCACTTGTGTTTAAAAGCTTTAAGAGCATTTTAGTAGTAAATTTTGTTATTGTGCAATGTATAAGAACTGATATTGAGATCGTTGTAAGAAAGCCTCTGCTCGTAGTCATGCCGTTGAACGATTTAATAGTCAAGAGGGTTCAGAAAATCTTTGGTACTTTGATGGGACCAGAATAACTTCCTTTTATCTTTAAAGTGAATCTCTGTGGTATTTCAATCAGAAATTGTCAAGTCTTTTGAAAGTTCTGTTGAATGCAATTCTTGACATCCATTATCTAGCCAAAATGGAGTCTCGTACGTGATAGTTTACGCAGCAATTTTTTGGTAGCATAGTAGGATTGTCTTGAAGAAATTGCTTATTTGAGCCTTGGAAGCTTGAACAATTCGTAGTTATTGAATTTAGGATAGCTTTATTGCGAAGTGTTTACTCGTGTCATTTTACCTTGTTCAAATATTTGAGGTTTACACAAATCTGCTTTCTTTTCTGTCTATTTCCATCGAATCTTGCTCTATTTCTAGTTTTCTTGTGGAACTATCTCTTTCTCTGGGGAAAATTAGAAGTAGATTCACAGAGTTGTGTTGAAATGTTTTTGAAAAATTTTATTTGTTACAAGTAGGTATTATAAGGACCACATAGACTAGGCAATTGAACAAAATAGGAACTTTCAACAACTCACAGTACTTGGCAAAGTTGGCTGAATCTCTTTAAGACAAGTCATTTGTAGTTTACACACAACGCAAACATTTCGTTTTTTTCACAACCGCACGCTGCAACAGCACACACACATACTCACATTAACTACTAAGTTTATTTGGAGGTATTTAGGCCTTGGTGTTGCCAGAGAGCAGCAGACACCTAAATCCTATTCGAGGACACTTGTTGGCGGTTGCGTCCCAAATGGTCGCCAACAAGTAGCATCAAATGTTTTAAAGTAGATGAAGAAATAATTTAATCCTGTCATTTCCCTTTATACTTCATGTTACTAAAAAATACAAAATATATTAGATATTCCATATGACAAAAGTACATCAAAATAACTACAAAAGTAAAGGAGGATTTTTATAATGAAATTCAAAAGACTTAGAATCCAAGTATGAGTCTTACAAAAACTCTAATTATAACTTAAATATTTCCAAAGGCCAAAATACAAGCAAACAATAATCGTTTGATGAAGAATGTAAGATAGGTAAAATTTTATTGAAAACTTAGAAGTCACTAAAAAGACTATTAAGTAATATAAAAATCTGATTCAAACTAAGAGAATTTGCCAAAGAAAGACAAAATAATTTATTAGAAATGATAAAAAAAATCCCAAATATTTTTGGTATTCATTTCAAAAGAAGAGAAGAACATACTATGTTTTTTCACTCCAAGATATTAAAAAATTTTATCAAGCTTTATTTCATAGTGATGATAAAATAGAAGATTTTCATAACAATGGTAATACATTGTTCATTCTTTTTAGTGATACATTGCAGCGGATAAAACATAGCATCAGGAAAAGTTAATATAAATAACTCACATAAAAATGCTTAAATGAAGAGGAAAAGGCCCATTAGTATTGAAAGCTATCTAGAAGATGTTAAATTTGAATGTGCAAGTAAGGATAGAAAAGAAATGATACCTTAATAAAGTAGTTATGCTCTTTAAAAAAGGAGGAAAAAGATTTAAATAATTATTGTAATCAACAATATTTTTCATAAGCTTCTAGGCACTATTTTAGAATTTATGCTTTGAAAATGGGCTAAGAAAATCAAATAAGTGCAATTTCCTAAGTAGGATTTAAGAAACAAGATTCTACTATAAATCATCTCATCACTTTAAAATATATTATTAATTAGGGGAAAGGGATTTTTCTAAGGCCTATGATTCTATCATTCAAAGAAAGTTATGCAGGTGTTTGGAAAATTTAGAAGTTCCTAGTATACTATTATCTTTTATTTAAAAACTTTATAAAGATCCTATGGGTCTTCACATATAACTGGGCCGAGAGGCCATTACCAGTCATATTTCAACTCATAAAACCTATCCTTAGAAAAAATAAGGTACATAACTCTTGTTCTTCGCCCAAAAGGCATGAAAATTTGGGTTTTAAAATCTTGTTCTTTGTCCAGAAGTGACATTTTTTACTCAAAGAACTTTTTACTTGTAAGCAAATAAGATTCTCTTGGCCAATTTATAGATATATATTATAAATATATAACTAAGCTAGTAAAGCTTCATTTCATTTCATAAAGAGTTATGCATTCTATTAATATATAGACAAGAAAAATTTTTGTTTAATAGTTTTTTTAAGTATTAAACAAATATGTCCTCTTTCTCCTACTTTATTTGGGCTTTTTATTGATGACCTTGAAGAGTAGATGCATAAAATACCAACCCAATACATAGATAACTATCTTTAATAACTCAAAAAACTAGCAATAATATTGTTTAAAAATTTGAACATGCCAATTCAAATTAACTTTGTTATTGAACATTTGAAGATAACATTGAGATTTTGTATAGAATATCATCAAGCATACTAAAGATAAATATAAAACCTTTTAATTTTTTATTGAATTTTTTAATTTTTTGTCACCATTAATATATAGAAGAATAAAAATTTTTTAAAAGAAATAAGGTAGTATAGATTGAAATTATGAAATTTTACAAATTTCAAAACTAAGATAACTTGATCTTAAAGAGGAAAATCTATTACTTGTTATAGTATTGAGTCTTTTGGGTCAAAAAGGGATTGTAAGTGATAGTAAAAAATCCTTCATGACACTAAGAATAAAAATGAAATACTAAATAAATCATCTAGTAGATTTTATGGATGAAACTTGTACAATAATGAGATTACTCATAAGAATGATTTATGGAGTTAGATAGTAATATTAATATGATCATATGAATAATTTGATTTAAATGAATAAATTAGTTGAGAAATAAAGTTTCATATGAACTTAATATTATTTTTATCATAAGTTTAATCTTTAATTTTCATAAATTTTTTTATATTTTGAAAATCTCTTCTAGATTTTTTTAATCTAATTGTTAATTGATAATCCTTTTTTCCTAAAATTTTCTCCATTCTTTTCATTTATAAAGACAATAAAACATTTTACTATGTTATTTCTAGATACTTGCACCAATATAATATTAAATTTAAAGAAAGCTGCAAAAACTAAAAAGGCATAGAGCTACCCTAGGAAAAACCTTCAACATGAAAAACCCTAGGAAAAAATCAACTCTTAGACCACTAGTAGCAGTATAGCTTCAAGATTGAAGCACATAGAGAATCAATGAGAACAATGGAGAAGGATTCTAGTGGAGGATTATAGCTTAGGCATTGGCCACTATTGTGTTTTTTGTTGTTATATTAACGATGCTTTCTTAGAGCTCCTTATATATTACTCGAGTTACAAAATAAACCCAAAAATAAAAAAGGACAAGGTAGTTTATTTTGATGGGGATAGGTATGGGAACAAATATAAAATAGAAATGAATATAACAAGGTAGAAATATTTGAAGAAAATCAAGGTAGATCTTCCTTCATCCACCTTATAATTTTTCCTCTTGAAGGTAAAGTAGCTTTGAAGAATAGTCTATACCATTTTTAGGAAATCAAGTCAAAAGAAGAGCAAATTCTGATTAACATTAGAGAAACGTTTTAATAGGAGTTGACTTGGTGAGTACATTTTTAAGATTTGGTTCAATAGATATTTTATTTAGAAGAATCCTTTGCATTTTAATTTCCTTCTATATATAGTGATATTGTATTTTAATGTGCTTCATTTGGGCATGAAAGGTTAAATCCTTGAATATGCTTATGGAACTTTGACTATCACATCCAATATTTATTGGAGTCTGAGTGATGCCAAGCTTAGCTATTACCCTTTGGAGCCATATAGCCTCTTTGCATGCCAAATTAGCAATAACATATTCAGCTTTAGTGGTAGACTGAGCAACACAAGATTGTTTCTAACTTTTCCAAGAAACAACACCACCAAATAGATTAAACACATATCCATTAGTAGATTTTCTACTATCAATATCACTACTCCAATCTACATTAAGAAGTAATGAAGTCCATTGGAATTATTTTTATAACAAATCCCATAATTTGAAGTACCACGAAGATATTGGAAGACTCACTTCATTGTAATCCAATCTTGTTTTCCTGGATTAGACATATATCGATAAGTTTTCCAACAATGTAAGCAATATTAGGTCTAGTAGAGACCATTTCATATATTAAACTACCGATAGCACTAGCATATGAAATTTTAACCATGAGCTCTTTCTCTTCACTTATCTTTGGACATTGTTCAACTGAAAGTTTAATACTAGTTTTATAGGGTGTAGTCACGAGCTTGCAATCATGCATATTAAATCTTTTTAAAATATTTACAACATATGTAGATTGTCCAAGCCAAAGCCTTTTATTAGCCTTGTTTCTTTTAATTTCCATGCCCAAAATTTTTTGTGCAACAATAAGATCCTTCATCTCAAATTGAGAAGACAAATGAAGTTTTAACTCTTAAATATGATGTATGTTATTACTTGCTATTAACATGTCATTAACATATATCATCAAGATAACATATTTTTCACTTGTATTTTTAACATACATATAAGAGTCCTCTACACTTCTAATGAAGCAAATATTTATCATGTGGTCATTAAACGTTTTATTCCACATCCTTGGTGCTTATTGGAGCCCATATAGTAATTTTAATAATTGACACACCATGTGCTCTTTTTTTTTTAATTTCATATCCTTCAAGTTGAAGCATATATATTTCTTACTTAAGATCACCATTGAGGAATGTTGTTTTCACATCCGTTTAATTAAGTTCAAGATCATAAATAGCTGTGATAGCCAACAATGATCTTATGGATGTTAATTTTACTACTGGAGAGAAGATTTCATCATAATCAATCCCCTTTCTTTGAGAAAATCCTTTAACTACAAGTCATTCTTTGTATTGATTCCCAAATTTTATTCTCTACACCCATTTATATCCAATGGGTTTTCTCTTTGATGGAAGCTCAATTAATTCCCAAGTTTTATTTTTGTGGATTGATGACATTTCAACATCCATTGCCTATTTCCACTTTGCATTTTGCATAGATAAACATGCCTCTCATCATATGTTGATGGCTCATTATTTTTAGTAAGTAGGACATATTCTTCTAAATGTGAAAGTAATCTTCATATATGTGATGAACATTTTAAATGATCCTATTTACTCTATTGTTCACTTAAACTATATTCTCCCTCTTCATGTGATGTATCTTCATCTCCCATGCTATCACTATCCTATTCACTAAGGGTAATATCCCCAACCGAGGAAGGATGACCCTAAGAAATTTTATTATTAATTTCAATAGGCACATACATAGGAGTTACATCATTTGAAGGAGTTTCAGTATTTAAATATTCTTCCTTCATATATTGACATTTTTCTCTAAAGATCACATCTTAACTATAAATAACCCTTTTAGTTTTTGGGCTATACAACTTATAAGCTTTGACACCATGTTCATAGCCAAGAAAAATACATTTCATATACTTAGAGTCTAATTTGGACCTATCACATTTTGGAACATGTACATAGGCTTCACAACCAAAAATCTTCAAATAGTTTAAATTAATGGAGCTACCACTCTAAACTTCCTCTGGAATTTTTCCATCAAGAGCTAATGAAGGAGATCTATTGATAAGATAACATGTAGTCATTACTGCTTTACCCTAGAAATGCTTGTCAAAATTAGATTCATTAAGCATACATCTAGCATGTTCCATAAATGTTCAATTGAAGCACTCTACTACGCCATTTTGTTCAAGAGTTCATGTAATAGTCTTTTACCTTTGAATACCTTATTCTTTACAAAAAACATAAAATTCATTTGAGCAAAACTCACCACCATTGTTAATTCTTAGAATTTTAATTTTCTTTCCTAAATAATTCTCAATAAGAGTTTTGAATTCTATGAATTTTCCAAATACTTCAAACTTATATTTTAATAAATACATCTAGCTCTTTCTAGAATAATCATCAGTAAAAGAAACATAATGCATAGCATCTCCAAGAGAACTTGTTTTAATATCTTTAACTAGTTCACATACATCACTATGTATCAATTCTAATATCTAAAGAGATTTAGCATTACTTCTTTGAAAACTTTGATGCCTTTATTTGCCATGTAAATAATGATGATAGAAATCCAATGAATCTTTTGAAAACTTAAATTTACCTTGCTTGTAAAGTTCCTTAAGTCCTTTTTCTCCAAGATGTCCCATTCTTTTATGCCACAAATTAGTACTTGAATTTAAATCAATAACTACAAAGATACTTAATTTCTACTTTAATGTCTTAGCTTTTAATTTATACAACTTGCCTGCTTTAATTTCAGAAGCCAAAAGAGATGAACCATGCAATATTGAACATTTTCCACCTCCAAAGATAATACTTAGTCCTACATCATCTAGTTCACTTATAGACAAAAGATTTTTTGTAGACAAAAGATTTTTAGTAAGAGTTGAAACATGATGGACATTGGGAATCGATTTAACTGCTTCATTCTTAAATTGAATTTTTACCTTTCCATAACCTATAACTTTGCATAAATCATGTCACATCCCATTCCCAAATGATGCTGCTAGGTAATGAAGATGGTGCCTCTTCATAACAACTGTTATTGTTATCTTCACAAGACCCAAAAGGGTAGTTGTGATTAAGACTTGAAAGGGCATGTTGTAATAACATATGTGTCTCTTAAGGTAACTATTGGAGGTTTGATCTAAGGCATTTATACTTGGGGTTAGAGGTCATGCCAACATGGAATGGTAGAGTAGATGTAGGCAAGTCATGGGGTGGCAGAGCTGGTATAGGCAAGTCATGGGAAGCTCAGTGAAGCAAGACAAGAAGTGGACTAGCCATCCTTCTGGTCAGGTTATAGGCCTAAGTGTGGTTGCAATGCTGGATTTCCTCTAAGGGATAGATGCCAAAAGGAAGAAAACCCCAAGGAACACTTTTAGAGCATGATCTGGATAAGCTATTCTATATCAATAAAGCATTATTTTATTTGTCTTTCTACATTTTCCTATTATTTTTTTATACATAATGTTGAATATCACTTATATTTCTCATTCAGTATATTTTTTTTGTATGCATAATGTCTAATATATCATATATTTGACATTTTCCATAACATCCAGGGATGGGATGTGACAAACCATCATTACTCAATCTTACCATTCCAAGATCAAATGATGTATACTCACTAAACCAATCAACATGTGGAGTGTAGTGATGAGATGCACATGAGTCCACATACCATGAATATTTATCAGCATTATTAGAAGATGAGACAACATACAAATCTCCCTCTTTAGCAAGAGGGGCTTGATCACTTTTTGATACATTAGTCTTTTTGTTCTTTTTTAGAGAGGCTTTACAACAATTCCAACATTTAGGTGGTCTCTTTATAAATTTTTGAGGCTTATTCTTATATTGAGGCCTCTTAACAAACTTTGGCTTTACATCATTTTTCATAAATAAAACATCATTTTGAGGAGTAGAAGTTTTCCTTCTTACTTCCTCAAACAAGAATTGATCAAAAATATTATCAAAAACAAAGCTGGTAGATGTATTACTTATAACCATCACAAATGTCTCCCATGAATCTAGAAGTGTGCTAAGGAGTGTGATGCACTAATTTTCCTCATCCATTTTCATCCCCATAGACTACAACATATGGACTAGTGTATTAAAGATATTCAGGTGTTCTATAATACCTTTAACCATTTTACAATCATACAATTGTTTCTTCAACAACAACTTATCCCATAAATCTTTAGCAAAAAAAAAACATTGGAAACATTAAGCAATACTAAATCTGAAAGACATGAATGAATTATATTTATCGCCTTCAAGTTCAACTTTTTCCACACTTCATTGGACATTTTATTAGGCTTAACTCCTGAAATTGCACTATGCTTGTCCTTTTTGACGAGGAAAGCCTCCATCTTGATCTTCCATAATTCATAGTTGGAAAGTTGGTCATGATTTTTTTCTGCAATTACTTGACAAAATAATACCGGTGCATGGAACCTGGCTCCCATACCAATTGCTATTATAAGATACTTGCACCAATATAATATTAAATTTAAAGAAAACTGCAAAAATTAAAAAGACACAACATTACTCTATAAAAACCTTAAAGGTGAAAAACCCCCAACAGAAAATTGGCTCTTGGAGCATTAGTAGCAGTATAGCTTCAAGATTGAACTACATAGAGAATCAATGAGAAGACACAACATTACTCTATAAAAACCTTAAAGGTGAAAAACCCCCAACAGAAAATTGGCTCTTGGAGCATTAGTAGCAGTATAGCTTCAAGATTGAACTACATAGAGAATCAATGAGAATAATGAAGAAGAACTGCAAAGGAGGCTTACAGCTTAGGCATTGGCCACTATTGTCTTTTGTTATTATATCAAGGATGCTCTCTTAGAGCTCCTTATATATTACTCGGGGTACAAAATAAACCCAAAAATAAAAAAGGATAAAGTAGTTTATTTTGGTGGAGATAGGTATAAGACTAAATATAAAATAGATAAGAATATAACAAAACAGAAATATTTGAGAAAATCAAGGCAAATTTACCTTTATCCGCCTTACATACTAAGCTACCAAAAATCAAAAAATCAAAAAAAAAAAAAAAAACATTTTTCCTAACATTTTAATCGCTGCTTATCACCACAAGGATTTCTTGGGTTTGAATTCTTCCATATTTCCATGTACGATGGAACATGGTTGCAAGCACACGCAAGGGCTGGGGCTCCATAACATAAATTCAATTTATTGCTTGCATGTAAGAAATCAAATAAAACATGCAACAAAGAAAGAAAACAGAACAACACCGAACAGCCCTTTGTTTTCTTAATTAAAAGCCTTTGGGCTGCAGTCAGAGACGAGGATCAAATCAAATGAAAGCAAAGGCAAAATGGTAGAAACAGAACAAAATGTTCAGTTGACTTTTCTGCAGTTGGTGCGGATTTCTCCTTTGGTGCCGGTAAGAGGATTGATGTTGCCCATGCTGATCATGGCACAGACGAAGTGGTTGAAGAAGAGTTTTTGGTTGGCGCTGTAAGATAGCACAGTGGAATCAGCAGAACCATTATTGTAGAGCTGCTGGTCTGAGTGCAGCAAGCCTTTGAATGCCACCAAGTTTTTGTAGTAATCGTTGTTGAACACGGTCGGGGATTGGTAGTCCAGAGGAGACAGATTTGTATCACCACTTGAGAATGGGCACTTGTCCTTCAACGATGCTGCGTACAATTGATTGATGTTACTGTCATTGTATATGTGGGATCTGAAGTTCTTGCATTGCGCTTGCCCTATCGTATGCGCCCCTGATAAATTCCCCAATCTCAATCGTCATGCAGGAATGAATGCATATAAGAACAATATTGAACTGAAACTGAAATTTTAGAATCTTTGTACACCTTACAGAGCTACTGGACACTGGAAATTTATCATTTCTAGTTAACATTTGCAGCAAGTTAATCATATTAGATTAGCAACTGCAATGTTTCACTGACGCGGAGAAAGGATGACGAGATTTATGTTTATAGTTTTACCAGAAAGTGCGATCATATCGGTGGTAGAGAGGCCCTGGTTTTGAAACTTGGAAGTGAGCTGAGATAGGCTCGATCCAGGACCCGGCAGATTGGTGTTGGCCAGGCTCAGGTTTGCAGTCGTGGAGTCTCTTCTTCCCAGAGCTACGCTCCACTTGGGTCCTCCCAGCTTTCATTCATTCATTCAGATCAAATGAAAAAGTTAGATTTCTCTTGCATCGAAATAGAGTTATCTAAACAGTAATGGTGATAACGGAATTTGATATTAGAATAATATTATTAGTGGGACTGACAATAACGACGGAGTCTCTGGCGGCAAGAGCCACAATATCGGCGCAAGAGACGACGCCCGGACACAATTTTTCAACTGCAGATTTGATGTCATCGATGACATTGAATCCCCTGACGGAACCGTTGTTGGGGAATGCTGTTTTCTCTCCTATGAAAGTCGAGTTGTCGTCCAGCAGAATCGATCCATCGCAGCCCTGCAATAACAGAACTGGTACATGAATCCTACTGCATATATTATGATGTTCTTCTTCAATTTTCTATGATGTCTAATATATATAGGAAACTGTAACGCTATGATCTATTTTACAATCCATTGGAACGGCAAGTCAAGAAGTATACGCTCACTGCTATTACCTCTGTCTGTACTCCTTCATCATGT
>MNCI01019931.1:0-25232 GCA_015680685.1 Gnetum montanum
CCTAATATGCACTAGTAGACATTCATCACCTAATGAAAAATAAAATATGGCAAACAAGAAAGAAAAAGCTACTAAAGCTTATGGATCTAAGGTTATCATATTCATAATAAACATCCAAGAAGTTGAGTAAGAAAGATAAAGAGAATCTTTCTTCTTAGATGAGGATATGTCTAGTTCACTAAAGCTTAAATCAATGAATTCAACATCAAAAGAAGATTCATTGTTCAAGTTTTCAGGATCAAAGATAATCTCAAAGTTCTTAGAAGAGTAAGAAACTACAGGCTTGCCAACAAGTTCAAGTTGGATTTCAGCCAATTTTCCACTGAGCTAATTAAAATGTCCTTCTTGATGTAGGTGAGAGACATTAGGGATTTTTTTGACTATAAAGATAACTATCTCATGATTGTGAACAAGTAGGTGTGTCTCCTAATGTATACAAGAAGACATAGCTCTATGTTATGCTACCTCAGGACATCCTATTATACCATTAACAATAAGGTCTAGATGAATAGTGGATGAATCGTTTTCACTAATATTTTTCCCTTATTAATGAGTTCCTAGACATCATCTTTCATATTTCTACAATTATCTATATCATGTCCAATAGTATCATGATAGTGGCAGTATTTATGATATTCATACTACTTGGGAAACTTAGGATCTCCTTCCTAAAATTGAGAAGGATTCATGGCTATCAGCTAAATGTGATGGAAGCATGCTCTTGCTTACTCAAAAGTTTGCTTCTTCTCAAAGCAGCTATCCCTAAGAAGATTTTTTGAAAGTAAAGAGTACCTCATGAGTATTCTGGTAAATTGATCTCTACTCTTGTAAGGTCTAGGCAATTGAGTAAATGAGGAAGTAGTTAAGACAGCACAATTTTATCTCTTAAGAAGAGAGGAAACATGTGCAAAAGTTGAGGATTTATTCTCTTATTTAGTAGCCTTAGTAGCTTTGTTACTGACTATCATGAATTCCTAGTCATTACATTGAATGGCTACTTCATTAATGCATCTAGTGGCCAAGAAAGCATCATTTAGAGAATGAGGCTTAGGATAAGCCATCATCTTATAAATGTAGTTAATAACAACTACTTCAAAGATTTCTTGTAATTGGTACTCATATAAATGATAGGAAAATTTTGTTGATGATGTCATCCATCAAGAAATGAACTTATTAATGGGTTCATATGGGTTCGTTTGGATCTTTCTTAACACCAATGAAAGACATGACACTGGTACTTTAAGGCACATTAAACTTGAAGCATTCAATGAAGGTTGTAAGTAGTTGCTAAAAAGAAGTGATAGATCCATGTGCTAGGGACTTATACCATTCCAAAGTTCTTCCAAATAGCAAGTTACAGAAACATCTTAGCACAATATGAGGGTAAGTAGCCAAAATCATCCATTCATTTCTGAACATGACCACATGATTCAAGGGGTTTTCCATTTTTCCATTATACTTAGTGAAAGTAGGTAGAAAAGCTCCCTTAGACAAGATTGGTAAGGGGATCATAGAGCTAATGGGGTCATTTAAGACCTTATCCAAGGAAACATAAGCATTTCCTTGTAAGCTGAGCACCTTTGATATTTTGTCTTCATTAAGTTGAAGACATAGCATCATGTCATTGAGTAGTGCAAGCAGCTACAAATCCATTCTAGGAGAATTGATGAGGGATGGAACCACAATAGTTGATGAAGAAATTTGAAAAGGAGACAAATAAGGCATGGGCCCAATTAGAGCTAATGTAAGTATATCCAAAGAAATTGGGTTAGATTAGTATGTAAGAAAAAGGAAAGTACCTGTGGCTTATAGAACGCAAAATGGCTGTGAAGTAGGAGTAGACAATGGAAAAGCTTGAAATGGAGGTATAGTGAGTTGAGGCTAAGGGATGGAATAAAAAGTAGTTCCAAAAGGTGAAATTTATGACTAGAAAATGGAGTTCAAGTTACTGACATTGTTAGATGGAAAAAGTTGATAGAGTAGAGTAGTAGTAATAGGGAGACTGAATGGTTCAGCAGAGAGTGAAACAGATCTAGGTGCACTACTTTGAGTAGTTGAGATATTAACGTGATGAATGTGATGAGAATGGGGGTTGCTTTTGCCATGTCACATAGTTGGTTATTCTTCATCTTCATCTGTCAAGTGGATCTAAGACTCATAAGCAATGCTTCCTCTCCTTATCCTGAGAATTATGTGAGAATTAAGAGGTTGATCCAAGATGCTTTTCATCATAGCTTCTTTAATTTGCATATGAACTTGTTCTTGCATCTTCGTTTGTTCCATGACAATATCTATCAGATCCTTAGCTTCCTTATCATATAGCTCAATGGGGTGATTAAGATCATGAAGAAACAATGGAAAATTAAGCCTAATCATGCTTTGTCATAAGCTTGAGCATGTAAGAAGTTAAGTTGTAGCTAACCTCCCATTTGGCATAGGCTACCTTGTAATTTGTGTAGCTAAGTCCACTTGAAAAGGCTTGATTCCTCCTAAGATCTAGTAAGTTCTAGATTTTGGAGACACCTAAAAAAAATGATAAAGCCATAGTAATAGCTGCAAAAATTCTATGACTTCACAAGGCTGTTACCAATTCCTCAAATTATCCCTAAAAGCAAATTTGTACTTGAAACAAAAGATGAAAGACTTCAATTTCAATAAAAACATTGAAATCATAAAATTTTGGTGTGATGTCAAAAGTTTTAATGCAACACATAAAAAAAATCAATGATGAAAGTTATTTAAGAGAATGACATGGAAGTTGCAAAGAACAAATAATGTGATGTTAATGTGTTGAGTGATGTTAATAGCACTTAGTGAAAAAGTGAAAAAAAAATAGCAAAATGTAAAAAGAAAACATTGTAACTTAAGAAAAGCTGCAACCAAGAATGATCCTAGAAAATGTTCAATTCTACAGAGGTCCTCCTTCTAGCACCAAAGATGGTGTAGTAGTAATCATTGTAATGAATGGAAACTAATACAACCTAATAATAAAACTAAGCTAGGTAGTTCATGGCCACCAAACAATCTATAAAAACTAACCTTTCAAATAATCTCCCTTAAATTAAAAGGAAATTAGGGATCAAAGGACAAATACAACAATCTAAGATAGACGTTTTACCAACATTAGTGGGTATCAAGCAAAAAGATCATGCATGTGAAATAATCAGTAGAAAATACATAAACATAGGGAAAAGATAGCATAATGCATATGTATGATTAGTAGCAAAGAAATGCTTCAAAATAGTATGAAAAAGGAAATAAATCTATTAACTAACACATGCAAGCCAAAAAGGAAAATGTGAGGAAAATAAATTTGGAGCAAATCTAGGAAAAATTAGAGATAAAAGATCTAAAAGTAGGAAAACCCATATTATATAAAAGGAAATGGAACCTACAAAGATATTTTCTCATACATGTACTAGATATTAGAGGTGTTTAACAAGAAGCTATGTGTTGGTACATTTTTGGCTATTTCATGGAGCAGATTTTATAAGGTTGTAGCATCGAAAGTAAATTATTACTGAAAAGAAAGAAGAGCCTAAGATTGAAAGGAGATTCCATGCTAAAACAAGAGAGGGTTCCTAAGCTAAAGAGCTATGGAGGTATTAAAGCTTGAAAAATGGTTTATGTTCCTTAAAGTATTTTTGAATGTTTGTGTAATAAGCTTAAAAATATCTTTGGAATAATAGCTTTTGGGGATTATAAAATCTAGTTGAAGGAACAAGCTTAACTTATTACTTTAAAAGATTTAGTTTCAATTCCTTTTTGGCTTTAGCACATAAGCTATTATTCAATTAAAGTCCTAAAATTGCAAAATGAATGAGATGAGCTATGCTAAGGCTACTAGAAGTAGAAACTATTTTAGCCATAGAAAACCCTGTGAGAGAAAAACTTTCATTACACTCACTTTAAACCTAACACTCCAATTAGTTGTAGTTCATTTCACTTTTGGTTCCACCATACAATAAGGATCCAAGACTATGAAGGTAGAGAAGGCTTAGCAAAGATATTTAAGCTCTAAAAACAAAAGAAAAGGAAGCTTCATAAGCCATTATCAATGTATCCAACTTATTAGGAGTGTTATGACCACAACGGCTTAAAGAATAGTTTAGTGCAAATATGTTGGCCTTACAAGCTATTTCAATCAAGATCTGGTATGAAAACTTTAGACAGATGATGAAAAGTCTAAGTTGCACTATTACGCATAATAAGAAGAAAAAACATCTCGTAAGCTTTATGGGATTGGTCTAATAAAGAGCTTTTGGACGTTTACAAAGTCTCATCTAGATGAGACTCATCCATTTAGGTGCTTAAAAAGCACATCATGATCTTTTGTTGCTACATCAACTTTATCACACATTAGCTTTTCACATCAATCTAGAGCCAAGCATTTGTCAAACTTAAGCTATATAAGTGCATCCCTTCACATCAACATGCTAATGAGCCTATTCATAAGAATGATTTTCATCACTAAAGACCACTCTACCATGTGGTAACCTACCACATCAGCATCTAGATTGAGCTCATTTTTTATCTAGATAAGTTTCTTGGCCTCTCCCACATCATCTTCTGTCCATGTTAGCATGGCATTAGCAATGCCACATTGACAACTAGAGGAATTACATTTTTCATCTAGATGGATTCAGCTTCATCTGCCACATTAACATCAACATTACTTTCATGCCACATCAACTCATAGAACCATATCATGAAGTGGAAATCAACCCTACAAGGTTGCTTTGCCATGTCATCAATGCCATGATGACTTTGCCACTTCAACTTCTTGCCATGTCAACTTTTTGAGTCAATTTGAAGGGTGAAATTTCTCCTCGATAAACCAACTCTACCATGTAGGCTCTAATACATCAGCATATGCCACAATAGCATCAATGACATCATCATGACATAACACTATGCCATGTTAGCATGCATAGCCATTTTATGAAGATAAAATTCAACTTCATGAACTATCTCTGCCACCTCGACACAGGGCCATGTCATCACCACCACTTCAACGCCTCACTACGTCAGCTCATAAAGTTCATTCATGAGGTCACACTCCAACCTCATTAAAGAGCACATGGGGGGTTCAGTGCATTGAATCAAATCATTAAAAAGTAAGAAGTTACTTAGCATTTAGAAATTAAATATCTTTAACACTAAATTCAATGAACCATGCTCTCTTAAGAAAATGTGGTTATCATTGAAGGAGCTCAAAATGTGGAGGATTTCTAAGACAATTATCCAACATCCTATATGAATAGAATACTTGGCAACTATAGCATTTAAATTCTATGGTAGTTGTAACTAAATTCCCATAATGGTTGTAACTAATTTTAATTTCTCATGATGTTGTAACTACTGAATAAGACACTTGGCAACTATAGTAATTAATTTCTATGGTAGTTGTAACTAAATTCCATAGTGGTTGTAACTAATTTTAATTTTTCATGATGTTGTAACTACCAAGAAGCCACTATAAAAAGAGCTTTAAGGGTAGAATGAAAAAGTGGGGGAAGGAACTTGGAAGTATTGATGATTACTTATAAGAATGGCTTGCTAATTACATCATTAATTTAGCTGCTTTGTTTAAAATCCTGTGAGTTCTTTTCTTCTCATTTTGTCTTAGTTGCTTAGCTAATAGTTTAGATAGTATTAATGTTGGGATTTTCTTATTACTCTTATAACTCTACTTTCATGCAAATATATACTTCTATATGTTCACCATGTTAGAGCTTATATTTTCCTTTTGAAAAGCATCTTGAGTAATTTAATAATAATGTCTTTACGAAATTACTTGTTCAAGTCTAGAGGGTCTAGAAAATCTTTGATATTTTTAGCTAACATGAAATAGCTTTAATTTTTAAAGTTATCCTTCATGTTCAATCTTGAAATTGTTATACCTTTATCTGATAACTCTATTATTGCAATCCTTTACAACTATTAGCTAGCCATATAATAGCTTGTATTTTGTGTTTACAAAGTGTTTTGGTAGTTTAATAGGAGTGTCTTTTATGAAATTTCTTGTTGAGCTCTGACGGTTTGAACAATTTGTAACACTTTAGGTTGAACTGGAATAGCTTTATTTTGAAGTGTTTCCTCATGTTCAATTTATCTTGCTTAAATGTTTGAGATTTCACACCAATCTTCTTTCTCTCTTCTTCTCTTTTAAAGTTCATTGAATCTCGCTCTATTTCTAATTTTCTTGTGGATATTTCTCTCTAAGGAAAGCTACAAGTAGATTTCTATAGAATTTTGCTTAAGCATTTTGGTGAAATTTTATTTGTTTTAAGCAATGTACTATAGGGACTATATAGACTAAGTGACTTAACAAAATAGAAATTTTTAATGACTCACAGTAGTTAACAAGGTTAGTTGACTTTCTGTTATAATAGCCGGTTACAGTTTCATACACAAACCTAAGCATTTCAACAATCATAATAGCAAATACACATTTATGCTTAATTCGCTCTATTACCACTGAGTTTATTTGGAGGTATCTAGGTCTTGGTGTTTTCTAGAGACCACCAAACACCTAAACTCAAGTTTGAAGGAACACCTTTATTTTCCATGATCCTAGTCACAAGACCAAAGTAAATGTTGGTAGTCCCAAATAGTTGCCAACATTGTGTTGCCCTATTCTTACTCTAATGAGTGCATTGACACAAATCCAACAAGAATAGTAAAAGATTCAATAGCTAATAATTCTAAAGGGGAGATCAAATCGATATGTTAACCTGATTCTTAACAAATCTTCACATGTCAAGAGGATAACACAAAGGGGATACAATATGTCAACAAGAAAAGAGGCGAAAGTAAAAAGAGAGCTAAAATTCCTTAACAGGTCTCTCAAAAGCAAAGCATTGGTTAACACCATAGAAGAGACAAACTATAAAAAATGGCTAACCAAATAGTTATAAATGCCAACCCCTTTACATTTAGGGATGTCCTCCTATATATAGGTCAAAATGCCTTGTAGACCATGTAGAAACAATGTAGTGGGCCTCACAAAATCTTCTAAAATTTTTTGGATAAGAGAAATGATACAAAAAACAAAGTTTGATGGTGGAGATCAAAAGTCTGACGTGAAATGTTAAAAGTTGGAGACATGCTAACATTAGACGTTAAAAATGAAATTAGCATTGGACATTGAAAGCTTGATGTGAGACATCAAAACTTATTTGATGAAATATGTTAGAAACCAAGAACAAAAGCTAACATTAGATGTAAAAAATGAAATTGATGTTCAACATCAAAAGCCTAACATGAGATGTCAAAACTAAGTTGATGCAAAACATCAAAAGCCAAGGACAAAATTGACACTAAAGCCGATGCCAAATGTTAAGACTAAAAGTGAAGTTCAAATGATGTTGTAGATGACATGGGACATCAAAACTGTGAGAGGGGACAAAATGACAAGGCAAATGATTCAAGATGTCATTTTTGATGAGCTAAAGATAGGATGCTATAAACGATGCTACAAATGACATTGAACGTTAACTCTAGAATGCTGAAGATGGCTTTAAGTGTTGGAAAGTCATAGAATGTACCCAAGTATTTAACTTAAGTTGAAAAAGCCAAAGTGGATACAACAATTATATATAAAGCCTTTTTACCATTCGCAACATGATATGATATTCAATACTTCCATTTATAATAATGAAGTATTAGCCTAGTGGTAAGGCTCTTGATTTGAAAGCTTTAAGTTATGGATTTGATTCTGGCAATGCTAAGTTGTAAAATTCTAATTTGACTATATGTCTTGGGAGTAACTATTGTTAAAAAGAAAAGATTTTGAGTTTTAACACACATAACACCCTCTACCCTCTCCCTTGAAAAAAATTAAGAGTATTCTACTTCCAAACATCTATATGTATTCACAAAATTTTTTTATTATTTAGTTGAAAATTATAATGTGCAAAATTTGAATGAAAGATGACCAGATTATAGATACAAAGAGAATCATTTAAGTGGAAATTTTTATCCTTGTTAATATTTAGATTAAGTAATTCTCTAGAGTCTTTGCAAATCATTAAATTATATGTACTATCAACTTTGCAAATTAATCTATTTTAAAAATTCTATATGTTTTTAACCACATCCTTGGAAAAGTTCTTTATATTTTGACATAAACCATTTAAAGTAACATTATTACCAACATATGCACCTACTTACTCTTAGTGATAAGCTATGACCTTTTAAGAAATTAGGTTAAATTTTTTATTATAAGATATATCTATTTGTAACTCTCTTTTATATTTTTTATTTTCTTTTTGGATGACTTGCAAAAGTTTACAAGCACTATTTCATTATAAATTGTTATTAATATAATATTTAAATGAATTTATTATAATGTAGACATCCATTATGGGAAAAGTAAAACTTTAATGTTAACTTGACTATTGAAATTGAATTTTTTATTTGTATCCAATGAGACCCTCTTAGATCTACTATATAGAGTATTTTCAAATTTTCTTTTATGGAATTTTTTAAATCCATAAATGGAGTAGGTTCACTCTACAATTAAATCACCTTTAATGCATAAATCCAAATATTCTGCAAAGATAAATTTATTTGCTAGAAAAACAAGAAATTTAGTTATCTTCAATTAAACCATTTGAAGATTACAATCAAGTTCACACAACCCACAAGCCTCCAAAAACCTATCATGCTCACAGGATATTGTAAAGCATGAGGCTCTACAATCACATAATGGTTGCTCTCAATGCAAAATATAATCAAGAAAAATCTCTGCCACAACTCAAGAGTGAGATCTCAACTCACAAGTGACATACAAGAGAATAGAACACATAGATCAACACACTACAAGGTAATCTTGGAGCTGCAATCACCTATTGCACTCACCCAATCTCTCTTGCATAGTTCTCCTTGTATACAAACTCTCCTCCTTCTTCATGGATGAAGGCATACATAATTATATAGATCCAAAATCCTAGGAAGCTTTCTATTTGCCTCCTTAGATGTTTCCGACATGGATATGGAGTCTTTTGGATGTTTTTCAATTGAAATGCTAGGTCAAAGATTTTCTTCTTCACTGGCATAAACGTTTGCTATTTTTGGAAGATGTCTTCTTTGGACTAGACACATCTTCACTTTAGAGGAGACATCTTTGGAAAGACATCTATCTTTCTAGGGAGACATCTTCTATGAAATCCCTAGCCTCAGGAGAGATGTTTGCTATTTTTGATAGACGTCTTTTATGGACTGGAGACATCTTCACTTTAGAAAGATGTCATTTTATTTGCAAAGACGTCTATCCTAAAGGTGCCAAAAATAAAAGTGTTCATTTTAATGCCGGAAGCCTCCCAACAAGTCCCCATAGACCCTGGAACCTCCTAAACCCATCAAAATAACTCAAAAACGCCTCCAAACATGCCAAAACATCCAAGAATCTTCATCATAAAAATTCAACACAAAAACACCCTAAAAACTAGACACATGCATCTAGGTCTTCTCCAAATGCAAAAACTTGTGAAAACAACTTATAGGATGTCTAGTTTTTGCATTGGAAGAGACATGCATCTAGGTCTTCTCCAAATGCACAAGAGAATTGGAAGAGATGTTCCTACACCAACTCTCCCACCCTTCAAAAAGTGAACTCAGGTGAACAAGGAAGTAGGGTAAAAGTGATCTCCCACTCAACCAGTTTGGTCTCATGGGCCCTTACAACATCATTAGCGAATTGATCCTCCCAATGGATAAAATATTCATGCCTCTTGACTCCCTAAGTTCTAGAAGCTTCCCTCCACTTAAGTACAATTTCCTTCTTCTCCATTGAAGGCTTGGACTGATCAATAGCCCCCTTCAACTCAGTAATGCTTCCCCATATGGTTTTCTCATTAGTTGGTCCATGATAGTGCATAAGAGCTGAAACATTAAACACAAAAGACATACCAACATCATTTGGTAAATCAATCTCAAAATCATTATCATTAATTTTAGCCTTGATTTTGAAAGATCCCATCTTCTTAGCTTTCAATTTGGAGAAGTTAAGACCTCTCAACTGCTTCTTCTTCAAGTGCATCCAAACCAAGTCACCAATAGCAAAATTGGCCTTCCAGTTGCTCTCATTCCTCTTGAGAACTCTCTCTTCAACCTTCTTCTCAAGATTTGATTTTACTTGTTCATGGAGATCCCTCATCTCTTGTACAAAATCAACACTAAGTTGAGCTTCACCATCAAAGCTCCTCAAAGTGTCCATCATCTTTGGACAAAACCCATAATTCATCTCAAATGGAATTTTACCAATTGCAACCAGAAAAGCATTATTATACGAAAACTCAACATTCTTCTTCTTAGTGTTGGGAAGTCTCTTACTCATTCTTCCTCCACCATCAAAATCACAACATAGATTATCTTCATGCTATTCATCATTATTAGTCTTACTCTTACCAACAATGACATCAAAAGTTACATTGCTTTCATCATGCACAGCATAACTCAAAACTTCAACATAATCAACATAATGAACATGATGTTCATCATCACAATGGAACAAACCACTACCAAGCTAAAGTGAAAACCTAGAATCCAACACACTAGGTTCCACATAAGAGACATTACTACCATGTGTAAGGTAAAGCTTAGATTCACTTACCTTTTCATGGCTCCTCTTGTCCATCTTCAATTCAGCTGGATCTTTAACATGTGGTTGTCCAATCTCATCAAAGCTTCCAGCTTTAAGATTCCACACAGGAGTCTCTAACTCCAACAGTTTCTCCTCTTTAAGGAATCATCAACAACTTCTACAACCCACTTTGGAGGTACCAGCTCAAAAGGTAAATCCTCCCCCATGGCTTGAACATAAAATTCATCATCCAAACTATCATTCTTCCACATACCTTGGCTAGAAGATGCTTCTCTCTTCAATGAGATAGCCTTAACATGGCAAAAAATCTTCCTTCCCTTACTGCAAGGTATAGAACAATTACACAAGGAATGAGTATCATATCCTCTAGTAATGCTCTTGATTCTTTGTGAAGAAGTTCCTTGATCCTTGCCACTCCTTTCTTCTTGATCCTTCATGTCCCATAACTTATGAGGTAAGAACTCTTCTTGATCAACCACATACACCACCTTGAATTATGAAGATTTCTTGGTCTCTTTGATGAAGCTCTAGGTTTCTTCTTCTAAAACTTTTGAGTTTTGAGCACTCCCTTACCCAATAAGAAATGCATGAGAAATCCTTTTCTCATTGATCTTCACTTTACTAAACCTTTCATCTTCCTTCTTGAACACCTTTGGAAATTTCTCCTTCAAGCCTAGCACACCTATAGGAAGTTCAACCTACACATCATCATAGTTAGTAGCAACTGTTGTCATAACAACAAAACCAAAACTAGCTCCATCATGTTCCTTAATATATTCCCTCTTTCCTGGAAGGATTAAGGAAGCGTTAAGTGAGCTTTGTTGCCTCACTTGTTCAGCTCTCATAGGAATCAAATCATGGATTCCATCAGGTCTAACAACACTCCACACATTTCTTGCTCCATCAAACTAAGCACCATTGTCAAAATTCCAAGGTCTACCAAGAATTACATCAACACAATCTATTGGAAGCACATCACACCGCACAACATCATGAAAATTTCCAATTTTAAATTTTAAAGTACATTGTTCCTTCACCTCTTGGGAAAAATCTTTAGATAGCCAAAGCACCTTATATGGTCTAGGATGAGGATTAGTTACCAAATCCAATCTATCAATTTTCTTAGAAGAAAAAACATTTTCTTGGGCTCCCCCATCAATAAAAACATGAATCCATTCCTCACTAAGCAAATAACTAGCCCTAATCTAAAACAAAGATTTCCTATTAGGATGATCTCCTCTATTCACATTTCCCATGAATGCACAAGAATTTAATTCAAAAACATCCTCAATTTTTGGAGCATTAGGATTACCTCGCTAAAGAGCTTGGCTTGATGTATCCTCCACCTCTATGGTTTACACATCTTTGCCCTTGGCTGCCTTGTGAAGCAAACATTCCCACTTCTTATGTCCTTGTTCTCCACACTTGAAGCACTAAAATTTTGATGAGCTACTACCTTGAACCTTACCTCCCTTGCTTGGGTCCCTCCTGGTTTTACCCTTCTCATCACCTCCTTCAATCTTCTTATCTTGGCTACCCTCCTTGTCTTTAGATTTGGATTTGGATCCCTTCTCATATCTAGATCCCTTCTCCTTACCCTTAGAAGTTTGTTTGCTCTTGTTTCCAAATCCACCTCATTTCTTCTCAACTTTGAATGTCAAATCACAAGCCTCATCAAGTGTTTGTGGCTCACAAAAGGACAACTCTTATTGGTACATCATTCTAAGACCTCCTAAAAAGATTAAAGCTTGCTCATACTCCTCCTAATTTACCTTAGCTTGATGGAATAGATTACAAAATTCAATATAAAATTCTTTAACATCCTTGTCACCTTGCCTTAGGAATTTTAACTTCATAATGGTTTCTTGTCTTTGATGAGACTATTCAAATTTCCTTTTCAAAGTGTATTTCATCAAATCCCAATCTCTAATAGGCTAACCATTACATCTTTCATAACCTTAGGACTCCTTTTCCCACCATGTAGAAGCCATACCTTCTAATCTAGATTCAGCAATAGGTACCCTCAAGTTATTTGGTACCTCTTCCAACAGAAAATGCTTCTCAAGTGCCTTTAGCCAATTTGCAAAAGCATTGGTGCCATCTACACTGTTGAAAGTCTTCAACTCTAGATATGGAAATCTTGAAGCATTTTTGAATGCTCTAGCAAGCCTTTCCTCATCTTCATCATCAAGCTTTCTTGAAGAAGTATTAAGCACCATTGAAGCCCTTGGAGTTATTATTTAAGGAATAGGATTCCCTCCCATTGGAATCCCTGGCTAATGGTTTTCTACACTTCCATAGCTGGATTGACCTTCCTCTTCGTATACTCCATCTCCACCTGGTTATGAAACTTCTTCATTAGAATGTACATGCTCTTCACCTCCATGTGTTGGAATATGGCTAGGATTGGCTTGTCTATTCACCTTTGCACTAATTTCATCCAATCGAGCAACCATCATCTAAAAGGTTGACTTCATGCTCTCCATGTCACAATTCAAAGCTTGCACCTGTTTCTTCTTAGGTGCCATCTAAAATTGACAAAATCCTCAACCAAAATCCAGGCAACAATAAAACTAGGCTCTGATACCAATAACACTAGAGTAAGTTCACTCCATAATTAAATCACCTTCAATGCTCTAAATCCAGATATTATGCAAAGATAAATTTTTTTACTAGAAAAACAAGAAAACTAGCTATCTTCAACTAAAGTATTCTAAGATAACAATAGGGTTCACACAACCCATAGGCATTCAAAAACCTATCACACTCAAACGATATTGCAGAGCATGAGGCTCTACAATCACACAATGGTTGTTCTCAATGCAAGACAACCAAGAGAAATCTCTCCCACAACCCAAGACTAGGATCTTAACTCACAAGTGAGATAAAATAGAATAGAACACATAGATCAACACACCACAAGTTGATCTTGAAGTTGCAATCACCTATTGCACTCACCTAATCTGCTCACCCAATCTCTCTTAAATAGTTCTCCTTGCATACAAACTCTCCTCCTTCTTCATGGATGAAGGCATACATAATTATATATATCCAAAACCCTAGGAAGCTTTCTATTTGCCTCCTTAGATGTTTCCCACATGGATTTGGAATCTTTTCAATGTTTCCCAATCGAAACACCATGTCAAAGCTTTTCTTCTTCGTCAACATAGATGCCTACTATTTTTGGAAGACATTTTCTTTGGACTAGAGACATCTTCACTTCAGGGGAGACATCTTTTATGAAAGCCCTACTCTCGAGAGAGACATCTACTATTTTTGGTAGACATCTTCTATGGGTTGAAGATGTCTCACTTTAGAAAAGATGTCTTTCTATTTGCAGAGACGTCTATCCTGAAGGTGCCAAAAATAAAAGTGTTTATTTTGATGTCGGATGCCTCTCAATAAGTCCCCATAGACCTTGGAATCTCTTAAACTCATCAAAATAGCCAAAAACACCTCCAAACATTCCAAAACATCCAAGAATCTTCATCATAAAAATTCAACACAAAAACACCCTAAAAACTGGACACATGCGTCTAGGTCTTCCCCAAATGCAAAACTTGTGAAAACAACTTATACGAAAAGCACAAGGGAATCAAAAGAGGTGTTCCTACATCAATAATCAACATTTCCCTCAAGAATTGTATTTGTTTCTTATGGCTTCTATGCCAAGGCTCTTACTACTAAGTTAACACATCATTCTATAAAAAGGCATTACTTGGAGGCTCAATAGCCATCTTTCAAGCTAGGTCTTAAGAGGTTTGGTAGATGAGTGAAAACCTAACCTCTTTTCAAGTGGTTGAGCACCTTAACATCACTCTAAATGTTTACTCTCCCTATGTTGCTTAATAACAATTAGCCTGTGTATAAGCTATCTAAACTACTAAATGTTAATTCTAGGAAATTATATATAAAATGTGTTTAAGTCCATGAATATTGGACACATCTATTATACTCAGGATTTCTTGCCACTAATGCATTTCAAACAAGTTTATTAATTTAATAGATCCTTTAGGTCTATACAAATGTAATAAGTATATGTATTAGTAATAACAATCATAATCATGCCTAATACATTTAATTACAAAGCTCAACATATTAATCACATGCATAACGTTAAGGCTCAATGAGTAATTGCACTGGATTGTCACCAATTAAGTTACAAGTTTGAATGATAATTGAGGCATTGCAGTTTGTTTCAATTCTGTACAAACACCTAAGTTTTCTTCTAAATGATAATATGTTTAAATGATCAATGTTATAATACAATATTATTTTTTCCTTAGAATTTTGGTATTTTGTTCAAGGTAAGAATGGGTAAAAGGATATGTGCAAATGCAACAAATAAACTTAGTACCTCAGCTAAAGTTTAAACTTAAAATTTAATGGTTATTGTTGATTGATAAACTAACATAGTTACCATTTAGATGCTACCCATCAATGTTAGTTAAGTTTGTGGGGGAAAAATGAAAGTGTCCTTACATAATTGAGAAAAAAGTTACAAACTAAACTACAAAGCTCAATCATAGCATTAACTCACAACACAACTTGTTGGTTGAACACTTTCTATTTAAATTATATCAGTGTTTGACCAATTTGATATACACATTTTGCATAATGATTGCATTGCAAGACCTAAAACCCTTGTCTAACAACTTAGTATCCAACAAAAGGCTGTAAATTTGACTTTATGAAGAAAGATGCACAAAAAAGGGGGGCACAAAGAAGCGTAAGACGCTGAAAAAATGATATGCTTTCCTCTCGTGAAAATTGATATCCTTTCCTGTATTGAAAAAGGTTTCCCATGGGAAAGTTCTTGACCACCATGGAGTTAAAAAGCAAACTATAGATGCCAGGTAAATCTCCTCCCTTCATGTTTACCACCGCAAAATGCATGGCGCGATCATGAATATGATGGGTAAAGAAGAAAATTACATATGGTGGGATGATCAAAATGATGGGTAAGAAGAAAAGAAGAAAATTAGTTACGGCTTTCCCTTTTAGATTAGTGGATTACAACCTTACTGCCCTTTGAGTATCCCCATCAATTGATTGTACTACTTAAGCAACCCAACTCATATGGAGAGAGAGGGAGGTTGATGTTGGCCATTTCCAACATCATCTTTTTTACAAAGATTCACCACATTTTCTTGAAAAGCCTTGGTACCATCCAAAGAACAAGAAAAGGCATGGTCTGACCCATCAAATTCCCGTGAGGAGGGCCATACCCATCTTGCATTTGGACTGCACTGCTATCGCCATGACCCGTCACTTCCCCCCAATACAAATTTCCACAACACAAAATAACATAAAAACTCCAAATACGTACCACTCAGCGAATCAAAAAGCAAAGCAACAAAAAAACAAAACAAAGCGCGCTGCTCTAATATAAACCGCTGCTGCAAAAAGTCCACTCATCCATGTCCAAAAAGCAACCCCAAACATTATCCTCTCCAAGATCTCTCATATCTTATTGCAGAACCATCACCGAAAAAAAGCATTATCTGCAAAAGGAGGGAAACAAACAAATAAAACCCCACACATCCACCCCAAAAAAATATATATATATCATACGTCGTATGGTATGATACACGACGTACCACTGATTTATCTTGGTGCTGTCCAAATGGAAAGAACATCGTCAAGACTTTAATAATTACCGGGGCAATCTTATTCAATCGCTTCATGATTTCCCCTTCTGTTAATCATTCACGGGAGGGAAGTAACGCTGAACACAGAAACAGCAGGAGGGTCTGCGTGCACTACCACCATCAACAACATCATCATCATCATCATCGTAACACGTTTTTGCTTGCATCCAAAGCCTCGATCAGCATAGCAGAGAACAGAGCGAGTCAACCCGTCAACATCATCATGGGCTTTTGTTCGCACTTCAACATCATTATCATTAGCTTCCTTTCATTCCTTTCCAACTTTATTTCGTTTATCTTGTCCGTTTGTTTGAATTTTATTTCATGTTCTTGCATGTTTTTTCTCCCTCTTGTGCTGTCATTTTGCTTCGCGAAATTCTTTGTGGGTAATCGAGTATCCGAGAGCCTGGCAAAGCGCAGAGAATTCTTTTCTGTTTTTTTTTTTCTTTTTTCGTTTTCTTTTTTTGCTTTTAGGGAATGGTGATGGGATTTTCTGAGAGGGGATGCGCTGTCGGCGAGGTGGAAAAGCGCGGAAAAAGGGTACGGGGCTGGGTGGATGGAATTAAGGAGACAGCGTGTCCACATTTACTATTGCCGCAGTAAGAGGAGTAACATACATCCATACATTAGTGGAGGCACTGGACGACTCAGGGAGACGACTCTGGAGCCTGGAAGTGGAGTGGACTGCAGTGGAGTGGAGTTTTTTCAGTGGAGAGTGAATCATGGCCGCATGGGTCCAGCGTGCAAAGTAAAAGGATTGCATCGCACCATATGATACCCCATCAATGCCAATCATGCCATGGGGACTACATTACCACTACAGTACTAGTGCAATAGATACTACACTGCAATTCTCCTCCTCCCTGTACAAATCATCCGTTTGATTTTGTTCTCCCCTATTGTTAACGGTTGAAAAAGGAATTATTAGAATTGTTTAGTTTGATTTGGGCTACACTGATGCAGGCTCTAGATTATAATTTCGGGCTCGTTTTCCATGGGTTTAGGTGGGTTTTTACATGCCACAGTTCCGCATTGTCTGTTTGATCGGAAAATCGGGTTGGGGTTTGTTTTGTCCTTGATTAGGACCCGGGATGCTCCTGATTTTTATTGGACAAGGTTGCTTCTACCGTGCAGGGGCATAATAACATATTCGAAACTTTTCAGAGGCGGGATCTTTTCAATAAATTTCCAGTTTGTTGCGCTTAAGGTATCCAAAGGCTAAGTTACCGGCAATTTTGTTTTAACAATAAGTGGGCTCAAGTGGCTTTTGGTAATCTCATAAACTCTGCAAATGACTGCAAGTATGTTGCCGTCGAACTGGACAGCGTCTTGCGACGAAAATTACTATTACATGATGACTGTAACAATGCGTGGTAGAATTTAAATTTTCACAGCAGTTAAAGAAAGAAAAATGGCCTTGGTAGCAAAAAAACATGGGTTTACGACGTGCCGTGGCTCCCAAGTCCCAATACACCTAGTATTCCTTCCATTCATTAACCTGGGCAGCTTCCATACATGATCCAAACGTCAAATCATTTGAATTGTGTTGCGGGTATGCTACCCTGGAGGACAGGTATGAGTAGTATGTTTGCTAAGACGCGGAAACAAATGTAATACCGATACCCCTACACAAAAAACACAACATTCCAAAACAAAAACAGAGGGAGAGACATAGACTGAGATGATTAGCTTAACTTTACATGACGGCGGCAAATGATTCATTCATACGCATCCACCCACCTACCAGCCCGGAGAAGAAAGAAAACGAGAAGAGCGTTTAAACCAGCAGCAACAGCAGGCAAACAAGACGCGACATGCACCGCACGCTCGCTCTCTCGCTTCATGATTCTTCCTCTCTCTATTTTACATCAATAACACCACAATATACTACGCGCAGACGCAGACACAAACAGGCGCAGAAGCAACAGCAGCATCTCATTCGTATTCGCATGCTCGTGCTCATGAATTGCCGGATTCCTGGCTTGGCTTCCGCCACCACACCAATCACTCCTCCTCGCAGGCGCGCGGGGCCCAAAAACTGCACGCCCCCCACGCTCTCGCAACAATACTCCACTTCGCTTCACTGCCAAACCCAACTGTGTTCCCCCTATTAAAACGCTCTGCTCGACTCTTTCCACTATGAATCATGCCACCTCGCACTCTCACTATGAATCTCGGCACCGCAACCGCCATCGCCGAGCATGATTCTCTTCGCCCAAAACTCCGACGACGACTCCTGCTACTTCAATGCCTCGCAGTCTCATCGTTGCTCTTGGCAGTGGACTCCGCACCGGCGCTCGACCCCTCCGAGGCCTCGGCCATGGCAGAGCTCCGCCGCGGCCTCGGCACGTGGGCCAACGTCACCGACACCCACCCCTGCTCGTGGCCCGGCGTAAAATGCGCCGGCGCGCACGTAACTTCGCTGGACCTGTCGCTCATGAACCTTTCCGGTACCATTTCCCCCTCCGCCGCTTCCGGAATTCCGCGTCTCCGGCACCTGCGCGTCCTCAACCTCAGCCACAACGCTTTCTCCGGCCCGTTCCCGGCGTCCGTCTACGGCCTCCGACGGCTCCTCGTTCTGGACATCAACCACAACGGCTTCTCCGGCGAGCTGACCCCCGGAATCTCCGGACTCCGGAGCCTGATAGAGTTCTCGGCGTACAGCAACAACTTCACAGGGCCTCTGGCCCCGGAACTGGCCGACCTTCCGGCCCTGGAGGTGCTGAATCTCGGCGGCAGCTACTTTGCCGGCGAAATCCCCCCCGAGTTCGGTAACTTCCGCCTGCTCCGGCACCTGCACCTGTCCGGAAACAGCCTCTCCGGTGCCATTCCCGCGCAGCTCGGCGGAGCCGCGGAACTCCAGCATCTGGAAATCGGCTACAACACGTACTGGGGCGGAATCCCGCCGGAGCTCGGGAACCTCAGCAAGCTTGAGTACCTGGACATATCAGTGGCCAATCTCTCTGGGCCGCTTCCGCCACAGCTCGGAAAGCTCAAGAATCTCCGCACCCTTCTGCTGTTCACCAACTCGCTCACCGGCCCCATTCCGGCGGAGCTCAGCACCCTCATATGGCTGGTTCGCCTGGACCTCAGCCAAAATTCGTTATCGGGCCCCATTCCAGAGGGATTCCGCTCGCTCAAGCGTCTGCAACTGCTGCACTTGATGTCGAACCGGCTCAACGGAACAATCCCCAGCGGCCTGGGCGAGCTGCCGCGGCTGCAGGAATTCAAGGTCTGGAACAACAGCTTAACCGGCGAGCTGCCGCAGGGGCTGGGCCGGTATTCTCCCCTGCGCGAGGTGGACGCGAGTTCGAACCGTCTCAGCGGCCCCATTCCGCCGGGTCTGTGCTCCGCCGGCAAACTCGTGAAACTCATTCTGTTCTCGAACCGCCTGTCCGGCACCATTCCGGTAGGCCTCGCCCACTGCTCGCTGCTGTACCGTCTCCGAATCCAGGACAACGCTCTGTACGGCCCCATTCCTCGCGGCTTCGGCGGACTCTCCAACCTCACATTCGTGGACCTCTCCATGAACCACTTGCAGCACGGCATAACCGATGACATTCTTGAAGCCCCGCGGTTGCAGCTCTTCAACGTTTCCTACAATCCCGGACTCGGCGGGCGGCTGCCGCGGCAGGTCTGGAGTTCCCGTGCGCTCAACATATTTTCCGCGGCCCACGCCAATATCAGCGGCGGACAGCCCTCGTTCATGGACTGTAGCACAGTCTACAAGATCGAGCTTCAAGGAAACCAGCTCTCGGGACCCATTCCGCGGGACGTGTCTCATTGCCTGAAACTGGTAACCCTGAATCTCGCCGGGAATCGCCTGTCCGGTACGATTCCGACGGAGCTCTCGACGCTGCCTATGATCACGGAGCTGGACCTGTCGGAGAATCATCTCAGCGGCGGAATCCCGGTCCGCTTCGACAACTGCAGCACGCTTGAGCTCTTCAACGTCTCGTTCAATCGGCTCACCGGGCCGGTTCCGTCCGCGGGGCCGCTGTTCCGGAACATCAGCATGAGCGCGCTGGCCGGAAACCCGGGCCTGTGCGGCGGAGCGCTGGGCACGCCGTGCTTCGAACAAACGGTGGACCTGCCGGCGCCACCGGTAAAGACCCGGAACGGCGCCCTGGCGTGGGTTCTGGGCCTCATCTGCGCCGTGGCGGTGTGCGCAATCATGGTCACGGCGCGCTGCTTCTACAAACAGTACAAGTTCAGGAACGGCTACCGGACGGAGCGGAACGAGGGTCCCTGGAAAATCACGGCCTTCCAGAGACTGAATTTCTCAGTGGAGGACATCCTGGAGTGCCTTAAAGGGTCCAATATCATCGGCATGGGCTCCGCCGGCACCGTGTACAGGGCCGAAATGCCGAGCGGGGAAACCATCGCAGTGAAGAAGCTGTGGAAGAACTCGGCTCAGTCGGAGGTTTTCAGCGCCAAGTATCCGCACCGGCAGCGCAGCCGGAGACACCGCGGCGTCGTTGCGGAAGTGGATTTGCTGGGAAATGTGAGGCACCGGAACATCGTTAGGCTTTTGGGTTGCTGTAGCAATAACGAGGCTACGCTTCTGCTGTACGAGTACATGCCGAATGGCAGCCTCGCGGACCTGCTCCATGGTTCCAGCAACAAAGCTGCCAACGTTTTGGCGGACTGGACTACCAGGCATAAAATCGCTGTGGGTGTGGCGCAGGGGCTCAAGTATCTGCACCATGATTTTTATCCTGTCGTGGTGCACCGCGACGTGAAGCCTAGTAACATCTTGCTGGACGCCGATATGGAGGCCAGGGTTGCGGATTTTGGCGTTGCCAAGCTTATTCAGCGCGATGAATCCATGTCCGTCATCGCCGGCTCTTACGGCTACATCGCCCCAGGTACTTGTTGCAGCATGAATTCCGCTGATTTCTGGCTAGTTTTGCGAATCTGTGGACACGTTTCATGCATTTGTTTCGCCGACGGGCATCCCGGGAACGAGGAATTTTGAAGATTAGGACCCGTAATTTCAATTGCCCAGTAAATACTTTAGTGTCTAATTTTAGGTTTTTAGCGCAGGCAATTTCAGATGGTAAATTCTTAAGGTGGCAATTCTTGCAGGAGAGTTTTGTCGTCCATTTAGCTCAGATTTTATCCATTTCGTTGGATTTTGGTTCTGGTAGATCTACTAGGTGTTTCTGCTGCGATTTTGTTTCGGATGAGGTTCTTGCCTGAGCAGCCGTCCGCCTTTACCTACATAACGAACCATGATCTGTCTTTTGCCACTTTTGTGTCTGCGTTTCCTACCTTTATCTCACCTGCTTTGCATGACTCCATCCATACGGATCTTTGTCAAAGCTGCTCTTATTTTCTGACACAAGTATGTGCATGCTCCCAACTTTTTCATCATCGATGTTCCTCGGCACTGCGCTCGCTTTTTAGCTGTAAATGCTCTGACATCCAAAGGGGAAAAGTCTACCCACAGCCTGTTTCTATCATTGACAGATTACTCGCCCTGTGCTCCCTCTCATCTTCGTTCGGCATTGGCCTTGCGGATAACGCAATCCCTGTTTTGGCATCGTTAAGAATGTTTTCCGAGAATTGAAAATCCCCACCGCAAAAGTGATTCCAACGTCTTAAGTAGAATTTCGATGTCACAGATTAGACTCGCACCACGACCTCGAAGCAGGTCAAGCGAGAAAAATCCAAATTGTCGAGCCAAAAAGTTCAGCCTCCCAAGCCATCCCAAGCTTGCTCATTTGAGTCATTTCTTTACCAATATCCCAGCTGTTCCTGCCTCCACAGACACTTCAATATCGCCGTGTGGGGCGGCAAGCAGTGATTCCCGTTTTCTCTCGTCCACAAATCATGCCCAGCGACTAGCACAATCCAAACAAACCTTCATTAGGTGCCGCTACCGCTGGATTTGAACTCATAACCACCGCTATCCACCGACGAAACACATCGCCACCAACTACCCTTCTTGGCTTTTTAGTTCCGAGTTGCAAGAAACAAATTCCTGGCTTTTTGGTTTCATGTTACAACAAACAAAAATATATTTCCCATCCCACGAGCGCGCTATCAGTCTGACACACTAAATGTCTTCTTGTACGATGATGGTGGTACAGAGTACGCCTACACGCTGCAAGTGGACGAGAAGAGCGACATATACAGTTTCGGGGTGGTGCTGATGGAGATGTGCACGGGGCGCCGCTCCGTGGAGGCGGAATTCGGAGAAGCCATGAACATAGTGGAGTGGGTGAGATCCAAGGTTCAAGCCAAGGATGGTGTCACAGATTTGCTTGATCCCAAGGTAGGGGGCAGCGCCACCAGCAGCACCGTGAGGGAGGAGATGCTCATGGTGCTGCGGGTGGCGTTGCTATGCACCAGCCGTTGCCCGGCCGACCGCCCCTCCATGCGAGACGTGGTTACCATGCTCTGCGAGGCTAAGCCTCGCCGCAAGGCCGCCCTTGCGGCTCATTGCCTTATTCACCATCAGCATCGCCTCGGCGACACCACCGCCGCCCAGGACTCGGTGACGGTTGTATCCCCATAATTGAGATAAGGCTAGAATGATGATGATCATGATCAAGTAAATGGTCGGCTAATACTAGATAACCGGTATTGAGCCGGTTGCTTGTTATTATGTTGTTAGATAGGCTATTTAGCAACCTTGGCCACCATTTTGCTTTTATGTTTAGATGGCCGTTCCCAAGTTACCTTAGCTACCGCGACGTTTTTACGCAAGGTCCATGTTGGTTTGGTAACTTGGAAAACGGTTAGCTGAATTGATTTTTCTTGGTTAGTTTGGGGATTTTGGTTCCCGGATTTCTACGTTGGTTATGGATTTGGAGGATATTCTTGGTCCACTGGACCTTGTACATATGAAACGCTAAGAAAGGAGAATTTGGAAGATACCGTCTGCTTGTCGCATAGCGAGTTGTTTCTTTTTCAAATTTTTGGGAGTGCGGATGTCATGAGTACGTTTGACTATGCGGGTAACGTTGTCTGACTCGGGGCAGCGCGCAGGGCTTTCTTTTCCAAGTATTTGGATGTCTGGCACTCGTGTCGTATTCTGATGAGTTCGAAGATTCGATTATATTATAAATTAATCGGATTTCTAAAGGACACAATTTATTGAGAATTGTAAAATGTAATGTTCTTGATAACTGAGACTCGATGCTCCATGGAGACACGTATGAGCTATTGCAACCTACGAACGCGTTTCTAAACGTTACAATTAAAAGAACAAACAAAGATGGTTCACGTTGAATTCCTCGCGAAGTCCGAGTAGTCTTCTTAAGTCGGGTGCGGAGGGACGAGGGAGTGGTCAGCATCTAAATATTGGTAATAATTAAGAAAAAATAGAGAACGTTATGTCATTAACCTTGAACAAGGTGAAACTTTGGAATGACCCAAGATATTATGATAGCAGAATGACATGTTAGCTTAGCCTAGCACAATGACATGTTAGCTTAGCGTACTGGTGAGGTGGTATTGGTGGTATTGGAACTTTAGACATTTTTTTAGTAATATGTATCTCTAATACATATATTCAAATTAGAACTTTATAACTTAGTTTTGCCCGTAAGAATTGAATCCATAATTAGAATTTCCAAATCAAATGTCTTAATACTAGGCTAGTACTTCATAATATCAAGGAATGTGATTTATTTGTTAAGGTACATGGTTTGCAATCTTCATATCACAGTAGCATATTTGGTTGATGTTACTTGGTAATCTTAATGATGTTTTCCAAACTCATAACATGTATATTTCTACTAGCCAATTGACCCCTAGGATTTTGAAAATAATTTAAAAAAACCATTAGCTTCAATTTCATGCCTACAACCAATCCTAAAAATCCTCTTTTAAAATAGGAAAGGATCAAGCTTTATCTGCATTTAGAAGTGCTCTTATAAGTTTTCACTTCTGATGAGTGGCGAGGTACCCCTACACTCCACCATACGAATGCGAGCGTGCACGCGGGATCCGGTCGAACTCCGCAGACTAAATGCCTTAACGCCACAAGAAACACTTGGGGTTAATCGTTCGTTGTCTTCCCAGGCTTGCTTGTAAGTGTCACGGTGTATGGTTAAGCAAGTCTGAGGTATGTGATTTTTTTGGTATTTTCGGCTTATCTTCTATGCTACCAGGAGGAAAGAGTTGAGAAACTAAACTAACTCTAACTAAGATCTAAGTCTAAATTAACTAGCGTCAGCATCCGTTCCCACTTGCCGGACACACCCTGAACTATGCAACTGCAGCTTACCAAACGCTAATCGTTACTGGGATCGCCACACGTAACGCAAGTGCTCGAAGTGGTCGTACTGAGGCACCTATTTAGCCTACGTGTGATAAGCAGCCGATTCCTTAGCCAGCCGTACACACCCGTGGGTGCTTGTAACTAAGTCGTACTTATCACACGTTCTTAGCCTAGCAATGAGCAGCCGATTTCTCAACTAGCCGTACACATTGGACCCTAGAGTTACCAAGCGCAGAATCCTGGAATACGCTACTGGGTTACCAAGCAGCCAATGCTCGTAATTGAGTCGTACTCATGCATTGCGTCAAGCAGCCGATTCCTTGACTAGCCGTACACGTCCGTAGACGCTCGTAATCAAGTCGTACTTGAACGCACTAGGAAAGCAGTAAATGAAAGCAATAAATGAAACCACGTGCTGCAAGGTTTATCCAAACAAGTTCGTCTTTATTGCCGTACACAACTTGGGTTCAGGTTACAAGCTGCTCGAATAAAGAGCTGTTCACTCTAGGACTCCTACTGCGGGCACATGGGGAAAAATTCTAACTCTGGAGTGATCAATCTGCCAGAGCTTCGCTACACTAGCCAAGATTGGGAAATGAAGGGAGTGCCGCCTCTTATTTATAGATATGGCGGCGGGACGCGATATCGCAGGAGAAGACGCGATATCGCGTACGCGATATCGCGGTTTAGTGCAAGTCGCATCTCATCATACCCCCATGACTGAATGAAAACTCGTCCT
>MNCI01019931.1:33816-78491 GCA_015680685.1 Gnetum montanum
GCGATATCGCGTATGCGATATCGCAGGGAATGACGCGATATCTCAGGGGATGCGATATCGCGGCTTGTGCATATCGCGTCTCATCAAACTCCTAGTGGTATTCATAATGAAAGTTGAGAATAAAAATCCAAATTTAAGTAATGATGGTAATGTAAATCTATTCTAGCCTATAACAATGAGCATTTGGTCATGGTCTACCATACATGTCTTGGGCTCATGTAACTGTTACTGAGATTACCAAGTGAGTTCACTACTAAGAGAATCAAGTGAAACCACTACTGAGTTACCAAACGATTACACTTTAATGCTCAAAACCAATCGTACTCATTTTGCTTTACTAATAAGTAAAGTAAAGTACTTGGAAATGTAAATGATTAAACAAAGGAAATAGGAAAATTATGCTAAGTAAACACAAAAGAACTAAGTGGATGTTGTAATGATGAAAAGTAATCTCGATTTTTATTGTCAGACATAAACTATGCCCAAGTACAATTCACTCAAATAAAGACAACATGCAAAAACTCAACACCACACTATGGGCATTCACTCTCGCTAAATTACGAAATGAAATTGCAAGAGTTTAGCTAAAGGGTGGAATCCAAAGTTGTTGATTGTGCACCCAAGTGCTTGTATTTATAGGGCTGCACACATCTTGAGACATCGTATCAATGATGATGTAACATGGGTTACGACATCGTATCTATGACTTTTTTGATACAATATTGTACCTACGATATCACATCTTTCAAAAATTTGACTTTATCATACCCCAATGATTGATTGGAAACTGGTTCTCGCGTTAAAACAAAATGAGGATAGAGTCCCTTATAAAATTGAAAGGTAAACTTGACTTGACATGACTAGCTATTTACATGACTTAGAATGCCGCATTGGTGTGCTTACAAAAAATGACACAGTAACATGACAAAACAAAATAAAATAAAAAAATGAAGTAACACGATGTAGTTCATGTTCCAAACAATGGTGGCTCTTCCATTGGCTTCTTTCTTTTATCATCAGGCTTTTGGAATTGATATCTATTAAGGAGCACCTGAAGTTTCTCCTCTTCTGTCCTTGGGTCATGTACCATTCTACAAACTGCCTTCTTTCTTCTTCATAAGCCCTAGCCATCTTTCTTAGTTCTTGGTAATCTTTCATTCAATGTGCTAGGTTTGTTGCTATATCTTTTTGTCCTTGGGAGCTAGCCTTAACAATCTTGAGCTCAGAGTTTGCTAAATGTAATTTCTGTAATGCATCTTTCTTGTTAGCAAACTTTTTCTCGTACATTACTGGTGAGTCATGTTTTTGCAGGGTTGCGATATTGGATATTCGATATCGGGGCCACAATGTTAGGTATCCAATATCAGGGCACAATCTTTGATGTCAGGCATCCAATATCACCCCTTCTATGCTAGCCTATAAATACGACACTAGGATGCATGGTTAGAAGAGAGGTTGTTGATTGATTTTAGATAGCTTTTTCATAGATTTTTTATTTCAAGTTTTATTGTTTTTCAATGCATGCCCATAGTGTGATGTTAAGTGATTGTATGGGGTACTTATTCGAGTGTGACATACTTGGACGTGTTACATGATTGGCAATAAAGATTGAGATTACTTTCATCATTGCAGCATCCACTTAGATTTATTATTGCTTTTAATTTCTTAAATGTTTACTATTTTCCTTAGCTAATATTTCCATTTATTGCTTTTTATTATTCCTATCATTAAGTGGAATGAACATAAATAATTGCGAGCACTTAAGTGTAATTACTTGGTAACCCAACAATGTATCATTTGGTAAGCCCAGTGATATACGCTTGGTAATTCCAACAGTAGTTACATGAAGTCCAAGGCATCTGTGGATGATTAGGAATAGATACTTATTGCATGTAGGCTAGTTTAGATTTTACTTTACATTGTTAATTATCTTAACTAATCAGTCTCTTTATTATCGTTAGGAGTAGCTTAGGGCTAGACAACATCAATCATCATATGCCTCACTTTGGACTAACCCATACGTGACAAAGGTACCACTAGTCCAAGTGGAAAGACAACGAACTACGATCAAGGCATTATGATTTAGATACCACAACTAGTCCCATCCATGGAATTTAGCTAGATCACATGTGAACACTTGTGATTTGTATGGTTGAGCATATGGGTAACTTGCTGCTCATCATTGGCATCGTTGCTAGGGATGGTGCTAGTTATCTAGATTAGTTATATTATACATGATTGCTATAAAGGTATTAACAATCTCTCTTTTAGAAAATATTAATATTAAATCACACACATCATTAATTAAAAACAATGTCTCTTTCACAAGGAAGCGATAATGCATTGTATGGCGAGAACATTCATTGGAAAACTAACAAGATATATGTTGAAGAAAATTGGAGTGATCAATTTCATGCAAGGGTTTCATATGTTCATAACCACCTTAACAATAGTCAAAGACTACATTCACCTAAGGCAGATAACCTTAGAGGTGATGAAGTAAGTCCTAGACCATGGGAGGTCTCAAGGCCTAGGACCTCCTCAAAACTTGGAAGAGATAAATTAAGTGACCTTGGGGAACACTATAGAAGCCCTAGCAAACATCATAGTTCCTCATCTTTCTCTTTCTCTTCCTCTTCAATGTCTAGTTCTGATGAAGATGAATGTAGGTATAGAGACCAAGCTCATCATTGACATCAAAATAAAAATAAAAATGAAAATAGGAATCGACACCACTGGAAAAATCAAATACGTGAAAATGAACATAGACAAAATCGTCAGAATCAAATGAATAGAAATAGAAATTTTCATCACAACATGTTTGATGATGATGAACCCTTGTTGGCCACTAAGAGCCTGATGTAGATCATAGAGGTAGTTAAGATATGCCACAGGCATTGTAGGGAAAGTTGCCTACTTAGGTTTGCTATGAATAATATCCCTAAATGTGTGGGAGGCTATGATTTGGATCCACAACATCATTTACAAGCCTTCCATGATGCTTGTGCCTTTTACAAAATTGAAAGTTGGTAGTGATGTTGTGGAGTTGCGTGACCCATAGAGTCACTTGGAGAAACTGGCTGCTACACGTAGTAGCCATATGGGTTTGGTTGCCGATAAGGGTATTGTTGTCTAGGCGGTGGCATCCCCCATGATTGTGGGTGTTGCCACTGCTGGTGTTGCCCGATAGGTTGTGGCAGAGTTCCACTTGGATAATATGTTAATGGTTGGTGGAACTGCCTTGGGTTACCTTGGGGATAAGGTAACCTTCGAGGTGCCTATCATATGTTAAGTCTTGGATTGAGTGCATACACCCCAGACTCTTGTAGATGTGATATTATTGGACAACATCCTTTAGGATGGTCATATTGGAAGATCTCACATCCACCATCATTGTTTGTATCTGAATCCACAAGCTCATCGGCGATGGTCATTTTTCCCTTACCCTTGTCATGTGCATGGCCTGAATCTCTCTACTTTTTCTTGTCATGGTTACTACTTCGTTCCTCCTTAGACTCCTCTATGATTTTTAGGACAAGTTCAAGTCTACTATCTAAGGAGTCCTGTAGCTGATCTACCTTAGCTGCCACTTCCGTTATTAATTTATGAAGTGACAAGGTTTTTCTATTCACCAACTCTTCAAGTGGTAACTCATCCTCTTTATCACAGAATCTCACTTCCCTCTTTCGGAGGGAAGGATCACGGTTATACTCTTCTGTGCTTTCTCTTTTCCATAGCTCCCCTTCTTCTTTAGCTACTTGCTCCAACAATCAATGAATTTCATGGGACCTAAGTTTTGATAATCTCCCTTGGGCATATGTCCCAAGGGTTCTCCTAGTTTTGTGTCTTAGCCCATCTACAAGGTGGCAGAGTTGATCCTGTTGTGTGTAACCATGGCCCAGGCAACGATGTAACAATGCATAATATCGGCCCATGGCAACATCCAAGGGTTCATGAGTACCCTGCTTCCATCCTTGGATTTTCTTACGCAAGTTGGACACCCTGGAGTATGTTTGGTATTTATCGTTAAACAATTCTAACATCGTACTCCACCTCCGAATGGTTTCCAGCTCTAAGGACCGATACCAGCTTTCTGCTTCCTTCACGAGTGTCCTAGGAAACAACTTTAACTTCTACCACTCGTTTTCAATATTTTGCAAGGCGCAGGCATTATGAAATGCCTGTAAATGATTTTTTGGATCAGTGTTATATCCCCCTTCGAAGTGTGAGATATTATTCATATCTAATCTCTTGATCTGGCTATCTTTTTGATGCCTTGTAGGTATTCTAACTGCCTTCGTAATATCTAACATACTTCGGGTGGCAAGTAATGGTTCTTCATGATCATCTCTCTTATGACATCTATGATGCTTACATGGTTCCCTACTTTCCCTTCTACCATGCCTAGACTCTCTAGACTGCCATCGTCCTTGCTCGTAACTCTCTCGTCGAGGTCTCTCATTTTGCTTACCCTTATCCTCACCGTTGTGTTCTTTGTGATTGCGTCTTGAGGTGGAAGGAGAGGGTGAATGATGTGATGAAGGGGAAGAGGAAGGAGAACCATCATGATGATGATGTTTCTTACCTTCTCTTCGGTGACTACGGCCCCGATCGTGATGACGATTTGAATGCCCATCCTTGTCATGTGTTTTTGTTCCCTTAGTGAACACTTGGTGTTCATGGGGATCAGAACCAGGATTGTGTATCGTGGAGCATAGGTTCTAATACCCCACCTCCTCACTATTGTTAGGAGGGGGAACATCATTTGATGGAGAACCTATTATAATTGGTTCACCATCTCCAATTTTGCTTAGGATGTGCAGGACCCCTTTGCCCTTCAACAATGTATGGTGGCTCTCCTGCAGTGAGTCCCTTAGATGTTGCGCTGCTGTGGGATGGTAATCCCTTATGTCATAATCCTCTGCAACGTATTCAGCATATAATTCCATCATGCCTATCTGTGCAAGAGCATGAAGAAGCATGTTAGGAACTGCTTGATCTGGAGGTAATACTATGTTACCTTGCAAGTCTCTCCAACGTAGTTGTTCATCCTGATGGAGGATAAAGGTAAAATCAGGTATATACTCATTGTGATGAGTATATACCACTCGATACTATTGAGGAATTGGTGGTTTAATCCTATGTGTTTGGTGTTACCGACTGTCTCTAGTGTGATCCCTAGGTGGTGAAGTGCTCTTATTAGAAGAAGAAGACATTGTGTCTTAATTCGGTGTGCTGATTAACCATTATATAATTTTTTTGTTTAATTAATCCTAAGGATTTGTTTAAGCTCCCAACGATGTGGATAATTTCTTATGTTCTACTTAGCGCACAAACACTTAGTCCCCAGCAACAGCACCAATGATGAGTGGCACGGGACCCCTACACTCAACCATACGAATACGAGCATTACATGTGCGATACGATCGAACTCCATAGACTAAGTGCCTACACGCCTCATGGAACACTTAAGGTTAATCATTCATTGTCTTCCCAGACTTGTATTTTTCATAGTTGTATGGTTAAGTAAGTCTAAGGTATATGATTTTTATGTCTTTTCTGTTTTATCTCCTATGCTAATGAGGTGAAGGCTGAAGAGACTAATTAACTAACTTTAACTAACTAACTAAGCCTTAATTAACCTAGCATCAGCGTCCATTCCCACTTACCGCTCACACCCTGAACCAATGCAAGCTTGGTTACCAAACACTATTCGTTATTGGGATCACCAAGCGTAACGCACGTACTTGAAGCAGTTGTACTGAATGCACTTAACTAAGAGAGAACGGTTGAGAGAGGTTTAATTAACTAATAAAGCATTTAAATGATAAAAAATAAATAACAATAATTAAAATCCTATTTAGTCTATTCCATGCACTGCAAGGTTTATCCAAGAAGTTCATCTTTATTTCTGTATACAAACTTGTGTTCAGGTACAATATTTGCTCGAATAAAGATTCGTTCACTTTGGAGCTCCTACTACGGGCAAATGGAAATTATTCTATCTTTGGAGAGGAAAAACTGCCAGAGTTTTGCTACGGTTTAGGCCTAAACTTGGAAATAAGGGAGAGCCACCTCTTATTTATAGACTTGGCGGTGCAGCGCGATATCGCGGGGTTCGACATGATATTGCATACGCGATATCGCAGGGGACGACACGATATTGCGTACGCAATAGTGTGGCAGACGCGATATCACGTATGCGATATTGCGTCCCATCAGGTAGTGAGGCCACATCATCCATCCACCCATTCCATTAATAAGAGGTTCTTGCTATGGTCATAATGATATTCTTTTTCATCATCAAAACTAAGAATAAACATGTAATCATGGTGCCTAGACAGAAAATTAAAGAGCTAAGTGGGAATGTGAAGGATGTGACATCAAGGGGATTTGTGGATTCTCTTTAACCACTTCTGTATGTTCTATCATGTTGCTAAGGTTGTAATTATATTCTTGTAACAAAAAATGGATGTAAGAGTAACATAAAGGGCACTGATTAAATTTTTGAGGGTCCCACTATAAAGACATGTACCCATGCTTAAAGGTTGGTAGCTTCTCAGATTACTTTAAAAAAAAAGAAAAAAAAAAGAGAAAAAGAAAACAACACATGCCATGAATAAACTCCTCCCTTGGACAAGCATGCCAAGTGATGCTACTCCTTGCAACTATGGTATCTTATGGTTGTCCAATGAAGTGATGACACAATGTGATGTCACTAAAATGTGGTTTGGACTTGGTTTGAATCTTGGGAAGAAGGGCTATTGATTATTTAACCATTACTAACACACAAGGATTCATTATACCTATGGTAAGGCATCTCACGCCCAATTTTTGCAATCCTTTCTAAAATCCATCTCATCTTGTTGTTTGTATGATCCCAACTTATGGTTTTATGTAACATAGAGATATTTTCTCAAATTGATGGTTTTAACATGTGTGTTTTGTTTCAGAGGTATGCGTTGCATTCAACCCCTTTGGTGCCTACGGACATTTTTAGGTGTGGTTATACAAGGGCATTATGGGCTGAAGCCTACTTTGAGGAGGATCCACTTGTGTAACTATTGTAACTTGTAATTGTTTGACACAACCACATCATTTTAACCTCCAAAGTGTGTAAATGTTAAATTTAATGCTTTTTCTTATCGTATAATTGATCTGTTTCACACCATAGGTCTAATACCCCTTTTCTTGCATCTTCCAAAGCTTTTAATGTTGGCGACTCCATCTTCTAACACTTCTGATTCCTAAATATGATTTCTTACTTATCCCAGAGCCATGGACTTAACCTAAAACCTTCCAATCAATCCTAGAGCTTCATTTTCCATAGTGAATGCCCTCATAATATGCAGATTTAAGCACCCTGATATCGACTATTGGATATCAGGTTAGACTTCACGTTGGATACCCGATATCAGGCTAATAAAAACTATATATATGACCCCTACAATGCTTCAAAATCCATTCTCATCATTTGTAGCTAGGGAGTTTTTTGAAATTTTCTCTTGTGAATAAGAGCTCTACGCAATCAACTTCTACTTATGATATTTTGCTCCATACCACTTAGATTTTCGTATCATTTGAACCTATTTGAACCTAGAGTGTTCAATTTAATTAGGGGAGGGTGCTTGCGTGGAAAAATTGTATTGATTTTTAAGAATTTTCTATTGCCCAAAAGGTATTATAAGGGTAATAATGTTAAAAATCTTAAGTGTTTTAATGAATAATCAATTGTATAAATGCTAGAATACCTATTTCTTTGACCCAAGGAACCATAACCATCATGATAAGCCATACATAAGGAAAAAGAGGCTAATTGTGAAGGATCATAACAGAAGATTAACACTTTTTAGGCATTTTTCTAAAAATTTTTCTAACTCTATAACCATATGAGCTAAAGAACTTAATGAAACTAAGGTCATGAGTAAGGTATAAACCTATAAATGATAAATAAAAACATATTAGTAACATTAAATCCTTGAATGATTGTAGATGGCCCCAAAAAGAAGGACAAGATGGACCTTCACAAGGATCAAGAAAATGCCTAAGAGATGGTAGAAGTAGACCAAGAGAACAAGGCCCACAAGCCAAGCATGAGGAATAGGAGGCCCAATCATTTAGCATTCATTAAGAGGCTCCTACTACAGGGTAATTGGTCCTAGGAGAGGTTATGGAACCACAAGCTCTAGTGCAAGGACAATGCCTCACATTGTTCCCAGAATGCCTTGAAGCCATCTAGGAGAAATCCATGTTGACCATAGTCATTGTGGAAATGAACTTGGGTTCATTTATAGCATTTTCTCCTGAGGTAGTTTGAACTTAACTTTAGGCATCACCATTATGGCACATCCTTTTAGATAGTGATGAATGGTACCTCGGTGAGAGTACTAATTTTGGCATAACAAAGAAGAAAAAACCACAATTAACATTGGTGGAGTCACTGTATCTTTTTTAGTCAATGCAATTGTAGAGGCTCTGAATCTACCAAATGTGGGGGCCAAGCTAACACATTTGTCCATAAGGTCCGATCTAGAAACCAGAAAGTTATGGTTGAGGTGTGCATACAAGAAGCATAATAAGACATAATGAGTTGAATCTGGAAGAGAGGACCTATTTTAAGATAGGCACATATCATCTCTTCCCAACTAAAGGGCTTAATAGAATCTCAACATGCACAACTAGGGGAAGTGCAATATTAATGGACAAATACATTGCTAATCTTTCCCAATTATACTGCATGGAAATTCAAAGGTGGTTCAAAGAAAAGAAGGCAGGGAAGCCAACACTTCCATTTCCTTGCCTAATTAGGAAGTTGTGCAAGCATGCTGAAATCCTAGGATACACAAATGATGTTCCCAAGAGGGCTTTAGAATGCTTCTTTTACCAAGTTATTTAAACTTACAACACCATGGAAGGACCTTGGTGAAGAATAGGAAATAGAAAAGTAACTAGAATCAAAAAATGAAATAGATCAAGAGCCTAAGAAATAGTGTGAGCAACAAGTTCCACCACCATCACCACAAGATTACTAGTATGTGATGAGCCATCTACAAAGAATTGCTGAAACTCTCAGTTGGGAAAGTAGGAATGAATCAAACCTCTTTCAAGTTATTAATGATGTTGTACAACCCATAGTTTCTATTGATCCAACAAGGGGGTAAATTTCATTACAATTAGGAGGAGAATCCAAATGGTCTCAACAAATCTCTAGGAACATCACATCTTTTCAGGTGATGCTCGAAATAGGAGAAGATGCCACAGTGGTGGTCATGCAGTATCAAGATGCAACAAGCATAGCAGAGGTGATAATAGATCACATCAAAGGATCTTTCAATGTGTTAATTGTGCCCCCAGTGAACCTGACTAGGATTAGAGATGCACAAATTCTTGTTGAGACTTTAATGACTCTTGCGGTCCATGAGGATGTACTTGATTGATTACTACTGATGGGATAAGTAACGACAATCTTTTTTGACATCCCAAGTGATGTTACTACAGTGAAATCATATATCATTTTCACAAAATGAAATCTGGTTATGGCTAAGACCAAGGCAGAACATGTAGAAGTAGAAGTGCATCGATTGCAATAAGAGTTGGCTACCTTAAGAGCTGAAAGATGGGACCCTGCCTAGTTTGTTGCACCTAACTAGTTGGAACAATTTTAAATAGAGCACCTAAACCAATTGATTAAATAGAACAAAGCTATTGAGCAAGAGAAGGAGAAGGCAATCTGGAATGCCTTAGTTGCTGAAGCTCAAGCATATGCCCATGAAAAGGTATTGACTGTCATACAAGAAGAAAATAAAAAGCTTACTATGGATAATGTAAGGTTAACCACTGTAGAAAAATAGAAGAACATCTTGGAGGAAAGTGTCCATTAGTTGAGAGAATAACTGGTGATGGTTAGCTAAGCCATTAGTAGATTAGCTAGAGAAAATTGAACTCTCTCAATAGAGAAGGTCCACAAAATTCATTAAAAATCTATAATCAAAATAAGGGCATGGAAAAAAAAGGCTAAGAAACATGAGAAACTAAAGGAGCACTTCTACGACCAGGTTGGCATGTATAAGCATATTAACAAAAAGGAAATCTAGATGGAAAAATCTTGCATCAGATCCATGTCAGCACAAAATCTTGATTGGTAGTCCATCCTAGATAATATGCACTAATTCATCAAGTGGAAGTAAAGAATAAAGACATGTAGATTGAAGAATTAAAGGAATATGGCATTGTAGAATCTTTGATATGCCAACCTTGCCATGTTAACATGAAACAAACTAAAGTAGCAAGTAGTGGTCAACCTAGAAACAAATTAAAGTAGCAAGTAGTGGTCACCTATGCATTATATGAAAAAGAGTTTGTAGACAGAAAAAATGCTTTACAAAAAAATCCATGTGGCAAACTCAAGATTGGAGGTGATTAAGACTCGCTACTATGAATAGAAATATGTAGCCTCAAACTTGGCTAGGAGATTAATGGATCACTATGAATTGAAAGAAAAGGCTCAGGCCTTCGAGGAGGAATGATGGTAGTTTGTGGCCTAGTACATGAAGGCAAAAAAAATGTTTTTGTAGCTACTATGCCCATGGGATGTACTGGCTCCAACACACATTAGTTCAGTAGCCTAGATGGTACATGACCTAAGGACGAAGAAGAAAATGTTGCAGGCACTCCTAAACTATTACCAATTTCAAAAGGATGGTGACAAAGGGAAGTGATCAATGGAAGATCCACCACCTCCAGGAACTACATGAGCTTTTCCAATTTTTTGTCTTGTAATGTTGTGTCCATATTTTTTGTAAACCACCATTGTAGCATGAAGAGTTAATTTGTGTCTTTTATTTAAGTTAATCAATAACCCCATACCTTCCTAATTTTTTATAAAGAACTTGTTCCTCATTTTGTTTAACTCGAGGATGAGTTTCCATTCAATCATGGGGGTATGATGAGTCATGTTTTTGCATGTCAGGTATTTGATATTAGGGTACAACCTTTGATGTCAGGCATTTGATATTGCCCCTTCCATGCTAGCCTACAAATACCACACTAGGATGCACAGTTAGAAGAGAGGTTGTTAATAAATTTTAGATAGCTTTTTCATAGATTTTTTATTTCAAGTTTTGTTGTTTTCTAGTGCATACCCACAATGTGATGTTACGCGATTTTATGAAATCGTTATTTAAGTGTGATGTACTTGGATGCATTACATGACTAGTAATAAATATCAAGATTACTTTTATCATTGCAACATCCACTTAGATTTATTATTGCTTTTAATTGCTTAAATGTTTACTATTTTTCTTAGTTAATGTTTCGACTTATTACTCTTTATTATTCCTATCATCAAGTGGAATGAACATGAGTAATCATGAGCACTTAAGTTTAATTACTTGGTAACCCAACAGTGTATCATTTGGTAAGCTCAGTGACATATGCTTGGTAATCCCAGTGGTAGTTACATGAAGTCTAAGGCATGTGCAGATGATTAGGAATAGATTCTCATTGCACATAGGCTAGTTTAGATTTTACTTTCCATTGTTAATTATCTTAATTAATCAATCTCTTTATTATCATTAGCAGTAGCTTAGGGCTAGACAACATCAATCATCATATTCCTTACTTTGGACTAAATCATACGTGTCAAAGCTACCACTAGTCTAAGTGGAAAGATAGCAAACTATGATCAGGGCATAATTATTTAGATACCATAACTAGTCCCATCCACGAAATGCAAATGGATCACATGAGAACACTTGTGATTTGTATGGTTGAGTGTAGGGGAATCTCGTTGCTCATTAATTATGTACATTATTACTACTTGCTACTCGAGCTTATTCTGAGGTTGTCCTATTATTAACATGGCCAAGTTAATGCATTTAAGATTTGCTAAGCCTATGTATTCTATTAGGTCATCTATGTGTAGTTCTTTATTTTTTACCTCGATCTGATGAACATAGGCAAGACTATCCAAGATGTGTCGTTAATATGAATTTTAAGTAGAGATGGAACTAATTTTGGCCTTTGCCATTTGGATTTCTTTTTCATTTATTTGTTTATACATGTCCAATTGATATCTGAAATACTTCTTGAGTTATTCATGTCTTTTGGCCTCATTTTGCCACATGCTTATTTTGATTGTAGACTTTTGGTAAATTTTGTGGACTTCTTCCATTGATAAGTTTTTGTTTTCTTTGGCCAATGAACTCATGTCTTGGTTGACTCTCATGAGTTGTTCTCTTAGCTAGTGAATGATTTCCTCAAGAACATTTTTCTATTTTTGTATGTTAGTCAACCTAGTGTTATTGATAGCGAGCTTTTGGTTTTCTTTTTGTAAGGTTGTGAGAGCTTTAGCATGTGCATATGTTTATGCCTCAATAACAGATGCATCCCACACTGCCTTCTCTTTCTCCTTCTCCATACTAATTTTTGGGTAATTAGCTACCTCACATGGTTAGTCTTGAATTGGTTAAGTTGGTTTGGCATCACGAATTGTGTAGGGCCTTTCTTTTCAGCTCTCATAGTTGTTAGTTTTTCTTGTAGTCTCTACAGTTCATGTTCTCCATGTTCAGCTATAGTTTCTTTCATGACCAACTTTTCCTTTGTGATAATTAGATTAGAATGTATTGTAGTGGTATTACTAGGGATATCAAAGAGGTTTTACATGACCTGGCCCATTTATAGTAGCCTGTCTAGTATGTCCTCATGTTTTGTAGGAGTTATTGAGGTACTAGTGAGCATCTGAGCATCTCTTGCTCTAGGAATATCAATTGGTGGCATAATAGAGACATTGACTGACTCTTTGATATGGTCTATGATGAATTCTATTGTTACTATTACATAACCACAACCATGGTGCCTTCTCTTGTTTCAAGCATCACTTAGAATGATGCAACATTTCCAGAAATTTGTTGCACACAATTGTCCTCTCCTCCTTTTTGCAGTGACATGTGCCCACTTAAAGGGTTTGTAGAAATTATGGGTCTAATTGTGCTTTCTCTAACTCTATAGAGATTGGCACCCTCCCTTGTTCACTAGCTTATTATTTTTGCAATTTTTTGTAGATAGCTCATCGATGGCCTATAGTCATGTGGCGGCGATGGTGGAGCTTGTTATTGCTAACTAGTAGTTGGAATGTTACTAGCAAGAGTTGAACCTACAGCTTCCTCAGTGCCTATTAGTTTTTCAAATTGATCTTTCTTAGAAGGGATTGGCTTTGACATTTTTGCAATAGGAAGCATTCTAGGCTTTCCTCAAGACATCATTGGTGTAACCAAAGATTCCAGCTCATTTACACAGCTTCTTTATTAGGTAGGGGAATGGCAGTATTAGTTTCCTTGCCTTCTTCTCCTTCAACTACCTTTGAATTTCTTTGAAGAGTAAATGGACGATGTTGGCATTAAATTTCTCCATTAGAATTATATTTCCTTGGGCCATATAGGTTGAAATTCGATTGAGCCTTTTTAGTTTGAAATTGGTGGTATTTTCCATTCTTAAAGTAGATCTTTTCCTTGGTAGTCATTTCATTGTAATCTTTGTCTTCATTGTTGTAGGATCTCTACAACAAAAATTTCTTGGCATTTTTGTTAGATATTGTCGAGATTTATGCCACATTAGCTCCTTCATTTGGGATATTTAGGGCTTTGGAAATTACCTCAACTGAGTAGGATACTAAAACTCCCTCTATCCTTAATGTAGCATCTACTTGCTTATTTCACCAAAATTGATAAGTCTCTTCCAAATACCATTTACCACTATTAGATAATGTAGGCCATAAAGGAGATGCTTGAAATTGCATCCTCATGGCCTCTAGAGAAAAATCCACGAAGGGCCCAAAGTTCAATTCCATGATGACTGTGGATATGATAGATTTTTCTTAGATGGCTTGTAGACATTCATTGGACAACATGAGATGTTGCCCCTACTTTGGTGCTAGTAGGACCTCTGCTTCTACGTGTGTAGAGTCTTTAGTAGCAATAGTTTGTTGGTGGATGCTAAATGATTACACCTCCTACTCTGCATGTTTAGCTTGGGAAATTTATTCTTCCATTTGGCCTCTCCCATGGCCTCTTGGTCTATTACCACATTGTTGGGGAGGTTCTTCTATTGTTGATCTCTTTAGGGCCATATGCAATCCATAAGAGTTTGGGATTATTAAAGTATTCTCATTAATTTTTAATAATTCATAATCCTTCTTATGCTCTTAGTGAGATTAAGTCCTTATCTTATTGCGATTATATAGTTAGAAAATTTTCAAAGAGAAACCTCCAAGTGTTATATTCTTTATCATCATAACCTTCAACAGTTATCATTCCCTCATTTATTATACCCTTGTTTGGTTAATATGGTTATTTAGGAAAATTGATTAAGTTATTTTTCTTAATTTTGGTTAGTTAGGTGTAATATTCTTATTATTCTTCTATACTTACTCTTAATAATGTCTTCTAGGTGTTAGAAAATTTTGGTTTAAATTTTTCAAATGTTCATGCACTAAACCCCATGATTAAGTTAAGCACTTTGGGATCAACAGGGCTCAAGAATTATAGAAATTAGAGCTATGGTGAGGAAGTTATTACTTCGGGAAGTTAGATTGCTAGAGATCTAAGAAAAAACTTCAAAAACTCCTCTTGTTGTAAAATGAGAAAATGAAAATTCTTCTAACTCCCACATGTACATATACTAGTTTTATATGTGCAACATCGTAGATGCGACATCATAGCCACGATGTCATTGCTTGAAAATTTTAAATTTTTCAGAATTTTGAAATGAAAAAATGAGTCAATTGGATGATTTGAAAGAGATGGAGGCTATCGAAAGGATCATGGATCATAAATGATGTTCAAGATTAAGAAATTTAGCTTTGAAAGTCTTAAAGAAGAAATTGTGAGCAACAAAATCTTATTGAGTTGATATGAGATGGATTGAATATTTTGAATTATTGAATAGGTTTTAAGATGATATGGAAAGTATTTCTTAGGTTTGTATTATTTTCAAAGGCACAAGATGATGTGAAATTTCTTGTCAAGCATAAGATAGTGGGTCCTCCCCAAAGCAGGCTCCAGCCCTTAGTGCCCTTGTATGACCACATCTATAAATGTCTGTAGGCACCCAAGGAGTTAAATGTAAGACACCTTTTTTTTTCAAAACACACATGTTTGTACTACCAAAATGGGAAAATAACACAATATTATATAAAACTATGGAATTATGACTAAATATAATAATGAGATGAGATGGATTTAGGGGGGATTGCATACATCGGGATGTGAGGTGTCTTACCATAGGCATAATGAATTCTTATGTGTGATATGTGGTTAAAGAAATCATTAGCCTTTCCATCCAAGATCCAAACCAAGTCCATACTACTTTCCAATGACATCATGTTGTGTCATCCCTAGGACTAACAACCATAAGACTACCACTATTGTAAGAAGTATTATTCCTTGGCATGTTGTTCAAGGAAGGAATTTATTAATAGCACACTTTTATTTTTGAAATTTCTGAGAAGCCGCCTACCTTTAGGTAGGGGTAACATGTCTTTCCAATGGAACCCCTAGATATGTATTCTATGCATTTATTTCGTTTTTATTGTGTCAACCTTACTAGAGGACTACTTTTAGGCATGGGTAACATGTCTTTCTAGTGACATGGTAAGGCAACACTTATTGTATTAATACATCCTTGACAATATGATAAAACTCATAGTAGTAGTATGAGAGAATCCACAAGTCCCCTTGATGTCGCATCCTTGTCATTTCCACTTGGTTCTTCACTTTTCTATCTAGGCATAATGATCATAAGTTTATTTTAGTTTTATTATAAAAGAATGTCATTATGGCCATGGTAAGAACCTCTTATTAGTGAAAATGGATGAATGGATGTCATGGTCTCACTGTCTATAGAGTTAGTCTTCCCAAAATTTAATAATATAGAGCAATCTTCAGCTTATTGGAACTACATCTTGCATTATTCCTTGCATTTTATTAGAAAATTAACAAAAATATGAACAAGAAAAATGATGAAAATTATAGAAAAAATGGAAAAAAGAAAAAAGAAAAAGAAATTAAAAGATATCAAATAATTGCAAATAGTTAAGGAATGGAAAAATTCAAAGAGAATGAAGAGATATCAAAGAACGTGAAAAAGGTAATAAGAAAAGTAAAAAGTAGAACAAAAATTATAAGCCAAAAAGTTAGAAATAGAAAAAAGATAAAAAGCACTTATTAATTCCTTAATCAAGATAAGGTATCTCTCTCACAATTAAACTCATGGGAGAGTGTTCGGAAAATGGACCATAAATCCCTTAGATCATACACTCTAGGTTTCTCGTTTACCATCCTTAGTGATTTAGTTTTCAATTATTATTCCATGTAATCTTGATGGTCATCAATTCTAATCATTTGAGGATATATATCCCATTAGACTAGATGGTCCTGCCCTCTCAAAAGGTCCAACTATACTTTCTCATTTATTCTTAAATTCAAAATTTAAGCCTTCATTTCCATTATCTGTTGGTGTATGATTATGATTTATGATATCATTTTGTGAGTTCTTAGTTTGGGTCATTTTCTTAGGGTAGGAGTTAATAAGTGGATCTGACATTTCCATGCATGTTTTGGATGATTTTATGGTCTCAGTTTCTAGCCACTAGGTGTCTTTTGATTTGGTGGCCCATGTTTCTTTTTGTTCACACACTTGTTTCTCCGATCTATTATGGGATGGTGTAAGGATTATGCTAACATTTTAAAGTTTTGGTTCACAATTGCATCCTTCTTTATCATTAGTAATGCATGGAATTCCTTACATATGTATGACTCCTTACTTATCTTCCTTAGAGATTTCCATGAAAAAATGTCTCATTTCTAACTTAGCATTTATTGTGCTACATCATGCTCTTTCCATAATGATAGAAAATTCCTTATCATCATTCTTCACATCAATCACTAAGAAATTTGATAGATGAGACCACCCATTGATAGTGGTCACCACATCTTCTATCTATCCCAAATGAATGGTGATAGATTGATCTGCTAACTCTAACCTTATGTTGCACTTTTGTAAGGGTGGTAGGTTCCATGCCTTATATGTTTCTTGAGAGATCAAATTTAATTTGGAACCTAAGTCTAGTCGAGCCTTGCATGGTAAATTTTTAGCAATTTGTAAATAAATCAGAGGAATTCTTTGATCAGTTCTTTTCTTAGGAAGTGGTCTTGCCTTAATCTAGTCTGATGCTACTTTAGTTAATATGATACTTGTAATCTTTTGATTTGATTGTTGTAGAAGCATGGTGCTGGTAGGAGGATCCTTTATAGAAGGAGCAAGATTCAATGAAGTCTTAAATCTACTAGCCTCTTTAGGACTTTTCTTGAAGAAAATATGTTTTTAAGATTCTTATTTAATGTTGCTGATATGATCCTCTTTCTGTATATTCACTACCCCAATATCATTTCTCTGCTGTGGTTGTGATGGTAGCTCCCCTTGCCTTATAGGTGATGATACTAGTGATAAAGAATTGGAACATTTGTTTGATGGACCAGTTGTTGGAAAATATGCATTAGAATTATGATCGATCCTTGGAGTGATAGGCTTGTGGTACTCTAATGGATAATAAGGAGAAGACGTTTAGACTGAAGCATTCCTTAAAGATATTAGATGTTGGACATAATATCCCTAAGGATTAGGTTGCCTATATGGATATTGTTGCCTTGGTGATGACATTACCCATGTTTGTGGTTGTTGCCACTACTGTTGATATTAATCCTATGGTTGAGGGTTGGCTAGACTTGGGGTAATATGTTGGTTGGAAAGGTTGTCTAAGATTACCTTTAGAATAAGGTAACTGTCTTAGAATATGATTTTTGACAAAACTTGGATTGAGTGTGTATGCCCCAGACTCCTACAAGTGGACCATAATAGGGTAACATCATACTGGCATACCTTGAATCCTTCCTATTCCTTTGAACTATAGTCAATATACCCATCAATGGTAGCAACTTTTCCTATGTGCTTGTAACTTTCTTGTCCATAGTCTCTTTTGTTCTTCTTTTTCTTGTCCTTGTTGAGTGCTTGTTTAGTCTTTCTAGAATAGAGGGAAAATACAGAAAGACATCTCATGCACAAATAAGACATCTTTCATTATCATTAGCTAGTTATTGCATGAGTTCCAAGATGGAATTGGAAACATGGTAGATATAGGAAGACATCATATGCATTGGGAAATATGCAAGCTCTTGTGTTATCATTGTCTAATCATTTGTCAATCATTGTTGCTCATTATTTTTTTATCTTTTCTCCATTGTAAAGTGTGCTATACCTAAAAGTACAAGGATTAGCAAACTAAGTTGCATTCATCCCTTGTAATTATTGTTCTCCTTTGGTACCCTACAGGGTTGATGCACTTCTTGTAGAAAGGCATCTTACTTCAACTTGTCGAGATCCTATGGGATTGAGTGTTGGTGTTGCAGAAAAACAATCTAGAGTGGAGCTCAAGATTGTAAAGGTTGTGGAAGCTTGAAAATCACATTTTAAGCCTGATGGAACCTTGCGGGGTTGAGTGGTTGGTGCAGCGTCACAACACTTTGGAGTGGGGCTTAGAGATTGTATAAGGTGTGATACCCTTCAGACCACATTTGAGAGCAACAAAGTTCAAAGGTGTGCTTACAATCTACCCTCTAAGTGTGGACTACCCTAGTTGTGAAACCACGTTAAATTTGGTGTGTGTGTGCTTTTTCCAAAGAATTTCAATCTAGGGAACTTATTCATCCCCCCCTTCTAAGTTCAATAATCCATAAGTGGTATTGGAGCTTGACACTCTTCTTTATCATCATCAAATTCAAGAGTGAACAATGGAAGGGACATCTTACATAAAGCCACCCATGTTCGATGAATTTAACTTCACCTACTAGAAAGCTAGAATGCAAGGGTTCTTGAATCCATAAAGTTTGAAGTGTGGAAGTTAATCCTTGAAGGCTACACTCTGCTTGTCAACAGCTCCACTAGCACCATCAAGCCTTGCAACAAATGGATGAAACAGGAATGTTTGATTCAAAAGCAAAAAATTTTTTATATTACACTTTCAATAAATATGAATTTAATAGAGTAGCAAGATGTAAAACGACCAAAGATATCTGACAAAATTTAGAAGCTACTTATGAAGGAACATATATTGTTAAACAATCAAAATTATTAGTTTTACAAAGAGAATACAATAAACTTAAAATTAGAGAAGGTGAGAAAATAAATGATTATTTCTCTAGAGCTAATGATCTTATTGTAGCTATTAGAGGATGTGAAATAGACTTGCTTGAAAGCAATGTCATCATTAAAATGATTAGAACTTTATAACCAGAGTTTAGACCAAAGGTCACAGTTATGGAGGAAATCAGAAATTTCTCAACTTTGACATTTCAAGAGCTGCAAAGTGCTCTCATTGCTTATGAAATGAATCTCATAAGTGAAGAAGTGATCCAAGAAAGGCCTATTGCTCTAAAGAATACCTTCAAGGAGAAGTTCAATGAGCATGATGAGAGCAATGAAGAGAAGATTTCCTTTCTCTCAAGGAAACTACAATTATTACTTACAAGAAGAAATAAGGGGCCATCTCAGCAAAGACCCAATCCTTTCAAAGGTAGAGAAAGAGGTAAAATTTTTTTGAATTCTTCTAACTTGGATTTTTCTTCTATAGAATGTTGGGTTTGTGGAGGAAGAGGCCATATGGCCTTTGAATATCTTGGTGATAGCAAGGTAGATCCAAAGAATAGATCCGATGATGAGAAACTAAAAAAGACCAACTTTTATACAAGTTGGGATGATGGTGAGCAAAGTGAAGAAGAGGCATGTAATTCTTCCAAAATTCACATCTCATATGCATGACACTTACAGATTCCTCACATATGGCTAAACAAGGTGGTAAGTGTGACAAAAGGTATAGTGAATTTAAAGGGGAAATTTTTCTTTTATATCATTTGGTTAGGAAAGCAAAGAAACTTGTAATTTCTAAGCTAGATGCTATCCATGCTGAAATGAAAGAAGAGATCTTAGAAATAAATGCTAAGATTCAACAACTAACCTCTTTTGATAAGGATTGCAGCAAGGTTCAAGAAGAAGAGACTCCTAAAAAATAGCCAAAGGCTTTAGAGGAAGTTGCTCATGAAAATTCAAGCTTGAGCATAGTCAGGTTTTGATAAATATGATCATGAGAAAAATATGTTATTTACGTGTAAAAATTATGGTAGTAAGAAAATTCTTAACTACACTCATGATGATTAAAACAAGATTAATGCATGGGCTTGTCAAGAAGGCTTTGGTAAGAAAATTATGCAGGCACTAGTAACTGAAAATAAAGAGAAGTGGGATATGGAGAACGATGAAATAAGTGATCAAGGGTTCCATCATAGAAAACATAAATAAATGAAGACATCACACATACGATCTAATGGAAAAGAACCTAAGGATGAGGAGGTACTTCATCATAGGGAATCTCATCTCAAACTCCATTAATCCTCTCTTCTCACCTACAAGCAAGGCAAGTCAAGGTAAGTTTCCATTTTCTTGCTTGTTAGTTAATAAGAATATGATTTGAGAAGTCAAAAATTATTGGTGTCTTGTCTAGATCAAAAGTTGAAATAATTGGTTGATAAGATTTGTTTATGAAAATATTAAGTGTAGCACTTGAAAATATTCCTAGGATCATTATCTTGTCATAATTTTAGTTTGGTTTTCAATCTGAACTTCTTGTGATGATTTGCTTCTAAGCTAATATCATTCGGGATATTTTTGCTATTTATGAGATAAGAAAATCCTCTAAAAATTTTATCAATATTACTAATTGGAGACATCAGTCTCCACATTTGATCTTAATGGTGAACTACAATTGTAGAGCTTTGATGATTTACAAGTTGATCTTAAAGATCCAAGAAAAGCTACACATGTGAAGTAGAAGCCTATTCCTCATTATCCATCATCATCTTGGAGGTCACCAATGTAGGGAGAGTCTTTGGAGATTTTATCTAAGGAACACTTAGAGAGTAAAACATTATATTCCAAAATGAGCAAGATAAGGACATCATAAGGTATTTTTCTTTTACATGGCATAATCTTGGATTTGTGTTCATAATATACTTTTGCAAAAATGAGCTATATGAATATATACATATGCTCTATCAACATGATTATCATTTTGCTTTCGATCAAAGGTTGTGTTTATTACATTGCCCTATCTTAAAAGTGAAATATGCATGTTTCTCTCATGGATTTCACTATTGTTGATTTTTGTAGATTTCTTGTTGTATTTAGAGATACAAATTTCTATAGAACAAATTATCTCAATTAGATAGGCTAGTTGTTCCTACATGCTCTATCTTTGTTCTTTGAAATCACATTATTTGTTGTTAGTCCTTGGATTAGTTGTAGCTCCTTGTTTTTGAACTAAAAAGAGTAGATCTCATCACAATGTTTTCATCAACCCATCTATTTGATATTCAAGAATAAGCTAGAGCAAGAAGTATCTATATGAAATAATGCAAATAGTTGACATTATTCCTTATAGCAATATGAGCAAGCACATGATCATTCTATTTATGAAAAAATATCCATGGTCTTTATTGAAACATCCTTTGAATAGTTTCCCTTGACATGTACTTCCTAGTTCAAGAATTTAAAATTTGGCATGGTTGGTTTCAAATTGTGAAGTTGCATTACTCCATTCTCCTTGTCATAAATATTTCTATATTCTTTTGCAAATGTTTTTTAAAAATGGAGAATATTAGAAAACTAAAGAACCATGTGATACTTACTACTAATGACTTATTTTAGAAATAGATCAATTCCTGACCAATTTGGGATAGCTCTTCATGAAACTTAGCATTGAAAGATGTGCATTCTATGACTCAATATTCTTATCTTGTTAGGATTATCACATGTTGTTGATTATTCATATTATATAGTTTTTTATGATGACTCTTTAACTAGTTTACATGCCTTATCCTTTTTGTTGTTGTTCGAAAAGGGGGAGAGTAGGTTACGCTATATTTAGAGTCTTTTTCTTGTCTACTAATCCATTTTCTTAAGTTTTAAATATCAACAAAAAGGGAAAGATTGTGGACCTTTTAGTATGTCAAAATGTTAAGTAAAATGGAGTGAAAAGTTGTTTGCATGATTGTGTGGTTTTTGTGTTTGTAGGATAACGTACATGGGAAACTAATATGAGATAAAGCCTACATTGATGACAAGAAGATGAACTGATTTAGAGCTTGAATAAGAAGGTCATCCATAAAGTCTCAAGTGAATGTGCAAGGTTTTGAACAAGGAACAAATGATTAATCATGCAAAGGAATTTGAAGAAAGATGTCTCTTAGAAATAGTAGACATCTTGGGAGAATTGAAGGATGCTTAGGTAAAGGTGTCTTCAGTAGACAAAGATGTCATCAAAAAATGCAGGTTAGTTTTAGAAAGATATCTTTCTCTAGATAAAGATGCCTTTCCAAAATGGAGATTTCAGAAAGACGTCTTTCCCAGATAAAGACATCTTCCTAGAATAGAGGGTAAATATAGAAAGACGTCTCAGGCATGAAGAAGGTGTCTTCCATGATCATTAGCTAGTTGTTGCATGTGTTCCAAGATGGATTGAAAACATGAAAGCTATAAGAATATATTATATGCATTGGGAAATGTGTAAGCTCTTGTATTATCATTATTTAATCATTTGTCAATCATTGTTGCTCATCATTATTTTGTCTTTTTTCCATTGTAAAGTGTGTTGTACCTCAAAGTATAAGGATTAGAAAACTAATTTTCATTCATTCCTTGTAATTGTTGTTCTCCCTTGGTGCCTTATGGGGTTGATGTGATTCCTAGAGGAAGGCATCTTACTTGAGCTTGTTAGGATCCTATGGGATTAATTCTTGGTATTGCATCACAACACTCTGGAGTGGAGCTCAAGATTGTAAAGGTTGTGGAAGCTTGGAAACCATATTCTAAGCTTGAAGGGACCTTTTAGGGTTAAGTGGTTGGTGTGGTGTCACAACACTCTAAAGTGGGGCTTCGAGATTATACAGGGTGTGGTATCCTTCAAATCAAATTTGAGCATAACAAAGTCTAAAGGTGTGCTTGTGGTCTACCCTCTGAGTGTGGGCTACCCAATTTGGGAAACCATGTTAAATTTGATGTGTGTGCTTTGTCCAAAGAATTTCAATTTGGGGAACTTATTCATCCCCCCTTCTAAGTTCATCAATCCACAACCACTTGATCAATTAGCCTCTGGATTTGATTGTTGGTCATCTCTAATAGTATTCCTTAAGCATAGATCCCAAGGGTTTCTTTGGTTTTATTCCTTAATCGATTAACAATGTGCCTAAGTTGCTTCCTTTGGAAAAATCCATGGCCTAAGCATGTATGTAGAAGAGAGTGGTATCTACCCATTTTTGCATTAAGGGATTCGTGTGTCCCTTGCTTCCAACCCTAGATCTTCTTCCTAAGATTGGACACCCTAGAGTAAGTTTGGTATTTGTCATTGAAAAGTTCAAGCATGGTACTTCACCTTCTAATTAATTCAAGTTCCAATGATATGTACTAGCTTTTTGCCTCTTTAATGAGTGTCATGGGAAACAGCTTCAGCTTTTGCTAATTACTTTTTATATTCTGTAGAGCATAGGCATTGTGAAATACTTGAAGGCAATGTTGTGGATTTGCATTATATCCCCCTTAAAACTTAGGAATATTATTGATATTAAGTCACTTGATGCAACTATTTCTCACATGCTTGGTTAGAATGTACACTACTTTCCTAATTCTGATCACACTGCAAGTAGCCAACAAGGGCTCTTCATGGTTATAGGGTTAGTACGTTCTATTTTACTAATGTCCCCTTTGGTATTCATATCACTCTCTCTCTTCACGTTTGTTCCTATTTCTTTGTGGTTCATACTCATCATCTTCTTCCTCAAGATGCCTTTGACAATACTCATACCTATTATGAGCTCAATGTCTCTCCCTGTCATGATTTTTGAACCTTTTTTCCCTTCTATCAAAGTCCACTGATGATCACAAGATGGAAGATGAAGTAGTTGGAGAATGATGCAAGCTGGTTCTCCTTCTATGACTTTGGAATTCGTGTCTTTGTGATTTTTCAAAAACTTTAGGCCTTGAGTCCTGCTTATGTTTAGAGTGCCTTATCTCTCTTCTTAGTGTATCTGTAAGGGTTGAATGTAACTATACTTTGACAAGTTCTTAGTGTATCTGTAAGGGTTGAATGTAAGGGCTACATGATTATGGTGGAGAATTTTTTGCTAAAAATGCATCACCATCAAGTTCTTCTAGGACAACAGTAGGACTAACTTGCTTTCCCTTGTTATTCTCATGCTTAGTTTCCATAGTAGTGTCTCTTTGTATTGGTGCCTTTATGGGTTGATAGGGTCTAGTCATGTGCTTAATCACATGATACCCCTCTTGTGCATGGCTCAAATTTATTTCCCTTAAGCTTGTTGGAAGCACGACTAATGTTGAATGCTCTAGAGGCAAAACTATGTTGCCCGAAAAGTATCTCTACCTCAACTATTCATCTTGATGAAAGAGGAACATAAAATCAAGATAATAAGGATTGATGTGAACATATGAGATTTGTCTTTGCATAGGCATACTCTAGTCTTCATCATCATGTGTTCTGTCATTATCCTTTTGTAGCTCTTTGGTAGATGATAGCTTTTCTTTAATTGTTGAAGCCATCTTATATGCTTGATGCTTAGTTATGTGTGTGTTATTAAAACTGATTTAAGGTATAAGGATAGAATTTTTGGTTCTTAATACAATAAAATTTATAAGATCAATTACTTAGCACACATTGATACATCCTCAGCAATGATGCCAATGATGAGCAATGGAGCAATCCCAACACTCAATGATATAAGTGACGAGTGCTAGCACGTGGACAAATTGTAATATATAGATAGAAAATATAAGTATGCTAGTAGTTGATGTTAAGTTCATGATCATTGTCCTCTCACCTTAAGTTAGTGAAGTCTCAATGTGGTTTAACTCATAGTGACGTATATGATAATTGATGTTGTAAGGCTTGAATAACTCCTAGTGGTATTCATAATGAAAGTTGAGAATAGAAATTCAAGTCTAAGTAATGATAATAATGTAAGTCTATTCTAGCCTATAACGATGAGCATTTAGTCATGGTCTACCATACATGTCTTTGGCTCATGTAACTATTACTAGGATTACGAATTGATGAGTAGTGAGAAATCCTTACGCCCAACCATATGAATCACTAATGTTCACTAAGCAATTCAATTGAATTCCATAAAATTTAGCTCTCTAAGTATAGATTAACTAGGTAGTAAATCTCAAGGACGTGATCGTTGTCTTCCTGGTTTCACTTGTGAGATTCAATGGTATGGTTAAATGTAACTAAGGCACATGATTTGTATAGCTTTTATATTTTTCATTTAATTTACCTAAGTGTAGAAAATAAAGTAATTCAATTTTTAATTAAGCTAATAACTAATTAATGCCTTAAATAATCCTAACATAAGCATCCATTCCTGTTTGCTATACACAACCTGAACATGTTGCAATGTTATTGGGTTACCAAGTGTAAGTGCTACTGGGATTACCGAGCATTAATATATGTTTGAGGTGGCCAAACTTATGTGCATTAATTATTTGAATTCAATTAATTAATTAAGTGCGTGAAAGTAAATTACATGAACAATAAATGCTTAAGTAAATAGTAGGCTAAGTCCAAGTGCTGCAAGGTTTATTAAGAAAGCTCATCTTTATTGTTGTTCACACCAAGGTGTCTAGGTACATTAGTGCTTAAATAAAGATTTGTATACTTCTCAACTCCTACTACGAGCACTTAGAAAATATTCTAACTCTAAAAGAAACAAGCTACAAGAGTTTAGCTATGCTACTTGACAATGAATGTCTTAAATTTGGTAGGTGCACACATTTATATAGGCAAGACTTGACACTATGTCAATGCATCAAACCATGTGTTAACAGGATTGTATCAATGTAGTTGCGTCGATGTGGTCAAATCAAGAATGACTCATCATACCTTCATGACTAAATGAAAAATCCTCCTCAAGTGAACAAAAAGAGGAACAAGCTTTTTACAAAATTTTGGAAAGGTATGGGATTATTAACTAATGGATTGATACACACACTGACTCAAATTGATACTAAGTGTCCATTTGTATAGATTTACAACTTTTATAATAATTTGTTATTTGCAATGGACAACATAAACACTATTACAAAAATTAATAGTAAAAATTCCTTTAGTAGCTTGAAGATGAGGATAAAATCAAATGGTCCCAGGTGGTGGAGGTTCTTGAGGTGCTGAAGGACCTTCTCCTACCTCTGGTGCACGCAGCGATTATGGTTGAGGCTATGGTAGTTAAGGCTGTCTAACTACAGCTTCAACTACTGGTGGAAGACAAAAGCATCTAGCAATGTTTTTATCTTCTCCTCCTTACTTTAGGGATAGTACATAGTACATGTAGCATCACCAATGTGGGTCAACATGGGGACATCTCATAGATAGAGCATTATAGGGAACAACTACTTCAAGTTGACAAACCAGGCTATGAATTTTTTACATTCGACATCAAACACCTTGATAGCATTTTGTAGTCCTTGGTAGTCATTCATCCTATGGGCCAAGTTCTCAATTGTTGACCATTGATTAGTGAAGCATGCTTTGAGAACTTTGAGTTCAGCATTTGTTGTTTCTTACTTCTACTTCATCTCCTTGTAATGCTTAAACTCGACCTCATACATAAGGTATGAGGTGGCCACTTGCTTCTCTAGTTCTGACATGGGCATCCTAGCAGTCAACATTACCAAGTTTACATAATGGAGTTTGGTGAGCTCCATTTATTCCTTCATTTCCTTAATTTTTAGCTTCTTGAGGTGGATTTCTGCCTTGTTATATGCGTTTAGTTCATCAAATATGGGCTACCACATGTCACCTCTTTGTTGGAGTTGTTGGAGGACCTTGTTCACTTTTGCTTTCATCAATTTGATTTCTATTTCATTGATTTATTTTTGAAGGTTAGCCTGGTCCCTATAATAGTTCTTAAACCTTTTGAATTTCAGGGCCTCATTCTTCCAAGTGGTGATTTCAATTGTAGATTTTTGGTGAAGAACACAAAACTCTTCCATCAAGAGATTACGATTTTCCATTATTGACCTCCTCAGGTTTATGGTTACCTTAGTAAGCTACACCTATTGTTGTCTCATATATTCAACCATCTGGTCATTTTAGTACCCAATATTGTGCAAGCGATAGTTGTCCTTGGTCAGAACTATGTTCTCCCTACATATCTTTGATAAGTCCTTTTAATGTTATAAGCCATTATTGTTGCTATGGACTCATCAAAGATCGTAGTCTCCTTGATGTTCTCAACCACTTTAAGTTTTTCCTAAAGTTATAAGAAAGGTTCATCTTTGGTCATGACTTGGCTGAGAACAATAGGATTGGCTAAGCAGGCTCTTAATTTCACAACTTAGGCAGCCAAGCATTGATTTTTAGATTTGTCTAATTTAAGTTAGGCATTAGCGTAAGACACTTGCCCTTAGCTTGCAAGATCTTTGATTGGATTGTAGAGATGTTTTATTAAAGATCAAAGACCTTTAGAATTAGTTGCTTAGTTCCAACCAATCGTTCCATTAGTTCTTCATGCTGGGTTACGTGAACCTCCCACTTGTTGTTCCTATAGATGTTTGCACATCTTTCAGTGCAATAACATCTGGCATAGAGGTCATAGGAATGTTGAGTGCTTCCCCCTCTCTATCAACCACCACCTCAACTACTGTTTCCTATCCTTGGTGTTATCCCATTACCTTCCTCCAGGTGCACTGAGAAGGTAGTGTCATTCCTAGAGATCTCTAGAAATTACTATTTTCTTGGAATGGACACAATTAGCTCTCAGGTACTAGGATTCAAGTGTGTGGACACTTACATTTGTTGGGTAGAAAACATTGGTGTTTCATTTTTCGATTAACTGATGGTACGAGTGACCTCATTCAAGTGACTTAGGGCTAGGTAGTAGATGGATGGATCACCACTTGGTCTAACCTACTACTGTTGAAGGAGTTGCTCATAGAGTTTTTGCACATGTTCGATGGCAACATGAGCCTCCAACATTGTTTCATGAGTGGGTGGTGGTGGTGGCTACTCCTCTTCTTGAACTTTTGACAAAACTTTATCTTTAATAATTTCCACCTAAGAGGTAGCAGAAGCATGTCAAAGATTGTCATTTGAATAGTAGGCTATCCCTCCCTATCTACATAATTTTCAAATTAAGCATGAGAAAGGAAATGCCTTTCCTCCATGTTCATTTTCCTTGAAGTGCTTTTCTATCTCAAGATAAATTAACTATGAGAGATTGATTAGGAATCTCTTGCTTATAGTAGTACATACATGGGCAAAGAAGGTCATCACTTTGCTTGGCCTCACCATTGGATAGAGGTTGTAGGCTACAATCTTGAAATATACTTTCTTTACCTTGGTTAGCACATCATACTCCTTACGGTCAACTCCATAGCATCATTGGATCCACTTCTTTTTCACCTCTAAGTCTGGTTGAGTTGAAATTTTCATCAATGTTGCCTTAATTTTAGTCAAACCAAGGGCCTAAGAGATGGCCTTTACTGAGTAGGATAAACTAATGTCCTTGATTTTCACCATGGCATCAAGATTCCTATTATTCCAAAAGAGATACATTTCTCTCATGTACCATTATCCATTGGAGTTAAGAATAGGCCACATGGGAGAATTCTAAAATTGAGGCTTAACTTCTTCTAGAATGAATTCCAAGAAGGTACCAAAGTTCAGCTCTTGGAGAACTGAATGCCAAATCTTCTTAGACTTGATTTTCGTAAGGCAGGCATCCTTCAAGGTGACATCAAGGCTTGGCCTTGGTTCTAGTGCCTTATATTAGTGGGATTACTATGGTTTAGCTTTAGGAATATATAAGACAAATTTCACTTCGAGCTCCTTCCAAATAGGTTCTATTGCATGTGTTTTGGATGCCTACTCCTAAGGCTGTTCCTGTTGTTGGCCCCTTCCAATTCTAGGTCCCTTGTCCCTTGGTTGGAATGGTCCTACCTTTTGTCCACATTTATCCCTTAGTCTGGGTGTCATCTGTAATCAAAACATGACCAAGGATTAGTGTTTGATGTGTATCATGGAGCATTTGGATACCTTGTCTCTTTAGATTAGTTACACTTGGCTAAGTTGTGATCATGGCAGATTTGATTATTTTAATATTATTTGACTTAGATGGCTACTAGAGTTCATTGGAAAGTTTTAACTCTCATGAATTGGTGATTTTAATACTATTTTATTAGTCAAAGCTTGTGGGATTTAGAAAATTTTTGAAATTTTTTTGTCAAAAACCTAAGGTTTGTGGTTCCCATGATGTAGAGTTCACCTTTGAGAGTTGTAGAATTGAAGAATGGGACTAATCAGACAAGCATTTTGCAAGATATGGGCTTTAGAAGGCTCTAGGCTCTAGAAACAGCAAAACCTCCTTGGGTGTTTGAGGAAAAATGTGAAAAATTAAGCTAAGTGTTGTGGTATTTATAGGCATTTTTATGCTACATCAACAAGACTACGTTGAGGAGGTCATGCTAATGTAGGGGGTTACATTGATGTAGGGGGTTGCATTGATAGGATTGCGTTGATGCAACAGTAGAGCAAACTTTTTCACACTTGAAAACTAAGTAAAAATGAAGAATTTTTCCACAAAATTGGAGTCCAAAGGAAGCCAGAGAAGCCAAGAACATGATGGAATGTGTAAAAAGGGCTAGAATATTCATAAAAAAGGAGATTTCATGAGGATAATTTTAATTAAGAAGTGAAAAACTAAATGTAATCATTGTGGAATGCAAAAGGTTTGAACGCAAAAATGCCTAAGGGATGAGGAACTTAACTATCCCAACTAAGCAGTAAGCAAGTGGGTCCTCCTCATAGTAGGCTCATGCCCTTAATGCCCTTGCATGCTCTCAAACCCAAGGAGTCTATGGGGCCCATGGATGATTAATGGTTGTGGTTAGTTAAGGAAAAAATCACCAAAGAAACTATCAAAGAACTTTGATTGTATCAAACCAAGACATTGACAAAAACATGGGAATATTTAGAGAGGTGAGTTATGGAAAGCATGGATGGATGAAGTAGAGTGTGGAATGGAATCTCGTATTGTGGTCACATGAAGTCCTTTGTGGATTTCATGGTTAAGATGACCTAACAATGTCCATCCTTAGTTCGAATTAAAACCATCCACTGCTAGTGACTTCACATTAACATTCTTTAACTTGTCTATCCTCCAAGGCACAAAAATATCCCCATAAATCAACCATCATTCCAAAAAGAAAAGAAAAGAGAAGTAGGAAGTGAGATAGGGCTTAGTTAGAGGGGACATTCAAGCATGGGTGACATGTCTTTCTAGTTCCATAACTAGTGCTTGTAGCTTGTTATTTTGTTTAAGGTGTGTGCTTTGAATTTTCATTATGGTTTGCTTTTTTGTTTGGGAACCACACCATGCAAAAACATTACCTCCTATTTATTAGTCAACAATAAGAATGGCAAAGGACTCATGAAGATATAGATGCACCCAAGAGGGTAGGCAAGTGCAAAATGTGTCAAATCCCCTTAAATTCACACCTTTGTCTATTCTTTTAATCCATCCCAAGTTTGAAAACTATCAAGGTCACAAGTTTATTATAAGTTTTATTTTAAGAAGGAACCTCATATTTTCGAAATAATGAAATACCATAAAGTTACATGGATCAGTAGATGATGTGGACTCATTGTTGGCTATCATGAAGAGAAACCATGTCTTAGTTATCAACATAAAAATTTAAAGATAGAAACTAGGCATTAGTAAGCAAATAACATTATAGTACAAACCACCATCAATTAGCAGCTATAGTTGCAACAAGTCCTAATGATAATAAAAAAAGAAAAAAACCATAAGAAAAGCATAAAGTAAATCCAAACCAAATAAAGTAAAATATAGAATAAATTGTAAAATATTTATGTAATATAGAGAAAACATATTAAAAATGGTGCAAAACAAAAAAGGTGAAAAAAATGAAAAAGCACTTATTAGTTCCTAGTTCAAGATGGGGCATCTTCCCCATGGCTAAGTTCATGGCCAAGACAAGAACTAATAAGTGGGTTATATGTTTTTATGCATTGTTTGAATAGTTCGACACTCTCATCTATGAGCCATTGGGTGTCACTGGGTTTAGTTGCTACTGTGTGGACCTAGTTTCACACAAACTCTTGTTCCTTATGTTCATTGTGGGTTGGTGTAGGAATGGAGTGAACACTTCGAACCTTTAGCCCACAAATGCATCCTTTGTTAGTCTTGGTAATGCATGAAATGTTTTGTCTCTTCTCAATGATAGGTTTGTCCTTTCCAATTTTTGTTGGAGTAGTGATGGTTGTTGTCTCTTGCATAGGATTGGGAGACATTATTTCTATAAGGAAGGATGTTGCACCAAATTGGCCTTGTGCTGGTTTTGATGAGTTAGTAGAGCTATGCATTTTATTTGCATGAGTGGGAACCATCCTAGAGAAGGGATGTTTCTCAGATTTTTGTAAAGATCTTCTAACATAATGATTTCTATAAATGTTCATAGCACAAGTGGCATTCATCTATTGAGAATGCAATGCAAATTCTTCTTGCATTGGATGTGATGGCATATAATGGAGGGAGTTACAAGAGTAGTGAGGATGTGCCAAAGGATAAGAGATGTGAGATGGTGATCCCACAGGAAATGTTGTGGGTTGATGATCTTTAGAGAAGTATTAGTATTGATGTGAGGTAGAGGAAGTAGAACCAGTTAGAGAAATAGGTTGTTAAACATAGTATCTGTGAGGGTCCAATTGGTAATAAGGGTACTGTTGGTTTGCTAGTGGCCTCCCCAACGACTGTGAGTGTTGCCACTATGGTTGATTGTAGTGTTGAGGTTAATAGGATGTCCCACTGGGATAGTAAGGTTGATTTTAGAATTGTCTATAATTACCTTGAGGATAGGGCAATCTCCTAGGCTTTTGCCTTTATACAAATTTGGGATTTAAAGCAAAAGCTCCAAACTCTTGTAGATGTAACATAATAGGGAAATAGCCCTTTGGATGTTCATATTAGTAGATGTCACATCCATTATCCTCTTCTATATTTGAGTCTGTAACCTCTTCAAGTACAACCATTTCCCCTTTTTGCCAATAAATGTTCCTTCTTGTTTCATTATTCTTTTTTCTCTTCTTGTTTTGATCACTTGATTCTTTTTACACTACCTTCTCTCTTATGGTTTCCAAGTAGGTTGTAACTTTTTCATTCATCAACTCCCACATTTTATCTAGCCTTGCTCCAATCTTAGTGATAGTCTTTTGTATTGACAAGGTTTGTTGTGAAATCAACTCATCGAGAGCTTCCTCCTTTTCATTATCATACATATGGAACTCTCTTGTTTGAAGAGTTGGATCCAAGTTATATTCCTCAACACTCTCCCTTTTACATAGCTCTCCTTCTTCTTTTGCCATCTATTTTACTAGCCTTTGTATCTAATGGGCCTTTAATTTTAAATAATTTCCCTTGGATGTAGATTCTAAGGGTCTTTCTCATTGGTAGTACAAAGCCCATCTATGATGTGGAGAAGCTGCTCTTTTTGAGAAAATCCAAGGCCTAGACATCTATGTAGTAGAGAATAGTATCTATCCAAGGCAACATCTAAGAATTCATGATTTTCTTGCTTCCACCCTTGGATTTTTTTTCTTAGGTTGGACACTCACTTAGGTTTGGTATTTTTCATTGAAGAGGTCAAGCATTTTGGACCATCGATGGATTGAATATATTTCCAATGATCTATACCAATGTCAACTTCTTCTATGAGTGTCCTAGGAAAGAGCTTTAGCTTTTTCCACTTACTTTTGATGTTTTGCAAGGTGTAGGCATCATGAAAGGCTTTTAAATGATGTTGTGGATTATACTTACAACTACCCTCAAATCTAGGAATGTGATTCATCTCTAATAGTTTGATGCAACTTTCCATTTGATGCCTATGGGGTATTCTAACTACCACTTGCATTTGTATCATGCTCCTACTAGCTAGCAAGGGTTCATTTCCATGAAACATGTCATCATGATAATTGTTATTTCTATTTGTTTAGTAGGGATGGTCTTGTCTATGCTCATTCTAATGTCTATAATGTTGCCATTGATTTCTACTCCTATCTCGATCTTGGCCCTTTAGTGTATCCCTATTTCTATACCTATGTTCATCTTTGTTTGAACTAAATGAGGAAGTGGAAGAGGAAGATGGTGAACTTAGAGAATCACCATGGCCCTTATATCTCTCCCTATGGTTCCTTGATGTATCTCTTCTAGGTTCAGAGGAGGTCCTAGGCCTTGAGGCCCTTATTCTAGAAACTATTCAATTGCCTCTAGGGTTGTCTCCATTAATTGAACGTAGTCTTTGAGTGTAGTAAGGGTCTAAATGAGCATATGAAACCCCTACATTTAGTGATTCTCTCCAACTTTCTTCAATATAGATCCTATCATCTCCCCCATTGGTGTTCTCATGATGTGATGGGTTATCGGTTCTATGTGGAGGAGACATGCTTTCAATTAATAATGTATGACTTAAAATACTAATATTTTTAAAAAGATAAATTGTTAATACCATTACAACAATCGTTTAGTGATTTCACTAACGTCCTAAATAGTGCACATAGCTAACTAAAGTCCACAACAATGGTGTTAATAATGAGAAATGAGTAGTCCCTACACCCAACCATATAAATCACCAACGTTCACTAAGAGATTTAGTTGAATTCTATAGACTTTAGCTCTCTAAGTACACATTAACTAGGTAGTGAACCTCAAGGATGTGACTATTGTCTTCCTAATTCCACTTGTGAGGTTTAATGGTATGGTTAAGTGTAACTAAGGTACATCATTTGTATAATGTTTATATTTTTCATTTAATTCACCTAAGTGTAGAAAATAAAATAATTAAATTTTTAACTAATCTAACAACTAATTAATGCCTTAACTAATCCTAACATAAGCAACCATTCCCATCTACTGTACACATCTTGAACATGTTGCAATGCTATTGGGTTACCAAGTGTAAGCACTACTAGGTTACCAAGCATTAACATATGCTCAATGTGGTCATATTTATGTGCATTAATTATCTAAATTCAATTAACTAATTAAGTGCATAAAAGTAAATTACATGAATAATAAATGCTTAAGTAAATAGTAGGCTAATTCTAAGTGCTACAAGGTTTATTAAGAAAGCTCATCTTTATTGCTGTTCACACCAAAGTGTCTAGGTACATCAGTGCTTGAATAAAGATCCATACACTTCTCAACTCCTATTGCAGGCACTTAAGAAAATATTTTAACTCTGGAATAAACAAATTGCAATAATTTGACTATGCTACTTAACAATGAATGCCTTAAATGTGGTAGGTACATGCATTTATATAGGTAATACTAAACACTGCATTGATGCATCAAATCATGCATCAACAGGTACACATGGATGTAATTGCATCAACGTAGTCCAATCAACCATGACTCATCACCAAGTGAGTTCACTACTAAGTAAATCAAGTGAAACCACTGCTAATAAATAAGTAAAGTAAAATACTTGGAAATGTAAATCATTAAACTAAGGAAATAAGAAAATTAACTAAGGAAACAAGAAAATTATGCTAAGTAAGCACAAAAGAACTAAGTGAATGCTATAATGATGAAAAGCAATCCTAATCTTTATTGCTGGACATGAACTGTATCCAAGTACAATTCACTCGAATAAAGACATTGTGCAATTGCTCAACACCACACTATGGGCATTCACTCTATTGCTAAACTATGAAATGAAATTGCAAGAGTTTGGCTAAAGGGTGGAATCAAAAGTTTCCAATTGTGTGTCTAAGTGCTGGTATTTATAGGGTTGCACACATCTAAAGACATCATATTAACAATGATGTAACACAGGTTATGCTATCATTAATACGATATGGTAGTTGCAATGTTGCATCTTTCAAAAATTTGACTTTATCAATAATAATGGTAAACAATGTATTGGTTCCAAGGACATCAATCATGAACCTCATTTTAATGTTCATAGGACAAACCTTCAAGCAACTTTGGGTGAAGGATTTAGAGTGTCATTGTGAAAAACATGTTGTAACACCTGTATTAATTATCTATAAAATATCCTATAAATAACTAAAGAAATGCTAGGAAACCCCAAGGATCTAGATTTAACCTTGATTTACTAATTCAAAATGAAGTTGTAGAATAGATAAAATTATGAATTAGAAGCATAAATACAATGGAACAATACAACGTAGCAAAATTTCATAATACTGTCATACATAATTGAATAAAGTTTATTTAGAGAAAATTAGAAATTTTCATAGCCACAAAAAAGTAGACATGTGAAAATTTCATTAGGTACATCATAAAATAGTATGTAAAATATCGTCTTTAACAACAATTGTTTTGCTTTAATTGAACTTCTAGAAATAAAGATATTCATGTTTGAATTTTACCACATTAATTAATAAAATTAAAATAATAATTAAATAAAATATTAATATATAATAAATAATGATAAATTTTTCCTAACATAATGCGTGTTGAAACAAAGTATGTTCCTTGTAATCTCATAATCTTAATGGCACAGATGGAAATTTCATATCTATCATATTTTGTTACTTGTTCACAAAAATATGTACATGGCTCAAACATCCAAAAAGTGTACAAGGTCTCTATTTTATAAAAATAAAAAATATATAAAAATTATTTTTCAAGTTAAGAAGGTCCATCTTGTATAGAATTGATCCATCTTTCATCTCATGTCCCTCTTTCGATGATTCCCTACCTACTTGGGCTTTCTGCATTGAAATGCAGGAGTCAGAGCTCTTCAAATAAGAAAGGTTATTATATTTTCCTCTTCATGGAATACAAAGGTTCTAGGTCAAAAGTCTTAGGATATGGGCTAGATAAAGGTTTCTAATTAAGTATTCAAAAATTTTTTAGGGTCTAGAAATGCCAAATTTTTTTCAAAAATTCAAAAGAAATTTAAAAATTTAAAAATGTATATTTTGTTCAAGCATTTTCGAAGGCTAGGTCTTAGTTATCCTTATTGCTAATAGGATATACCATTAGGTCTTGAAATAACCTCATAACTATCATTGGATTATCTTTTAATTTACATAAATATCTAAAAATATTAACAATCCAAAAAGAGTATATTTTAATAAGTCTTTTTCAAAGGCTAGGTCTTGGTTATTCTCATTATCAAAAGAATATAGTGACAACTCTTGGAATAACATCACTGCTATCATCAAATACTCATGATTCCAAATGAGTCACTCATGGCTAGGTCTTGGTAATAGTCACTACTAACATCCTTAATAGTCAAGGCATACGTATCATTGAAAGGATAAGTCTTGACTATGCCTTACCACAACTCCACTAGATTCAACTACTTAGTGCCATGGTCCTAGGTAAATCCATACCCTCACATGAACTTACGAATCAAAATCTAGGGTAGGAAATTCATCCAACAATTCTCTTTCCCACAGGGTGGGTCCCACTAAAGAACACTACTACATGCAGATTGGGTCATATAAAAGATTCATGGCTCCTACTACCAACTGAGCAAAATTGATCACATAAATATTATTATTTTATTCCAAAACTCCACAAGATTTCCAAGATAGCCAAAATCCATGGTCACCAAAATTTCACAAGATTCTCTTAAAGTTATGTTCATATCAAAGCTAAACCAAAATATTCATAAAGTATTCATAGAAGACTAGAAATTAGAGAGGAGGAATACAAAATCCACAATAAAATAAGATAGCCATATGAAAATGAAACTAAAATAATCTTTCTTACTTGTGCTAATAGAGCTCCTAGAATCTTCTTAATGTCTCCTTTTTCTACCTAACACTCTCAATTAATTTTTGTTTTACTTAACTCATTGAACCTGAAACCTTTTTATGAATTGAGATGAGACATATCTAAGGGTACAACCTATTTATAAGGGGAAGAACAAAAGAAACGAGGTTAAAATCAACTTCAAAACAAAGAAGAAAGGGGAAAAACATCTTTTTGAAAAATGTGAGGGAACACAATTTTGGAAAAAATGATAATGGTAAACCAAATGGCAAAAACAAGTAGCGAAAGAGGTGATAAAAAAGTACATATATTTATATTATATACATATATATAATACATGTTATATAAACCATAATTCATGTGAATGTCCTTTTTCCATTTCAATTTTGCTCTTTTCCTTTTCAAAAGAAATTTTGAATTTTTTTTCAAATTTATCTATTTTTTTAGAAATTTTGATTTGCATAAGCTTATTTTCTTAATTTTCAATTTCCATTCATGCCCTTAATATTCAAACATTCATAATCTACACTGTACATTTGGACTCTAAATCAAATTCTGTTTGAATCTATGAGGTCCTTATCAAGTGCTCCACCTAATCATATGTTGAAATATTATTTGAGCTTTACTTATCATGGTCATCCAGTTCAAATGCTGAAATTATTACAGTATTTTAGAAAACTAAAAGATGTTATAGTTTGAGAAATATAACTTTAATTCTAGTTAACAAAGGGTTAAAACTAATGTTTTTGAACATCTAGACACATTAGTAATGTCAAAATTTAGGTAGAAAATCATTCTAAGGTACTTCTTTAATAAAGCTAATTTATGCAATACTTAATTATAATTATAAATGAATTCCAAATCCTAGTTTAATGACAAAAGGTAATAAGGGATATGATTTGGGTAGGGTGAGGGTTCAAAATTTCTCCATGAACAAAGTATTATATAATCACGTATACATTTTAAAATAAAAGATGCATAATTAAATGTGCATAATAAAGTATAAATATACATAATTGAATGTGCATAATAAAGATTAAATGTACATAGTTTAATGTGCATAAAGAATAAAATATGCATAGCCAAATACTTGTAAAGCATAATAACTAATGATGAGTCATGGTTGGCTACATTGACGAGGCCCCATCAATGCATCATGTCATGTGTCAACTAGGCCTCGTCAACACAGGGTATGTTCTTGCCTATAAATATGTGCTCACTAGCTGCATTTACAAAAATAGATTGATAGCAATAGTAGAGCTCTTGCAATTTTTCCATTTGAAAGTTAGAATATTCTCCTGAGTGCCCATAGTAGGATCATTAAGTGTACAGATCTTTATTCGAGCATTGTTATACTTGAGCACGATAGTGTGTACGACAATAAAGATGAGCTTCTTGATAAACCTTGCAGCATTCTAGATAGTTTAGCTATTTTATTCATGCATTTAATGTTTTTAGTTATTTATTTAATGTTTTCTAATAATTAAGCTAATTAAGGAAGATAAGCTAAATAGATTAAATACATAAGTACGACTACTTTTAGCATAACACATATTTGCTTGGTAATCCTAGCAACATTATTTCTTGGCATGCATAGTAGCGTAGCGCTTGGTAACCCAGTAGTGGATATGTGGGTTTAGGATGTGTACAGAAAGTGGGATCATATGCTTATGCTAGAATTAGTTAGAGATTGGTTAGTTAATTAGATTAAATTAGATATTAAATTACTTTCTCTCTCTCTTCAAGCTCCAAACAACATAAAATGATAAAAATCATATGCCTCAATTACACTTAACCATACCTTTGTACTTCACAAGTGTAATTGGGAAGACAATGAATGACCTTTAGGGCAAGGTTCACTTCCTAGAAGACTAGTGTACTGAAAACTATAAAGTTTACAGAATTCGACAGGATCGCACATGAGTGGTCTATGATTTGTATGGTTGAGCATAGTGATACCCTTCACTACTCATAATTAGCACTATTTCCAAGGACTTTGTTTATTGAAATATGCACTATCTAGGCTTAGTGGATATCATTAATATTGTTGGATGAACCTAAAGGTTGACATCACTCTCATGCAATACATAACTACGAAAGCACATTGATACTTTATTTGTTTGCAAAATGTCTTCTTCTCATAGGTGAAATGATACGAAACTACTAGTCCCACAAGAGTGCAAAGTGATATATACTCATTCAGATGAGTTTATTCCTAATTGCACCTTCATCCTACATCAAGATGAGAAATTGTGATGGCATGACATGGAAGGCAACATTGTATTGCCTCCTGATGATCTGTGCTCGGGATGCTACTTCAAACTTTAAAAAAGTTAGGCATCTTGGATCTTCAAGAGGAATACATTATGAATGATTATGACACTTGGGACTATTGTCCCACTGAAACATAGTGCCAACAAGATCGACATCAGGAGAGGCATCATGAGGATGCAAAAGGGAAATGGTTCATAAATCCCTTGTACCTACTAAACCAAGATGACAATGAGGACCCTCCCTATGAGTGCTCTCAACATGCAAATTCTCTACCCTTTGTTACTAGTGATGAGGGTCTGACCTTGAATTTGTAGTCTACAATTCACAATTCAAGTTCAGAAAAAGATGGCATTCAAGGCAAGGAATTAAACAAGCATCATGATAATGGGAAAATTGATGAACGTGGTTGTGATAACCCAAAGGGAATTGGCAGACATCATGGTGGTGGTAGTTTTCCATCATCTTCAACCTCTTCATCTGCATTTTCTTCTTTTTCCTCTTTTGATTTTGAAAGATGTTGTAGAAGGAATAACTGTGATGGAGGTGAGCATCGAGGCAATAATACTAATTTCCATGCCCACAATAATCAAAGGGGTAATAGAGGACATCATCAACAACAATGAAATAATGATGACGATGAGCCTTTGTTAGTGACTTAAAGTATGCTTAACATCATAGAGGTAGTTAATATCCCAACTAGGCATGTGAAAGATAGTCAGATCAAGCACTTAGATATGAACAATATCCTAAGATTTGAGGGCGGATATAACTTTGATCCACAAAACCATCTAAAAGCCTCTCACAATGCCTACACCTTACAAAACATCAAGAATGATTGGCAGATACTCAAACTATTCCATAAAACACTCATTAAGGAAGTAGAAGGCTGGTACCACTCCTTAGAGTCAAAATCCATTCATAGATGGAGTACCATGCTGGAACTATTTAATGAAAAATATTAGACATACTCTAGAGTGTCTAACCTAAGAAGGCAAATCCAAGGCTAAAAATAGGGAACACATGAACCTTGGATGCTACCATGGGTAGATACTATTTTTTATTACGTCAATGCCCTAGCCATGGTTATTCTTAGAGGGAACAACTCTGCCATATCATAGATGGGCTCAGAGTAGAAACCAAAAGAACTCTTGGGGTTTATGCCCAAGGAAAACATTCCAAACTAAGAGCTCATCAGATACAAATGCTAATAGAACAAGTTGCAAAATAAGAAGTGAGTTATGAACAAGGGAAAGTGTAGAAGAATATAATAGGAACCCTTCCATTAGAAAAAGGGAGGTTCAACACTATGACAAGGAGTCACCACTTAATGAAGTGATGAATAGGAAAACCTTATCCATTCAAAAATCTATTTATGATATTTTGGAAAAGGTTGATAAATTATGGAAATATTTGGATGAAAAATTCCAAATTGCTATGAAGATTGCTAAAGAATCTAAGGAGCAAAATAGTGATCGTAACTGCAAGAGGTGGAAAGAGGCTGAACGTGCCTACCAAAGAGGTAAGGGCAAAGCTGCTATAGTAGAAGAAGTTGTGGAGATAGACTCTGATAATGATGTTGGATGTGACATTTGTCAGTATGAACATCCTAAGGGCTATTGCCCTATGGTATCACACTTACAAGAGTCTAGGATGTACACATTGGATCCTCAATTAGCATGAAGGCAAGCACCTAGACGATTGTCTTATCCTCAAGACAATCCAAGGTAATTCCACTAGCAACAACAAGCTTACTACCCAAGTGGAGCTCCACCACAACCATATGAGTAGTATCAACAGTGCTAGCAATCACAATCATGGAGGATGCCACTACCAAGACTATAGTACCCTTATAGATAACTAGATCAATACAGGTACTATGTTCAACAACCTGTTTCTCCAAGAAGTTCTTCAAGCCATGCCTCATTCCATCATCATAATTACCCTCTAAAGTACCATTGAACTCATTCACCATTTACTTGAGGGGAACATCCATATCCATACTGCTCTCTGCATGCATTTGCACACATCCCCCTACCCTCAACCTAGTTACCTCCTATTCCATCCATGCAAGGCGAGATTCCCCCATAGTTGCAGCAAAAAAATGCTACAAGGGTTGTACATTCATAACTGACCTTCCAGCTCAGTGATTTAGATAATCAATCCATGAAATAACCATTTTTTTGATCCAATAGCCCTACAAAACCCTAACTACCTAATGTGGCTAGTTTCCCTGTATCTCCAACACTCTCATCTTGTGCATCAAATACATTTAAGTATCCTTCAAACCAAAAACCACCTCAAATCTGCACTGTGATGTTAACTTATGTTGTTTTTGATTGGATCAAGGTTGGTAATCTTTCCACAAAAATATTTGACATGGGAAGTCCTCTCATTTACTTATAAATCGTTGGACATGAGCCATTTAAGGCTATTCTTAATTCTAGTTCTATTGTTAATCTTATCTCCCATGACATGTACAAGGCCTGGAACTTACCACCTCTCAAGAAGAGAAACATTTATTTGGAATTAATGGACCAGTCAATCACTATTCCCTTAGGACTAGTCGAGGACATTGTGACCATAGTTTGTGGGTGGTCCTATCTTGCCAATTTTTTGATGATCAAGGTGAAAAATTACAAAGGTGACTTTCCCATCATTATGGGAAGAGTATGTTTAAGCATAATTGATGCATGAATGGACATTAGGGACCTTTCCTTGGAAATCTTCAAGGAAAATGACTTTGGAAGGCTAGAGAAGAAGTGTGTTTCATGCATCATGTACAATGATAACATGTGTAATTGCGTGCAAAAGATCTAATCTATCAAAAGTATATATATTAAAGCATGTCATTAGTGTGTGCAAGACTTAGATATCCAAAGGTGCCTGTATGTAGCAACCACAAAAAGGAGGGCCCCCAGTGGCTAACATCTAACTCAAATAGCAGCACACTGTGCGTGGAACCTATTGAGAGCAAGACTTGTGCTTGTGTCGAAGGCATGGATGAACTTGAGCAAGTTCATCATCAACTCTTCCATGATGAAGATGATGATACCTATTGGGGAAAGCTAGAAATCCCTAAAAATTTCAAATAGGAGCCCTTAGAGTTAAAAACTCTACCAGTCGGCATGGAGTATGCATTTTTGAACAATGGCAAGCTAGTTATAATTAATGCAAATCTTACTCCCAGAAAAAAAGACAAGCTATTGAAGGTGATCAGAAAGTGGCCAACAACCTTTGCTTGGTCATATGCCAAGTTGACTGGAATCGATCCAAGGATATGCTAGCATCGTATTTACACCAACCTGGCCATGAAGCTAAGAAGGTAGCTATAGAGGTAGCTGAACTCCAAATTGATGTAGATCATTAAGGAGAAAATAGAACAACTCTTAAAGGTGGGGTTCATCTATCCCATCACAAATATTGAGTGGGTTAGCCCACTTATAATTTTGCCAAAGAAAGATGGCAAGTGATGGGTCTGCATCGATTTTAGGTTGTTGAATATGGCAACATTTAAAGTTCCTTTCCCATTTCTATTTGTGGACCAAGTGTTGGATATTATCTCTAGAAATTGCTATTGTAGCTTCTTGGATGGTTATAATGGCTATAACCAAATCCAAATTGCACTAGAAGATCAGGACAAGACAACATTCATGAGTCCCTAGGGGACTTTTGCATATTGTAAGATGCCTTTTGGTCTGTGTAATGCCCTTGCAACATTTCAATGCCTGGTCCTTGGTATTTTCCAATAAAAAATTGGTAGTGGGGTAGAATTTTTCATGGATGACTTCTCTACCTATGGGACTACATTTGAGCAAGCCCTAGATCACCTTGAGCAAGTACTAAAGATATTTGTTGAAACAAACCTCAAGATCAATTGGCAAAAAAGCCATTTAATAGTCTAGGAAGACATAGTATTAGGGAATGGAATTACTCATGTAAGGATTGAGGTAGACCCAAAAAAATAAGGGTCATCAAAGGAATTACATGCCAACCAAATATAGTTAAATATGTCCAATCATTCCTTGGACACACTAGCTATTACTAGTAATTCATAGAGAATTTCTCTAAGATTGCAAAGCCATTGGTCAAGCTTACGAAGAAAGTTGTTCCTTTCATTTGGACCAAGGAGTACGAACATGCATTCTAACTATTAAAAAAAATATTCATAGAAACTCTAATTCTATAGGCACTAGACTGGTCTAGACCATTCCACATAATGACATATGCATCTAATTATGCTTTAGGTGTTGTGCTTACATAGTTGGATGATAAAAAATGTGCATATTACATCCACTACGTGAGCCAAAGCATTGTGGGTGCACAATTAAATTACATCACAATGGAGAAAGAATTAATGACAGTGGTGTATGCTCTTGAAAAGTTCAAGCACTATGTGCTTGGTTATAAAGTATTTGTGCACATAGACCACAGTGCCATCTGCTTCCTAATGAATAAGCTGATGGTGAGCACCTGTATCATATGGTGACTCGTGATCTTGTAAGAATTTGATCTCATGATGATAAATCAGAAAGGGACTAAGAATATGGTCACTAACCATCTCTCTAAGTTTAGATGGGATAATAAAGAGAAGGAGAGCTTGATCTGTAATCAATTTCTAGATGAACTCCTCTTTACAAAAGTAATAAATGAGCAAGTGCCTATTGAAACAAAATGGTACAATGGCATCCTAACTTACCTTCTCACTCAAGAGATGTCATAAGGTCTGAACTTTAGGAAGAAATAATAGTTTTTTGATTGGGCAAAGTACTTCTTGGAAATCAATGGACATCTTTACAAGATGTGCATCGATGGCCTAGTTCATTGGTGTGTCCATGATCTAGATCAACTACATGTTCTCCAAGATGCTCATGATGGTCCTTGTGGAGGCCACTATGTAGAGAGGTTTATAGCCATAAAAATCCTAATGGTAGGATACTATTGGCCTACAATCTTTAGGGATGCCCACTAGTTTGTTTGATCTTGTGAATATTGTCAAAGAGATGGTGGGATGACTACTTGAATGGAGGATCCTCAATAGTGGATTCAACCACTAGAGCCCTTTGACATATGGGGCATAAACTTCATGAGTCCCATCACACCCATGTCCAATGGAAAGATATATATCATTATAGTAGTCAACTATTACACCAAATGGATAGAAGCAACAACCATCACTAATTATACATCATCCATTGCTGCTAGATTTGTACAAAAAAATGCTTTCAATAGTGATGAGTCGTGTGCTGGTGGCTGAGATATCACGTACATGATATCTCAGCCGATGGGATATCGCGTACGTGATATCACGTACGCGATATCTTAGCCGACGCGATATCACGTACGCGATATCGCGTCTTGCCTCAATGTCTATAAATAAGAGACGGCTCTCCCTCATTTCCATCTCAGTTTTAGTGTAGTGAAGCTCTAGTAGTTTGATCCCTCCAGAGTTAGAATTTT
>MNCI01019931.1:78742-106308 GCA_015680685.1 Gnetum montanum
AAGTCCAAGATGTGTACGGTTGATCAAGGAATCGGTTGCTCATCGCACTTAGTCTAGATTAGATTTCTTACCCTTTTCCTCTTAGCTTAGATTAGTTAATATTATTTTCCACCGCAATCAGGAGTAGCGTTAGAATTAGAACATATCATACACCTCATCTAGACTAAACCATACGTGACATATGCAAAACTAGTCTAGATGGGAAGATAGTGAACTGCAACCTAAGGCTAACTATGTAGGTGCCACAACTAGTGCATCTGTGAAGTTCGACCGGATTGCACGTGCGACGCTTGTTTCGTATGGTTGAGTGTAGGGGTACCTCGCCACTCATTAAATAGGTTTGGGGTCCCAAATGCACTAAATTTTGACAATGGAACTGACTTTATAGGTGCCACCTTTCAAAAAATTGTGCAATTCTTGGGGGTCAAACATAAATTAAGAACACCCTATCACCCCAAGCCAACGGTTAAGCAAAGGTGACTAATAGGGAGATCACAAAGATCCTAACAAGGACCATAAGCAAATATAGGAGAGACTAGATTATAAAACTCAATGATGCCCTTTGAGCCTATCACTCAACATGGAAACTCCCTATATGGCTACTCTCCCTATGAGTTAGTGTATGGAAAACTTCCAACATTCTTGATTCAATCGAAGCTTCGTACACTCTCAACAACCTGTGATTTGAATCTTGACCTAAGTTTAGCACAAAAAGAAACACTGATGAACCTCAACATGCTAGATGAAAAATAATTAGTGGTCTTATCTTTGAATGAGGTGCACAAGACATTTAACAAGTAATGTCATGACCTCAAAATACAAAAAGTGAAATTTCAACTAGGAGATAAGGTTCTCTATTGGAATCCTGCACACATACCCCAAAAGACAAATTTCCAAACATTGCAGAAGGGACCTTATATAGTTGATCAAACCTTTTCCTTTGGGGCCATGCTAATCTACAAACCTAAGAGCCCAAATTAAAGGTAGTTCAACATCCAACAAGTAAAGCTTTTCCATGAGCCCAAGCAAGCCAATGCAATAAATACCTTGGCAAATGGACAACCACATTCAATTTTTCAAATCTCTTCCTTCCAACTCAGTTGACACACATGGCTCCTTAGTTTTTCATCTTTTTTCTTCACCTTTTTATTTTAAACCTTGTTTATTTTTATCTATTTTCTAAATTTTTATTTTACAACATCGTTAGTATGTTTTATCTTTCTTGAATATTTTATACTTTTTTTATATACTTTATTGATGAATCATGTTTTTCATATGCTCTGATATCAGAGTGACCACGATATCGGGTACACAATATCGTGGCCCAAGATGCGATATCGTGCATTCAATATCGCAGGGTTATTTCTAGGTCTATAAATATGGCCCCTGGGCACATGATTGGTAGTAGTTTTTGGTAGTCAAGTAGCCAAACTCTTGTAGTTTATTCATTTGAGAGTTAGAATATTTTGCAAGTGCTGGTAGCAGGAGGTCTAAGTGTGATCGGATCTTTATTCAAGCATTGATGTACTTGAACATACCATTGTGTTCGTAATAAAGACAAGCTCTTTGATTCATCCTTGCAGCAGTTGAGACTTTCTTTCTTATGCATTTATATATTATGATTTCATGCCATTTACATTAATGTTATTCATGTAGTAATTAATTTCGAGTAATTAAGCAACTCATTAAAATACACAAGCATGACCCCTTCGAACATATGTGTGACACTTGGTAGCTCAAAAATTGTTAACGTTTGACAACCCAGTAGTGTTTACACAAAGTTCAAGATGTGTTCGGGAAGTGGGGACAGTTACTTGTGTTGGGCTAGATTAGACAATAGTCTACTTAGCACTTAATTACTTTCACTTTTATTCTTATTCTAGGTGAGCAAATTGATAAAACAAAAAATAATAAAAATCTTACATCTCAATCACACTTAATCATACAATTACACTTCACAAGTGGGATTGGGAAGACAAGGAACACACAACAAGCACTCTTTATTTAGCTCCATCGTAGTTGGTAATTAAAGTCTATAAAATTTAACTGGATCACACGTGAATGCCTATGATTCGTATGGTTTGGCATAGGGGTACCTCGCTGCTCATCATTGGCACCGTTGCCAAGGACTTTAGTTCTACGTATGCTAGCTAAACAGAGTGAAACTTAGTAATCTTGTTGTTGCTCGAACCATAAGAGTCAAATCTTATAAAAAAAAATTATTATTACAATTAAATTGAATCTTAACTGCACATTTCATATAAATTCATTAACATAAAATATCTTATTCTCATAGGATCCTTTCTCTGCCCAGAGCAAACTAGGTGCCTCAGCAATATTGGGTGGTATATGCTCGTCCTGATGAGTATGTACCAAAGTTCACCTTCATCTTACATCAAGATGAAATGCTATGGTGGGATGACATGGAAGGCAACATTGTGTTGCCACTTAATTGATCTATTCCAGCGATGCTCTAGCTAATGCTCGCATGACACGAACTTCCACATTTTCACGAAAAGTATGAGATGCGAGATCTCGACTCAAATGATTATCATCCCACTGAAGCGTAAAGGTTAAGGGATTATCAGTTGGAGCACCAACACGAGCTTGTGAAGGGAAAGGGATCAAACACCTTTCCACCTCCACTTGGCCCATTGGATGGAGGTGAACACTTCTCTGGGGGATTTTTCTTTAGTAATACTCCTCTCTTCGACTTTGTTCAAGGGGCCCTCAACCAGAATGAGCAATCCACAATTCATAATCTAGGTTTTGGTTAGAAAAAATCCAATGACAAAAATGGATTCAGTGGGGCAAGTTATGATAAACGAAAAAAAAGAGGTCACAATTGCAATCATGGTCACAATCATCAAAGGAAGGATGATAGGTGTCAACACGGAGCGAGTTCTCCTTTCTCTTCCCCTTCATCATCATCATCTTCTTCTTCTACATCTAGCTCAAATCATGGCTGCAAAGGACATAACCATGATGGGGGTGATCGATGAGACCAAAACAATAAAAGGGACCATCAGGATAGTCACGACTAGAGGCATAGGCAATTTAGAGAGAGCCATCGTCATGAAAGAAGGGTTAATAGAGAACATTGTAGGCATCATCACCATGGCCTTAATGAACCTCTACTCATAGCTTGGGGCATGTTAAACATTGTAGAAGCCATGAGGATTCCAACAAGGCATGTAAAGGATAGCAGAATAAAGAGGCTGGACATGAACAACATCCATCAGTTTGAGGGAGGCTACGATGCTAATCCACAAAATCATCTCCAAGCCTTCCACGATGCATGTGCCTTGCAAAATATTGTGAACAACTAGTAGAAGTTGAAATTATTTTCAAGGACACTCATTAAAGAAGAAAAAAGTTGGTATCATTTCTTTGAGCTAGAATTAATTAAGCAATGGAGTACGATGTTGGAATTGTTCAATGACAAATATCAAATGTACTCTTGAGTGTCCAATCTAAGAAAGTAGAACTAAGGGTGGAAAAAGGAAACCATGAGCCCTTAGATGCCGTTATTGGCTGATACTCTTCTTTGTTGCGTAGGTGTCTGAACCATGAATACTCTCAGCTTGATCAAATTTACCATATCATAGATGGAGTGTGGTCTGAAACAAGGAAAATCCTTGGCATCTATGCCCAAGAGAGATTAACAAAGTTAAGTGCCTGTCAGATCCAAAAGTTAATTAAGCAAGTAGCCAAGGAAGAGGGAGTATTAAGAAAGTGAGAAACTGTAGAGGAATATAACAAGGATCCTTCTATCTACAAAAGGGAGATTCAATTTTGTGATAGTGAGGATGAGTTAACCAAAGATGAGGTGGTTAACCAGAAAACCTTGTCACTCTAGAAATTGTAATCTGAAATCATGGCTAAGGTTGACTAATTATGAAACTCTATGGACAATAAGGAAGTTGAACGAGTCATATCTAAGGGTAAGAGTAAAATGGCTGCAATAGAGATGGTTGTAGATAGTGACTAAGATGATGATGGTAGGTGTGACACCTACTACTATGAACATCCTAAGGGAAGTTGTCCAATTGTGTCACACTTGCAAGAATCTGGGGTGTATGCCTTACATCCATAACTTGCACAAAGGCAAACACCCAAAAGATTACCTTATCCACAAGGCAACTCTCCACAATTCCACCAACCACAATAGTACTATCCAAGTGGAACTCCACTACAATCCTACAAATTATACAAGTAGTGGCAGCAACCAAAATCGTGGGCATTGGTACCTCCAAGACAATAGTAACCTTATTAGCAACTAGATCCCTATGGTTACTATATTTAGAAACCTTCATCTCCATGGGAATCCTCTAGTCATGTTGCTGCTTACCAGCCTCACCACTACCCTCTTGAATTGTACCAACTGCCCTATCCAAGGAGGGATGCCACCTACTATCCTCATGCTCCTCCTATTCCTACACCTTCTCCTTTGTCTCTTTCACAACTACCACCTACTTCATTCATCCAAGATGAATTGCCTATCCAAACACAACAAAGAAATGCTACAAGGGTGGTTAATCTGCAACTGGTTAACCAACCAAGCAAGTCAGAATCATGATCAAAGAAAAGATCCTTCTTTTGACCTCTTAGTCTGCCAAAGCCCTCAGCCACATTAGTGGTTGGTAACCCTGATCCTCCACCTACCTCTATCTCACCTTTATCTAAGTCCCATTCAAACCAAAATCCCTCTCGAATACATACTGTAATGTTGACCCATGCTGTATCTAATTGGATTTGAGCTGGTAACCTACCTAGGAAGTTAGCTGATCTCAGGAGTCCCCTAGTATATTTGCAAATTGTTGAGAATGATCCTTGTAAAGCTCTTCTAGACTATGGTTTTAGTGTTAATTTGATCTTGCATGAGATATACATGATGTAGAACCTTTCTTCCTTGAAGAAGAGTAACATTTGGCTGGAACTGGCAGACTAGTCCATCACCGTTCCATTGGGACTGATAGAGGACATCGTAACCACTATTTGTGGGTGTTCATATCATGTCAAATTGCTAGTAATTAAGGTGGAGAACTATAAGGGGGACTTCCAAATTATTATGGGAAGGGTGTGGTTAAGCACTGTTGATACCAAAATAGACATTAGAGATCTTTCCTTGGAGATATCTAAAAAAAATGAATTTGGAAAGATCAAGAAGAAGAGGATTCCATATATTGCATACAAAAATTTAGGGTGCCATTGTGTGTAATCAATGAAGTGAACATCTATCTTTGCATGCAAGCAATGTGCACCAGAGGTTGAAATCCAAAGATGTCTGTACGTGATAGCCACAAAGCAAGAAGACACCTAGTGGCTAACAGTTGATTCTAACAGCAGTACATTGTGCATCGAACCTACTAAGGGCCTAATGTATGAATATGTTGCAAGTATGGATGAACTTGATCAAGTTCATCACCAACTCTCCGAGAGAGTAAATGATGATATTAATTGGGAAGAGTTAGAGATTCCTGATAGTTTCAAATAAGAACCCCTTGAATTAAAGACACTACTGGCTAGAATGGAATATGTGTTCTTGAAAAATGACAAGCCAATCATTATTAATGCCAAGTTTGTTGTAGAATAGAAGAATATGTTGATGATGATTATGGAAAAATGGTTAGCAACCTTTTCCTGGTCATATTCCGAGCTCACTGGAATAGATCCAAGAATATGCGAGCATCAAATATACACTAACCCCATCATTAAGCCAAAATGATAGTCGTAGTAGCATTTGAATCCCAAATTAAAGCAGATTGTCAAAGAGGAGATTGAACAACTCCTCATGGTGAGATTCATCTACCCTATTGTAGATAGTGAGTGGGTTAGTTCACTTGTGATTGTACCTAAGAAAGGAGGTGAATGGTAGGTGTGCATTGAGTTTTGGCTACTTAATATGGTAACTTTCAAAGATCATTTTTGTTGCCCTTTGTTGAGCAAGTGCTGGACACCATTTCTGGGTACTGCTATTATAGCTTTCTGGATGATTATAGTGGCTATAACCAAATTTGGATTGCACTAGAGGACTAGGCGAAGATGACTTTCGTAGGTCCTTAGGGGACTTTTGGTTATCGTTAGATGCCATTTGGTCTAGGTAATGCCCTAGCCACATTCCAATGATTAGTCCTTAGCATTTTCTAACAACAAATCAGTAGTGGGGTAGAAGTCTTCGTGGATGAATTTTCTACTTACAAAGCTATGTTCGGGTAAGCCCTAAACCATCTTGAGAAACTGTTTAAGAGATGTGTCAAAACAAACCTCTGGCTCAATTGGAAAAAGAGCCATCTTATGGTCTAGGAAGGCACAATCCTGGGGAAAGGTATCTCAAAAGTAGGAATTGAGGTGGACCCTAAAAATATAAGGGTCATCCAAGGAATAATCCATGAACTAGAAAAAGTTAAAGAAGTGTTGTCATTCCTTGGTCATACTAGCTACTACTAGCATTTCATGAAGAATTTTTCCAAAATTGCCAAGTTTTTGGTTGAATTAACAAAGAAAGATGTAAGATGCATTACTTGTCTGGACCCCTACATGTGAAATAACATTTTAACAACTAAAGCAAAAGCTTGTTGAAACCCTAATTCTACAAGCACCTAATTGGTTCAGACCATTTCATTTGATGGCTCATGCATCAAATTATGCTTTAGGGGAAGTGCTTACGTAGTTGGATGATCAAAAACGTCCATATTACATTCATTGTGTAAACTAAAGTATTGCAAGTGCACAATTGAACTACACCACTATGGAAAAGGAGTTGATGACAATGGTGTTGGCATTAGAGAAGTTCAAGCACTATGTGCTTGTCTATAAATTGTTTGTGCACATAGATTATAACGCGATCAAATTTTTAATAAATAAACCAATGGTAAGCCCCTATGTTATATAGTCACTCGTGATTTTGCAAGAGTTCGATCTCACAATGGTATATTGAAAATGTATGGAAAATGTGGTCATTGACCACTAATCACAGTTAAGATGGGACGACAAGGAGAAAGAAAGTCCCCTTATCTAATCAGTTTTCTAATGAATCTCTCCTTATAGGGGCTATTAATGCACAAGTGCCCAATGAACCAAAATGGCATGACATCATCCTCACTTATCTACTTAAGCAAGAACTACCACAAGGGCTAGACACTAGAAAGAAACAATGGTTTCTTCACCAAGTCAAGTATTTTATGGAAATTAATGGAAACCTTTACAAATTTTATCTTGATGGCCTACTACATTGGTGTGTCCCTGACATGGATCAACTGCACATTCTCCAAGATGCTCACAAAGGCCCTTGTAGGGGCCATTATGCTAGGAGACACACAACCATAAAAATCCTCATGGTAGGATTTTACCAGCTAACAATCTTCCAGGATGCACAGCAATTCATCCACACTTGCAAACATTATTAGAGGGATGGTGGAATGATAGCTCAAATGAAGGGACCACAACAATGGATTTAGAATCTTGAGCTATTCAATATTTGGAACATTAACTTTATGGGTCCCATCCCACCTTTGTCAAATGGAAAGACATATATAATAGTTGCAGTTAACTATTGCACTAAGTGGGTAGAAGTAGTACTCGTCACCGACTGTACATCTATTGCTGCTACTTGATTTGTACAACAGAATATCATAAATAGGTTTGGTATGCCTCATATATTAATTTCTGACAATGGAACTCATGTTATAGGTGCCACTTTTCGAAAAGTTATGTAGCACTTGGGGGTTAAGCACAAACTCACAACACCATATCACCCCCAAGCCAATGATCAAGCTAAGGTCACTAATCGGGAGATTAAAAAAATTCTAACATGCACTATTAGCAAATACTGAAGGGATTGTAGCACCAAATTAAATGATGCCCTTTGGACCTACCACTCCCCATGGAAGCTTTCCATAAGTTATTCTTCCTATGAGCTTGTGTATAGAAAACTACCAACACTACCTGTCCAATCTGAGCTCCATACACTCTCTATAGTCTATGACCTTGACCTGGATCTAAGTCTAGCACAAAAAGCACAATTAATAAACCTCAACTTGCTAAATGAAAATCAGTTAATGGCCCTATCATCCAATGAAATGCATAAGGCATTCAATAAAAAATTCCATGACCTCAAAATAAAAAAAGTCAAGTTTCAACTAGGAGACAAGGTCCTTTATTGGAATCTTGCACACGTACTCCAATAAACCAAATTTCAAACGTTGTGGGAAGGACCTTACATTATTGATGAGAATTTTCCATCTAGGGCCATGATTATCTATAAACCTGATAGCCCAAATAAGAAAAATTAGTCAACACCCAAAAATTGAAGTCTTTCTAGGCACCTAAGCCAACCAACTCAACAGACACCTCCTCAAATGAACAACCATGCTCAATCTTTTGGATCTCCCCCTCCCAACTTAGTCATGGGGGAGATAGCCATCCATACTAACACTTTATGTGGCTTCTTAGTCTTTTAACTTTTTTTCTTTACACATTTTTGGGTTTGCAACTTTTTGTTTTCATATTCTTTGTTTTATATCTTTTTATTTTTCATGTTATTGATCTTTTCCAAGTTTTTTTTTACACCATCATTAGTATATTTAATATTTCTTGAAAACTCTTTTACTTTCTTTTATATTCTCTTGTGTTGGTGTGATTCTCTACTCTTTTTGCTAATACGATATCAGGTACAATGGTAATGTGCTACTCAATAGTGATATGTTTCATTTGTAATTTGATTGTTGATGTTTGGTTTTTGACTTTGAATGTCGTTACTGACAACTGGGACATGGTTTCTTTTCATGTAATAAGCAGTGAGTCCACATCATCCACCCATTCACATAATCTATGGTTTTCCATGTTTTGGAAACATATAGTCCCTTTTTCATTAACGCAACCTTAATAAATTAGTGACTTGTGTAGTTTTCATAATTGGGAAGAAATTAAAGGTTTGAACAGGGTGTGGCTTCAAGGGGATGCAAGATTCTTTGTGCTTTTCTATTTTCTTGTGTGTGGAAGTGTTCTCATGAGCTTCTCATCGTTCTGTGTCATTCCACAACAGGAAGTCGAATAAGTCCTTGCATGATGTGGTCCTTATCAATATATAGGGAATTCAAGCATACCCCTTAGACCAAATAAAAGGGCTACAAGCACTAGTTATGGGACTTGTCTTATCTCCTCTAACTAATTCCCTTTCTCACTTCCTAATTTCTCTCTAATTTGGAATGATGTTTATTTCATGGAAGCATTCTTATGTCCCAAGAGATGGACTAGTCTTAGAATGTTGATGCGAAGTCACTGAAACTGGTTAGTTTTGGTTTGGAGTGAGGATGGATCCTACCAAGTCATTTAATCATGAACTCCACAAGGGACTTCATGTGACCATAATTAGAAACTCCATTCCATTCTCTCTCTAATCCATCTATGCTTTTCATGCCTCACCTCATTGTTGGTTTCATGTTTTGATTCAATGTTATGGTTTGATGTGTCAAATTTCTCAGTTTGTTACTTTTGGGTTTTTGTACTTAACTTTCTATAACCATTAATCATCCATGGTGCAAATAGACTCCTTGGTTTGAAGTTATGCAAGGGAATAAAAGGCTTGTGCCTGCTTTGGGGAGGACCCACTTGCATATCTTTTGGTTTGGTTAAGTTAAGTCCTTCACCCTTAGACATTGTTACAATTGAATTCTTTTTATTTACCCCATCCATGCCATCCAATTGTATGCATATTCCCAACTATTTCTAGTGAATTTTTTCTTTTTATTGTTGTGAATTTCTATACCCTCTTTCTAGTATTCCTTGTGTTAAGCTTTTTCTGAATTTTACGGACTACTTCTCTTACTTAACCCATTTTTAGTCTTCCCACTAACATTATCAAGCAATCAATCTATCACAATCACAACTTGGCTAGATAAAATCACTGATGAGACAAGATATTCAGCCACTATTTGTTACACTTAATATACTAATCCTTGATTTTGTTGTGATTGCAGTGGGGAGCATGGATTGGAAGTGAGACTGTCTTCACCAAGGAGGATGCAACAATATCACTCATGGGAGATTGTTCATGATTGTTGGATCTTTTCTACCTCTCCCTCATTCTTCTATTTCCAAGAGATGTTGGATGTCCAATGGATCCGTGGGTGATCTTTTCTGTTCTCATGAACACCTAATTTTGTACACAATTGTAATGTTGTATGCTCGGGCACTTATGTATTTGTTTGTTTGCTCGATGTCATTCTGCATGTCAAGTTAAACATTCCATCCCTCCTACTATATTTTGTAAGGGACTTATTCCTCTTCTTTTGTACTCAAGGATGAGTTTTCATTCATTCATGGAGGTATGATGAATCATGTTTTCCATATGCTCCAATATTGAAGCAGCTGCGAGATCCAGTACACAATATCAGGTACGTGATATCGTGGCCCAAGATGTGATATCATGCATTCGATATTGCAGGGTCATTCTTGGGTTTATAATTATAGCCCCCAGGCACACAATTAGTAGTAGTTTTTGGTAGTCAAGTAGCAAAACTCTTGCAGTTTGTTCATTTGAGAGTTAGAATATTTTCCAAGTGCCCGTAGCAAGATGTCTAAGTGTGGTCGGATCTTTATTCAAGCACTGATGTACCTGAACATACCATTGTGTTGGCAATAAAGATGAGCTTTTTGATTCATCCTTGCAGCACTTGAGACTTCCTTTCTTATGCATTTATATACTGTGATTTCATGTAGTTTACATTAATGTTATTCATGCAGCAATTAATTTTGATTAATTAAGCAACTCATTAAAGTACACAAGCATGACCCCATTGAACATACATGTGACACTTGGTACCTCAGAAACAATTAGTGTTTGACAACCTAGTAGTGTTTACACAAAGTTTAGGATGTATCTAGGAAGTGGGGACAGTTACTTATGTTAGGCTAGATTAGACAATAGTTTACTTAGCACGTAATTACTTTCACTTTTATTCTTGTTCTAGGCAAGCAAATTGATAAAACACAAAATAATAAAACTCTTACGCCTTAGTCACACTTAACCATACAATTGCACTTCACAAGTGGGACTGGGAAGACAACAAACAAACAACATGCACTCTCTATTTAGCTCTAGTGTACTTGGTAATTAAAGTCTATGGAATTTGACTAGATCACATGTGAATGCCTGTGATTTTCATCTATTTTTTCAATTTTTATTTTACAACATCGTTAGTATGTTTTATCTTTCTTCAATATTTTATACTTTTTTTATATACTTTATTTTATTTTATTTTATTTTTGTGTGTGACTTTTCACTATTTTTGCTAATAAAAGTGCTTTATTTCCACAAGACACAATGTCACTATTTTTTTTTGCTAATGATGGTTTGTGCTTAATGTTGTGATTGTCATGTCTGGTTTTTATTTTTGAATTTTTGTATTAATGACTTAATCATGGTTTCTTTTTCATGGAACAGGGAGTGGGTCCACGACATCCACCCATCCACAAACTTTATGGTTTTTCTTGTTTTGGAAGTTTGAGGTCTGTTTCATTACATCAACTTTTAATAAATTTATGACCTTGGCAACTTCCAAAATTGGGAAGGATTCAAAGGTTTGAACAAGGTGTGACTTCAAGGGGGCTCAATACTCTTCATGCTTTTCTACTTACTTGGGTGCTTGAGTGTTTTTCATCAACTTCTTACTATTCCATGTTCCATTAACAAAAAGTCAAATAAAGTCTTTGCATGGTGTAGTTCTCATACAAAAGGAAAAAAAAGAAGAAGAAAAAAACAAAAACAAAAACAAAACAAAACAAAAAAACATGATAGGAATTCAAAGCACACCTGATGAGAGTGGTTACTCTAGTAGTTATTCTAATTATTAGAGTGGTTACTCTAGCGGTTACTCTAGTAGTTATTCTAATTATTAGAGTGGTTACTCTAGCGGTTACTTTAGCAATTATTCTAATTATTAGAGTGGTTACTCTAGCGGTTACTCTAGTAATTATTCTAATTATTAGAGTGGTTACTCTAGCAGTTACTTTAGTTGTTATTCTAATTATTAGAGCGGTTACTATAATTATTAGAGTATTTGCTCCCAAGCTTATAAATATTATGCCCAAGTGCACAATTGGGAGGGAAGTCTTTTAGTAGTTAAGTAGCAAAACTCTTGTAGTCTATTTGAAAGTTAGAGTATTTTCCAAGTGCCCATAGCAAGAGGTCTAAGTGTGGATGGATCTTTATTCGAGCATTTTGTACCTGAGCACACCTTATGTATGGTAATAAAGACAAGCTCTTTGATTCATCCTTGCAGCACTTGAGATTTGTTTTCTTATGCATTCATTTTATTTTATGCACTTTACATTTCTATTATTAGCACAACAATTCATTTTGATCAATTAATCAAACAGTTAAATTACACAAGCACGACCACTTCGAGTATGCGTGTAATGCTTAGTAACCTAGTAATGATTAGCATTTGGTAATCCTAGCAGTGTTGCACTGGCTCAAGATGTGTACGACAAGTAGGAATGGATGCTGGTGTTAGGATTAGTTAGAACTTAGTTAATGAGTAGTTAAGTTAAATTAGTCACTTAGTTACCTCTCTCCTTCCCTACTAGCGCAGGACATAAAAACATAAAAGCTATAAAAATCATATGCCTCAAGCTTACTTAACCATACAATCGTGACATACATGTAAGCTTGGGAAGACAACGATCAACCAACCCATCCTTATTCCACAAGGGTGCATAAGCACTTAGTCCTTGGAATTCAACCAGACCATGTGTGAAATGCTCGTATTTGTATGGTTGAGTGTAGGGGTACCTCGCGGCTCATCATTGGCGCTGTTGTCAGGGACTTAGTTGTTTGTGCGCTAACTAGAATATAGAAAATAATTTACATCATTGGAATAAACCCTTAGGGTTGGTTGAGAAAATAATAAACAAGAATACATTGCACACTGAACAGACAAGTATGTCTCCTTCTTCATATGAAAGTGCCACACCACCTAGGTTTGAAACAAGAAAGAGTCGGTGGCGTAATACACATGACATTGATCTGCTAGTCCCTCAACAAGTTTGAGTGGTATATATTCATCCTGATGATTATATATCAGACTTCACCTTTACCTTCATTAAGATGAACAACTATGTTGGTGAGACGTAGAAGGTAACATAGTGTTACCCCCAGATCATTCAGTCTTGAGCATGCTTCTTCGTGCTCTCACACAAATTGGCATGCTGCACTTACACGTAGAATATGTTGTGCAAGACCATGACTCGAGAGAATACCATCCCATAGAGGCACATTATCAAAGGAACTTGCAATAGGAGAGACATCATAAGTCTTTGAAGGGTAAGTGATCCCAGGATGCCCCACATGTCTTAAGCAAAAATGAGGATGGTGAACCTACCTCAGGCAATCGCCCACACAACGATGTTCCTCCCCTTGACTTTGGCCAAGGGGTTGTGTATCAGAATCTTCATTCCACTATTCATAACCTAGGTTCTAATATCCACGGGCACAAAGGATCCAAAAAAGGAACACGAACTCATGATAGAGGTGGACATTCTGATTGTAATCGTGATCAAGGTTGAGACCACAAAAGAGAAGATAGCAGACACAGTCATGGTGATGGTTCTCCTTCTTCTTCACCTTTATCATCTCCTTCACCCTCTCCTTCAATATCCAGACATGGTCATAAGGAAAAAGACCATGGGGATAAAGGTAGGAAAAGTAGAAGTCATAAATGAAACAGCCAGGAAAGGGGACGAGGGTACTCTGGAGAGTCACGACATAGAAGAAGGGAGAGTAGGGAACAAAGTAGGCATCATAGACGCCATGGATGAGATGATCATGATGAACCCCTTCTCACTACTCGAAGTATGTTGGACATAACTGAGGTTGTTAGAATTCCAACAAGGCATCAGAAAGATATTAGAATCAAGAGATTAGATATGAACAACATCCCACAATCTGAAGGGTGATACAAGACTGATCCTCAAAATCATTTACAAGCATTCCATGATGTGTGTGCCTTACAGAACATAGAGAATAAATGAAAAAAACTTAAGTTGTTTCCATAGACATTAGTTAAAGAAGCAAAAAGCTGGTATCGGTCTTTAGAACTAGAATCCATTCATAGGTGGAGTACTATGTTAGAACTATTTAATGACAAGTACCAAACGTACTCTTGAGTGTCTAACTTGCGAAAGAAAATCCAAGGCTGGAAACAAGGAGGACATGAACCCTTGGATGCTACCATGGGCCGATACTATGCACTGTTATATCATTGTCNATGGAAGAGAGAAAGTGTAGAAGAATATAACTGAGATCCTTCCCTTCGGAAGAGGGGAGTAAGATTTTATGAGGATGAAGAAGAGTCACCACTCGAAGAGATAGTGAATAGGAAAAATTTGCCTATCCAAAAGATGACATCAGAAGTTTCGGCAAAGGTAGATCAAATGTGGGATTCCCTAGGCAATAGATTTCAAATTGTTTTTAAAATAGTAGAGAAGTCTAGAGAGCAAGGTAGTGAGGAAAGAAAAAAAAAAGAGGCTGAACATACACGTAGCAAGGGTAAGAGCAAAGTTGTCATCATTGAAGAGGTTGTGGATTCGAAAATAGACAATGATAGTGGATGTGAGATATGTTAATATGACCATCCTAAGGGATGTTGCCCTATAATCTCACATCTGCAAGAGTCTAGGGTGTATGCACTCAATGCATGATTAAACAAAAGGCAAACACCCCGAAGGTTACCTTATCCTCAAGATAACCCAAGGCAGTTCCACCAACCCTTAACATATTATCCCAATGGAACTCCATCACAACCTATTGAGCAATATCAATAGTGGCAGCATCCACAATCATGGGGAATGCCACCACCAAGGCAACAGTATCCTTACTAGCAACCTGACCTATATGGATATTACGTGTAGTAGCCAATCTCCCCATGTGACTCTACTGGTCACGTCATTCCTCAATCTCACTACCAAGCCCGTGAGTATTATGGAACTCCCTCTTCTAGAGGTGATATTTTGCAAGCATATCATCCTTCTCATCTAGCCACATCTCTTCCACCAATAGCTCCACTACCACCTGCTCCCACGATGCAAGCTGAAATCCCTACCCAGCCGCAACAATGTAATGCCATGAGGGTTGTTAACTCTCAACCTACTGTTGGTTCCAACAACTACATAAAGAAAAGACCTTTCTTTAGAACCAACAGACCAACCAAGCCCTTACAATCATAAGCAGTTGATTCCTTAGATGCCTCAGTATCAATCAAAACTTTGGAGCCCCCTTCAACCCAATCATCGCACTCAACGCATATGATCATGCTAACAGATGTCATCACTGATTGGATCAAAGTTGGCCACCTTCCTAAGAAATTCTCTAATCCTGGGAGTCCTCTGATATAGTTACAAATCGTTGGAAATGTGATGTGCAAGGCTCTTTTGGATTTAGGTTTCGGTGTCAACTTGATTTCTCAAGAAATGTACAAGGCCTGGAACCTGCCTCCATTAAAAAAGAGTAACATCCATATAGATTTGGCCAACTAGTCCATCATTGTCCCATTGGGATTGGTGGACGACATTGTTACCACTATTTGTGGGTGGTCATACTCGGCTGACTTCCTAGTGATTTAGGTAAACAACAGTAAGGAGGACTTCCCTATCATAATGGGAAGAGCATGGCTAAGCACCATCGACACATGCCTAGGAATCTACGATCTTTCCCTAGAAATATCAAAAGAAAATACATTCGGAAAGATCTAGAAGAAGAAATTTTTGTGCATCGCATACATTGACACAGGGTGTAATTGTGTGCAAAGGTCATGGTTTGTGCAAAGTTTAACATTGCCTATATGAAATCAGTGTGCACAAGTGATTAACATACAAAGATGCCTATATGCAATAGCCACATGATAAGAAGACACCCAGTGGCTGACAGCTGATCAAGAAAGTAGTTTACTCATATGCATGGAACTAATTAAGGGTTTGACTTGTGCTTACATTGATAGCATAGAAGCATGAGAGAAAATCCACCGCCAATGCAACACCATAAATTTCAGGACCCTGATGATTTAGCACAGTCCTGAAATTCGGGCAAGGATCTCTACAAGTATGGTACCACATTGGGCCATGCAAACAATATGGCACCCCATAAGTCCTAATGCCTAGAAAGTTGCTTCTAAGCTTACCTACCAACCTTTGTAGCATAGTCAACGTGACACCCAGCCACAAGGCCAATTTTCATGAAAGACGCACTAGGGGTAGACTATACAATTTGGCAAATTTTCTATCTCCCAGGATGACAGGCTTGCTACACCATCTAGCTTGCCTAGCTTGACACTTGACTCAGATGACGGTCTACCCAAGGACCATGTTAGGAGTTGCTAAAAGTGTTCAGGATGAGCAAAATAGTTCAACAAGTTTTCTAACTGCAGGAACCTGCTACGTTGCACAACATAGTAGGCCTTGAGGAGACTAAACAGGCACCAAATATGTAGTTGTTGATAACTTAGCCCTTCAGGACATCTGCCCCGTTTTATCCTTGATGCATGAGCAACATGGTGTCCACTTCAAAAATGTGGCAAATCTTGTCAAAAGTCCGCTTCATTTGAGTGCTATGCTACACAACATAGCACAGCGTAGCGGGGTTCTGCTGTGGCAATGCTTCTGCATAAACTGATTTTGGCGAAGTGAACATATTTGCCCTTGCCTTAACCATCAAACATGCTTATTTTTCCATCACGCCAGGACATGATCATCATCCCACGATAAAATGTTTGCAAAATAAGTCAGAATCCAAGCAACACAGGATGCTATGTTGTGCTACGCTATGCAGTGTAGCAGGGACAAAATGCACGAAGGTCCTCTGCCAAGTGGTTCCAACAAAGGAATTACACTTGGCCATACTTCGGCCTCCAAGACTACCTATCCCACTTCACCCTTGGGCTCCAAGCAAAGTTTCTTGACAAAGCATTGTAGATCAAATAGGAATTCATGTCACACTAGCTACTACACTGTGCTACACTACATAGTGTAGCACAACACCAAAGCGTCCCAAGGATGAACTTAGCAGGTCTCGGGATCCTTCAACATGGAAGATAGGGTTGTTAATTGTAGAAGTTGCTTGCCTAGCTAGGCCTCAAACAAGTATTCTCGATTTTCAAGCAAGATTTCTTTTAAGACTGGCGACTACGGCTATGCTATGTAGCATAACACAACATAGCGTGTAGGTGTTTATGCTATGCCAATATGCTGGGCAGCGTAAACAGTGTAACACTCATGTGGAAGCCCCAAGACATCTTTGGTTAGCTCCAGAACTTGTTGGCAATAGTCACTCTCGTCTCGGCACTTCTTCAACAAACAAGATCAACAAGTTTACTCTGTTTTACACTCCCCTAACTATCCCCAAAGTTGTTCCTATGCTTGACTTTGCTCACAAGAGTAGGAAAGACGTGGTTCTAGAGCACAGGCTCCACTTTACATTTACTGTTGGCATTCCTTGTAATAAACATGGCAGTTCGCTGGATTCTAGCACATGCAGTTTGAGCGATATGGTCACAGCATAGTAGGTTTCACATTTAGCATTACATAGCAACATAGCACAGTCACATTTGCACTTTGTGGGACCCAGGACACATGGTGTCCAACCCATGTTTCTCTCCTACATTTGCCTCTATAAATACCCTGGTGAACAGCATTCAAGGGGTTGGATTTTTGAGTGTGGTTGGCTTTTGGCATTATTGGCTTTCAGAATCACCTTTCTGGTAGTTGGCTTCGAAGATTGGCATTTGGCATTTTGGCTTCCTGGCGATTAGCTTTGGCAAAGAGACTGGCAAGTTCCTGTTAGCAAGCTGTTGACTACAGTTCAAGGAGCCGTGACCATACCACTTCGTTGTAAGCTGTGCTTGTCCACATTGTGCATTAGTTATACACCTTTAACCAAAAAAAATCAGATCCCCTAATCTTGGGGTAGTGCACTTCCTCACTCAAGCCTATTTCATTTCGTTTTGCTAGTATCATATTTTGCATTATTCTCTATCAATTTACATTTGTCGCTTATCACTTAAGTTATACATAATATCATTAAAACAAGCATTTAAAAAAGGTTATTGTACACCAATTAAGTCCATGTCTGATCGACTAGACTATTCAAGGCACCTTGCTTCCGTTTACTCTAGCACAACCCTAGCACGGATCCGAGGTTAGGCTGTATGCCCAGTGACCTCTCGGTGTTCCAGCCATTGACATTTTCAATTGCTACAGCCAACTTTCAAGTCTTAACCTTGAAAATATCAACTGGGGGAAGTTGGAAATCCTTGAGAAATTTAAGCAAGAGCCCCGCGAGCTAAAACCATTACCCACCAGTATGGAATACACGTTCCTTAAAAATGGAAAATCGGTAATTATCAACACTAAGGTTACTCCTCAATAGAAAGAAGAACTGCTGAAGGTAATAAATAAATGGTTGGAAGCCTTCACTTGGTCATATCTTGAATTAACTAGAATAGATTCTAGGATATGCCAACATAGAATTTACACTGAACCCTCCATGAAGCCTCAAAGACAACCGCAGAGGTGATTGAACCCTAAGCTGAAGCAAGTAGTTAAGGGAAAAATAGAACAGCTTCTCAAGGCTTGGTTCATATATCCCATTGTTGATAGCAAATGGGTTAGCCCCTTAGTTATTGTGCCTAAAAAGGGAGGCAAATGGAGGGTGTGCATAGATTTTAGGCTACTAAATATGGCAACATTCAAAGATGACTTTCCATTTCCATTTGTTGACCAAGTCTTAGAAACCATTGCAGGGCATCACTATTACAGTTTTCTGGATGGATATAGCGAATATAACCAAATACAAATAGCCCTAGAAGACCAAGCCAAGACTATGTTCACCAGTCCTTGGGGAACGTTCGCATACAAACAAATGTCGTTTGGCTTGTGCAATATCCCTGCAACATTTCAATGACTAGTTCTAAGCATATTCCAATAGTAGATAGGGGAATGGTGTGGAGGTCTTTATGGATGACTTCTCCACTTATGGAGCAAACTTTGATCAAGCCTTGGACCGGTTGGAGCAAGTGTTAAAAAAGATGTATAGAAACCAATTTGAGGCTCAACTAGTAGAAAAGCCATTTAATGGTCAGAGAAGGCATAGTACTAGGGCACAAAATCTCACACACAGGGATAGAGGTAGACCCCGAGAAAATCAAAATTATCCAAGGAATTACCCGTCAACTGGAAACTATTAAAGATACTCAGTCATTCCTTGGACATACTAGCTACTATAAGAGATTTATTGAGTACTTTTCAAAGGTTTCCAAACCATTGGTGGAATTAACGAAAAAGGATGTACCTTTCGAGTGGACCAGGGAATGCAAATTAGCTTTCCAAACTCTAAAATAAAAGCTAGTAGAAACACCCATTCTACTAGTTCCTGACTAGTCCAAACCATTCCATATCATGACTAACGTGTCCAACTATGCTTTAGGAGCCGTACTTATACAGTTAGATGACCAGAAGTGTCCTTATTACATCCACTATGCAAGTAGAAGTATCATTGGTGCACAACTTAACTACACTACCATAGAGAAAGAATTAATGGTTGTAGTGTTTGCACTAGAAAAGTTTAGACACTAGGTATTGGGATATAAAGTATATATACATACAGATCATAGTGCAATCTGGTTCCTCATGAATAAGCCAATGGTAAGCCCTTGTATCATACGATAGCTTGTAATCTTACAAGAGTTCGATTTAATGATGATCGATCGCAAGGGCACTAAGAATGTAGTTGTTGATCATTTATCTCGATTGCGATGGGACAACAAAGAGGATGAGTATCCAATTTTTGATCATCTCTCTGATGAATTCCTCTTTGCTGGTGTAATGAATAATCAATCACCCACGGCGAAAAATTGGTACAGTAGCATTCGTACCTATCTCCTCACCCAACAAACACCACAAGAGTTAAACCTTAAGAAGAAACAACAGTTTCTTCATCGAGCCAAGTACTTTATGGAGATTAATGGGAAACTTTACAAAGTGTGTCTTGATGCCTTGGTTCGATGGTGTGTTCCTGATATAGATCAATTGCGAGTTCTCCAAGATGCTCATGAGGGTCCTTGTGGAGGTCATTATGCTTAGAGACGAATGGCCATCAAGATCTTTCTTGTAGGATATTATTGGCCTACATTATTTCGGGATGCCCATTGTTTTGTCCAATCTTGTGAGTGCTGTCAACATGATGCGGGAATGACTGCTAGAACGGAGGGTCTGCAACAATAAATTCAATTATTAGTACCCTTCGACATTTGAGGAATTGATTTTATGGGGTCGATTACACCAATGTCCAATGGAAAAGCTTATATTATTGTTGTTGTTGATTACCTAACAAAATGGGTTGAAGCAGCTACTGTTAAAGATTGTACATCATCTACAACTGCATGATTTGTTCAATAACAAATCATAAATAGGTTTGATGTGCCACATGCACTTATTTTAGACAATGATACACACTTCACAGGTGCAACTTTTTGGAAATTAATGCAACGCTTAGGGGTTGAGCATAAATTGACTACACCATACCACCCCCAAGTGAATGGTCAAGCAGAAGTCATCAACAGGGAGATTACAAAGATATTGATAAGAACCATTGACAAGTTTAGGCAAGATTGGAGCACTAAACTAAACAATGCTCTTTGGGCATACTGCTCCACATGGAAACTCCCTATAGGCTACTCTCCCTATGAGTTAGTGTATGGTAAATTACCAATGCTTCCCATTCAAACTAAGCTCCGTACACTATCTAGAGCATGTGACCTCAACCTTGACCTTGATCTAGCACATAAACAATAGTTAGTAACCCTTAACTTGCTAGATGAAAATCGATTAGCTATCGTGTCATCTAACAAATTGCACAAGGCCTTCAATAAACAACGTCATGACCTAAGAATTAGGAAAGTTAAATATAAGCCAGGAGATAAGGTTCTCTACTAAAATCCCACACATGTGCCACAACGTACTAAATTTCAAACACTATGGGAAGGACCTTTTATTATTTATGTAACTTTTTCTTCAGGGGCCATGACAATATACAAACCTGAGAGCCCGGATAAGAACCTTTTGATCAATGTGCAACAAACCAAACCTTTCCAAGAGCTTAGGACAACTAGTACACATACTACCTCTCTTGATGAACAACCTTGCTCACTATTTCAGATCTCCTTCTTCCAACTTAGTCATGGGGGAGATGGCCACCTATATTAACCATTCTAGGCCCTCAGTTCTTTTTGAATTTTTGTTTTACACATTCTTTCAACTTTTCTTATTTTTGTTTTACACCATCATTCATGTTTTTAATGTTTGTTTGTTTGCTTGATTTACTTTTATTCGTTATCTAATAAGTGCTCATGATGGTGGATTGAATTATATCATATTGATTGCTAATGTTTGGTTTTTACCTTTGAATTATGATGCTAATATTAAGGTATGGTTCTTTTGGTAAAACAGGCAATGAGTCCACTCCATCCACTCATCCATACAACTCTATGGTCTCCTTTGGCTTGGAATTGTACAATTCCCTTCTTCTAAGTAAACTTGTTAATGAGTTGGTGGCTGGGTATTTTTCAAACCAAGGAAAGACTCAAAGGATGAAAAGGGCATGACTTTAAGGGGATTCGATGCATTGGTGTTGGCCATTCTCTTGGGGTGCTTAGAGGCTTTTTCTTGGATTTTCCGCCATTCTGACATTGTTCAAATATCAGAAAGTTGAGTGAATAAAAATAAGTCTTTGCATGGTGTGGTTCTCACATATCAAAAGAGAGAGAGAGAAAAAAAAAGAAAAAGGTAAGAATTCGAAGCACACCCCTTAGACATAATAAAGCAATATGGGCTATAAGTGCTGGTTATGGCACTAGAAAGACATGTTACCCATGCCTGAAGGTTCCCTCTAACTAAGGCCCTTTCTCGCTTCCTGCTTCTCCATCTCACTCTCCTTGGGATGGTGGTCACTCTTTGTGAAAGCATTGTTGTTGCCTCAAGAGGATGGATTGGCCAAGTGTATTGATGTGAGGTCACTGAATGTGGTTGGTTTGAGTCTATATTTGGGATGAGTTCTACTTAGTTATCTTAACCATGAAATAAATAAGGGGCTTTACACAACCTTGTTCTTGGGATTCCATTCCATTCTCTCCTCTCCATCTTTCTTCCCATTTTCCACCTCATTGCTGATTTTATCATTAGTCCATTCTGGGTTGATGCATTATTTTTCTTTGGCGAATTCTCGCGGGTAAGTTTTTAACTCTTGCTTCCAAATGACATTCCTAGAGCTTATGGACTCTTTGGTTTGTGGGTTTGTCAGGGCATAAAGGGCATGAGCCTACTTTGGGGAGGACCCACTTGCATATCTTTTGGTTTGGTTAAGTTAAGTTCTTTACCCTTAGACACTATTACAATCAAATTATTTTTATTTACCCCATCCATGTCATCCAAATTTTATGCACCTTCACAACTATTTGTAATGAATTCCTTTTTATTGTTGTGAATACCCTCTTTCCACTACTTGTGTCAAGATTTCTCTGAATTGTATGGATCCCTTCTATTATTTAACCCATTCATCAGTTTTTCCACTAACAATATCAAGTAAGCAATCTATCACAATCACAACTTGGCTAGATAAAATCACCGATGAGACAAGGTATCCAACCATTATTTATGTATTATATATACTAATCCTTGGTTTTTTTGTGATTGTAGTGGGAAGCGTGGATTGGAAGCATGATTGTCATCACCAAGGAGGATGTAACCATATCACTCACGGGAGATTATTCATGATCGCTGGATATTTTTTACCTCTCCCTCATTCTTCTATTTCCAAGAGGGGTTGGATGTCCTTTGGATCCATTGGTGTTCTTTCCTAATTGTCATGAACATCAATTTTGTATGTAATTATAATATTGTATGCTTGGGCACTTCTGTATTTTTCTATTTTCTCTGCGTCACTCTGCATGTTAGTCAAAGAAGTCCACATCCCCCTAATATATTTTGTAAAGAACTTGTTTCTCTTCTTCTATACTCGAGGACGAGTTTTCATTCAGTCATGGGGGTATGATGAGAGCGATTACTCTAGTAGTTAGTCTAATTATTAGAGTGGTTACTCTAGCGGTTACTTTAGTAGTTATTCTAATTATTAGAGTTGTTACTCTAATTATTAGAGTAGTTGCTCCCAAGCCTATAAATACAGTGCCTAGGCGCACAATTGGAAGGGAAGTCTTTTAGCAGTTAAGTAGCAAAACTTTTGTAGTCTATTTGAAAGTTAGAACATTTTCCAAATGCCCGCAATAGGAGGTCTAAGTGTGGATGAATCTTTATTTGAGCATTGTGTACCTGAGCACACCTTGTGTACGGCAATAAAGAAGAGCTCTTTGATTCATCCTTGCAGCACTTGAGATTTGTTTTCTTACGCATTTATTTTATTTTATTTTCTTATGCATTTATTTTATTTTATTTTATACACTTTAAATTTATATTATTAGCACAACAATTCATTTTGATCAATTAATCAAATCATCAAATTACACAAGCATGACCACTTCGAGCATGCATGTAACGCTTGGTAACCAAGTAACGGTTAGCGTTTGGTAATCCCAACAGTGTTGCACTGGTTCAGGATGTGTACGACAAGTGGGAACAGATGCTGGTGTTAGGATTAGTTAGAACTTAGTTAATGAGTAGTTAAGTTAAATTATTCACTTAGTTACCTCTCTCCTTCCCTACTAGCATAGGACATAAAAACATAAAAGCTATAAAAATCATTTGCCTCAAGCTTACTTAACCATACAATTATGACATACAGGTAAGCTTGGGAAGACAATGATAAACTAACCTGTCCTTGTTCCACAAGGGCACATAAGCACTTAGTCCTTGGAATTTGACCGAATCATGAGTGAAATGCTCATATTCGTATGGTTGAGCATAGGGGTACCTCGCCGCTCATCAACACCCCTTAGATAAAATAAACAAGTTACACACATTGGTTATGGGACTAGAAAGACATGTTACCCATGCCTGAAGGTCCCCTCTAACTAAGGTCATATCTCACTTCCTACTTCTCTTTTCTTCTTGTTATGGAATGGTGGTTTTTTTGTGGGGGCACTCTTGTATCTTAAGGGGGTGGATCAGTTTTGGCGTGGTGATGCAAAGTCACTGAAAGAGATTGGTTTTGGTCATTTCTAAACATGAAATCCATAAGGAACTTCTTATGACCTTAGTTTGGAATTCCATTCCACCTTTTCCATCATCCATCTATGTTGACCATAACTCACCTCGCTGTCAATGTCCATGTTAGTAATTTCATATCTTGGTTTGATGTACTTGAGTTCTTGGATAGATTCTTTCTAATTGATTCTTAACTTTTCATGACTATTAATCGACTATGGGGCCCACAGACTCCCTAGTTGAGGTTATTCAAGGGCAAAAAGGGCATGTGTCTGCTATGGGGAGGACCCACTTGCATATCTCTTAGTTTGAATAGTTAAGTCCCTTACCTTAGATGTTGTTACAATCTTTCACATATTCCATTGTGCATCCTACTCAGTGCTCCATAAACTTTCATTAAATTCATTCTCCAAATCATTTTCTTAATTTTCTATATTTTCCAAGATTCACGACCCTCTTCTACTATTCTCATCATGTTCATGACTTTTTGGGCTTCTATTTGATCCCAATTTCACTCATAAACTCCTTGTATTTTAGAAGTTTGACCAAAGTCAACAAAAGTCAATGATGGTCAATAGCTGTGCCGACTAGGCTTAGTTGATGTAGCTAACCTTGTCAACTAGGTCTAGTCAATGCATGCCAAAAATCCTATAAATACCACTAAGAACTTTGACATTTTTACCATTTCATAACACGAGGTGAGTTTTTGCCATTTTTCAAAGCCCAAAACCTTCTAAAGCCCATAACTCTCCAATTGTTTGTCCAAATCACTCCATTCTTTGATCCTGTAGCTACTGAAGGTAAGCTCTTAATCATGGGGGCCACAAACCTTAAGGTTGCCAATGAAATTTTTTGAAAATTTTTCTAACTCTCCTAAAGGGTTAATGAATACAATGATCTGAAATCATCAATTTTTGAGAGTTAACCCTTTCAACATCCTTTGGAATGACTTATTAACATTAAAACACATAAAATAATGATTAAAATTGATTAAATTAGCCATAATCACAACTTATCTAAGTGTAACTATCCCAAGGAGATAAGGTATCTCAATTGTCTCATATTACACAATAATTGCTAACCTGTAGTCATGTTGTGATTATAGATGGTGCCAAGACCAGGGAGGACCATCACAACAAAGCGAGAAATGGCCCAGAATTGGAAGGGGCCAACAAGAACAAGCCCAGGACCAACCAAAAGAAACCCATGCAACAAGACCTCTTTGAGAGGAGCTCGAAATGAAATCTGTTTAACTGATTCCCAAAGAAGAAGTCACAACAAAACAATCACAGCATGGGGAAGCACTAGGACCCATACTGAGGATTGAAGTCACACTAACACAAACCTGCCTCAATACCATTAGGCCCTGTGATATCCAATGCTCAATTCTCTAGGAACTAAACATTGGGCCATTTCTAGAGCATGCTCCAGTAGAAGTGAAAACACAATTGCAAACCTCTTCCATGTGGCCAATCATCACTTCCAGTGGGGAGTGGTACATGGGAGAGACATACCTCTTCTATAACAATAGAAGGGCAAGCTCCACAGTGAAGATCAACGACATTTAGGTGCCCTACTCAACTGAAGTTATCACACAAGTTCTTGGGTTGCCTGATTCTAGGACACAATTGGCAGAGTTGTCTACACAAGCTAACCTTGAGGTCAAAAAGGAGTGGACCTAGTAGTCTTACGGGGTCAACCATAAGGAATTTGGTGCACTCACATTAGCAAAACAAGTATACTTCAAGATAGTGGCCTATCACATCAATCCAACAATGAGGCCTAGCAAGGTGATTACTTTTTCTACCCAAGTATGCGCTATGCTAAGTAAAAGATTTCTAGTGAACTTTCCACAATTGATCTATTTAGAGATTGAGAAGCACTTCAAAGAAAATGAATGTGGAAGGGAAACCCTGCCTTTTCCATGCCTCATTAGGAAACTTTGCAAAAGAATAGGGATTGTTTGCTATGCAAACGACACAATCAAGCATGCTCCTATAGCCCCGTGGTCTAAAATGATGAAGGACAAGACACTTGGTGTGTTTAAAGAAGGGGAGCAGTAACTACCAACTTTACTACCTACACGAGAAACAATGTCGAAGGCCCATGCAACCATTGAGTGCTTACACGAAATCTAAAAAAAACTCTTGCGTGAGTAGAAGTAGCATGCAGAAACGAGTGGCAGAGACCTATCTATATATTGAACCACGATGAGTCACCTTAATGAGGTGGCTTAGACAATTAGCTAGATGGAAAGAGGTGGACCAATATTCTTTGCCCAATGAACGTAATTGCTCACAAGATCAGATCCCAATGCCTAAGAGGTGATGGTGTTTCTATCTCAATATCATTTATTCCTAGAAATCTCTAGGAATGCTACCCCCTTTTTAGTGCATTTGGAGGAAGGGGAGGGGGCAACTATATTAGTGATGTAGCACCAAGGGTAGGAGATTGCTGTTGAAGTAGTTGCTAATCGAATTGTTGAAGCACTTGTAGCGTCTGTACTAGAAATATCTACACTTCAAGATGTGTAGACATCCCTAGGCACGGTCAGTGAAAAATTAAGTATAGCTTAGCACAAAGAGCTACTGGACCGATTGGTGGGGATCAAGCAACCAATTCCTAATATCTTTGATTTTTTGGACAACATTACTGCAACCTAGTTGGAGTTGCTAGAAAAAAAAAGGCAAGTGCATCATCTTGGAAGGAAAACTTGAAATGGCTCAAGCACAAAACCAATGCTTGGTCACAGAAGTTGCAAAACTATGTGCTTGTTTTGTAGATCTTGCACTCCTCAACCCAGCAATAACTAGAGATAAAGCTTTTCAACAACTTCAAGAATGATTAAAACAAGATGAGGAGGAAACGATGACAACCATTATCAACCAATCTGTAGCAGAAGTAAAAACCTACTTGGTTGAGAAGGACTTGGTTTAGATGCACCAAGAAAAAAAATCACTAATTGTATGATGAGTGGCGAGGTACCCCTACACTCAACCATACGAAACGAGCGTACACGCGCGATCCGGTCGAACTCCACAGACTAAATGCCTTAACGCCACAAGAAACACTTGGGGTTAATCGTTCGTTGTCTTCCCAAGCTTGCTTGTAAGTGTCACGGTGTATGGTTAAGCAAGTCTGAGGTATGTGATTTTTTTGGTATTTTCGGCTTATCTTCTATGCTACCAAGAGAAAGGGTTGAGAAACTAAGCTAACTCTAACTAAGATCTAAGTCTAAATTAACTAGCGTCAGCATCCGTTCCCACTTGCCGGACACACCCTGAACTATGCAACTGCAGCTTACCAAACGCTAATCGTTACTGGGATCGCCACACGTAACGCAAGTGCTCGAAGTGGTCATA
>MNCI01019931.1:112399-188073 GCA_015680685.1 Gnetum montanum
GCGATATCGCGTAGGCCGCGATATCGCGTACGCGATATCGCAGGAGAAGACGCGATATCGCGGCCTAGTGTAAATCGCGTCTCATCATTGTAGAAAATCATCGCCTACGCAATGTTGATGCACAAAAACAACAAATGTAGAAATTCATTCATCAATAGCAAGAGCAGCCTCACTAAGGTAAACACATAATTAAGGAAATTGGCCACAAAGAATCGTAATCTGTCTATGGAGGAATTCTGAGCCTTATGCTAGAAATCTGCCAATGAGATTGCCACCTGGAAAAAACAAGGCTCTCAAATTTGAAAGAGTTAAGAATTACTATAGAGATCAGGTTGGCCTACAAAAGGAAGTAAATTAGAAGCATATTCAAATAGCTAAGGCAAAAGTAAAAGAGGCCCTCTAACAACTCTAGTAAGAAAGAGAGATGTGGTAGCTCATCATTGATGGAATAGATGCCTATAACAAAGTGGAGATCCACCTAAAAGAGTTGCAAATTGAAGAAATGACAGAGTATATGGAATTGACCAATCTCCGCTATGCAAATCTGGCAATGTTGATTGTCGAATGACCACCATTAAAACTCAAAAAGTAGGTGGCCAGCTCATACTTGCTATATGAGGCAGACTTCAAGCACCATAAGGACACCAAGCAAAAGCTTGAGACAATAAACATTGAACTCAAATTTCTCAGGGCATGGTTCACAGATCAACGATCAACTGCCGAGAACTTGGCTAAGAAAATGAATGATTACTAGGAGTTGAAAGATGTAGTCAAAGCATTCGACATTAAGCGCAAACAATTCGTTGCCTGGTTTATAAATGCTAGGGAGCTATTCCCAGTAATTCCCTATCCTTGGGATGAGCCCATTCCTGCCCACATTGTCAAAGCTATGTGGACCATGCATGATCCCAGGAGTAAGAAGGAGAAAATGAAAGCATTGCTAGATGCTTTTTGCCTCCCACCAGAAGTTGCAGTAGCAAGAGGACAACCACAACTTCTGCATGTGCCTGAAGCTGATGAAGGTCCTTCAGAGACTTAGGAACCTCCACTGCCTAAGACTATTTGATCTTCTCTAGTGCCTTCATGCTATCAAAGTAAGTGTTGTCAAAAATTTTGTGGAGTCATGTCATGGTGTTCTATTTTGTGTCATGAACACCACAATTTTTGTAATGTGTTGATCTGTACATTTGGACACTCAGTTTTGTCAAGTCAGTTTGTTTTGTTAAGGGCCAGTCAATAATCCCATACCTTCCCAATTTTGTAAAAGAACTCAAGGATGAGTTTTCATTCAGTCGTGGGGGTATGATGAGTTGCAATTGGCTAGGTCAATGAGGCCCCATTGACGCATCGTTTCATGCGTCAACTAGGCCCTATTGACGCAAGGTCTATTCTTGCCTATAAATACGCACTCACTAGCTACATTTATGAAAATAGATTAATAGCAATAGTAGAGCTCTTGCAGTTTTTCCATTCAAAAGTTAATATTTTTTTGGGTACCTGCAGCAAGAGTCATTGAGTGTATGAATCTTTATTCGAGCATTGTTATACCTGAGCATGATAGTGTGTACAACAATAAAGACGAGTTTCTTAATAAACCTTGCAGCATTATGGATAGTTTAGCTATTTTATTCATGCATTTAATATTTTTAGTTATTTATTTAATGTTTTTCAGTAATTAAGCTAATTAAGTGAGATAAGCTAGATAGATTAAATACATAAGTACAATTGCTTCGAGCATAATACGTATTTTCTTGGTAATCCTAGCAGCGTTATTGCTTGGTATGCCTAGTAGCATAGCGCTTGGTAACCTAGTAGTGGATATGTGGGTTCAAGACATGTACAGAAAGTGGGACTGGATGCTTATGCTAATATTAGTTAGGGATTGGTTAGTTAGTTAAATCAAATTAGTCATTAAATTACTTTTTCTCTCTCTTCAAGCTTCAAAGAACATAAAAACATAACATGATAAAAATCATATGCCTCGATTACACTTAACCATACCTTTGTACTTCACAAGTGTAATTGAGAAGCCAATGAATAACCTTCAAGGCAAAGTTCACTTCCTGGAAGACTAGTGTATTGAAAACTATAGTCCATAGAATTCAACCAAATCGCACATGAGCACTCTATGATTCATATGGCTGGGCATAGGGGTACCCTTCACCACTTGTCAACTGATAAAAAGAAAAACTTCATGGGGTAATTAGATTTCAATATTTAATCATAAAATATTCAGAAGATCTATGATTGAGCTTAAATAGTAGTGAAACAAAGGATAGAAAATTTTAACAAAATACCCTATCAAACATTGCATTCACTTATGTAGGAAGCTAATAACAACAACAACAACAATAGTAATAGTAATAATTGAAATCTAATCTATGATTTAACTAAGGAAATTAGATCTAATTTATTGAATTGTATCTAACAACATTAAAGAATTAATCATATGCATTAAATTAAATTATTAAATATATGCAAATTTCTAAGTTGTGACACATGTATAATGTTCATACCTCTACAATTTCTTAAGAGGGGAACCTTCATAATGTTACTAATATCAAAGTTTAAAATCTCTTACTTAAATGCCTAGGGATTTGTACTTGTTTCTAACTTTTAAAGGCACATTGTAATGTGTTAACTATTTATCCCTTAAACTGAAAACTAAGTTCAGTGCAACCTATTTTAAACTTTGTACTAGTTCTTTTGTTTTGTGAAAGTTTCAATTGCATTGTCTATGCTTGGAACATTCCTCTAAGCTAGCATAGGGGTGTGGGTACTGCAAATCGTAAACCAACTAGCTAAGCTACAACTTGTGCTCCTTGAATGCATCAAAATAACTTAGTTATTATATTTGATTTCACACTATCTTGTAGAGATGACAATTTTGATATTTTTCATGAAACTTTGAAAGCACTTTCTTGAGTTGATTATAGCAAAACTATCATTTTCATTTTTTCCCATGAGTTTTATAAGTTAACTTTGGGGTTTGAACTTGGAATTCTAACAAAGGTTGTAATCTTGGGTAACAAATTTGAAATTGACTTTAAGATAGAAATCTCATTAGGAAGCTACATCTTGTTGATCACATCATACAAAAACCATTTATAATTTCAATATATTAAATATCAAATACCTTTTATTGCTTCTTGCTCTTATTTAAATAAATAATTTTTTATTTTAAAGTAAAGTAACTAGCACTCTTTATCTTACCATGTGTATCCATAATCAATTGTACTCATTTGTTTAAAAAAAAAAAGTATTTTATCTTCATAATGTTTCTTAATCTGTTCTCACATCAACAAATTTTACCTCTAATTAAAACTATCTCACAAAGACCCTTATTTCTCTTTAAGCTCAAGCCATGTGCAATAATGCTTTACTTCATTTTGGAATTTATTATTACTAGTTTGTGTTTAACAAGTTCAATAAAGTTATTATTGTCACAATATATCCTAATTTTCAATTCAAAATCAAAATAATTCATGAATAATTTTAAAAATTTTGGTATCCAACTTGTAATAAAAGCTAAATCATAATTCATTTGAATCTTAAAAAAATTTAAAGTTTTGCTTCCAACCTACAATGTAATTAGTCAATTCAAATGTAAAGTTAAGAGTCATAAGAAGACGGTAACATACTATCATCTAAAGAACAACTGAACTTTTTTCTCTTGAGACATGCCTTTGCCAACGCTTTATGAACGTTGATAGTGTTGTTCATTCTCAACACTAGTTTACTTAAGATTCATTTGTTCTTTGGAAGTTCACGGCTTGCAAACGGGGGATATCTCAATACTAATTACCTTAAAATCCAATAAAAATGATTGTATTTTATCTATGGGTTTCAAGCGACAATGGGAGAAAATAAACATAGCAAAAAATAATTATACAGAATCTGCTTGTATTCGCAATTATTAGGCAGACTTTCCTGATGGTTAATATTCACCTGTATTCGTTGAAAGGTTAACGAATAATGAAGCCGAATAATTCCTTTTCAGCAACGTTTTTATACCGCAAAAATTAGCCAAATTTGGAAACACTGGTATACTACTGACCCATCAACCTTAATAGGTCACCTCGATTTGACGATACATGGCCTACAATCCCAAATCAATTAACAGTGTGTAGTTGGTAATCCACACTATATTAACAGAAAGTCGCGTTCCAAATTGATCACAATGAACATTTAGATGATTAAATAAGAAACATCCTAAAAAAACAGAGATGATAAAATTGCAGAACAAATATCATCACTATAGCATTGCTGTAAATGAGCTTCAATTAAAAAATTCTAACAAATTATTAATCAAGGACCAAATAAACACTGTGAATGAACCTTAAGAACAGATTTAACCTCAGCACTCATCTGTAAGAGCAGACCAATTATATTTTTAGTTTTTAGTTGAAAATCAATTTACAGATAAATGAGAAAGAATGATTTGGTTCGGAACAAGAATACAGAACTCAAAATGTTTGTAATAAGGCTCTGCTAACAAAAAGAGTATGCCGATCCATACTTATGCTCAACTTTGCTTTTACACAAACAATGGCTATTTACCAGGTAAATGAAGTTGCAATAAATGTTGGGCTAGCACCATGTTTTTTTATAAGCTCTTCTAAGGCTATGGCATCAGGTTCCTCTCCCATCTGACTTATCCCAAGCTCATTAGCATGTATACCACCAGCAACAAACACTGAATCCATGCCTGATTTGTTTGCACCAAGTATATCATGAATAAGAGAATCTCCCACAGCAATGCATTCCTCCAACTCTCTGCCAGCCATTGTTTTTGCAGCATTATATATGACCTGAAGGAAATGTTTTTTATAAACTTGTCATTCAAAACGATGGTGCATCCTGGTACCGTTGAAAGCATGGTTTACCAACCTCCAAAATATTGTGATTAAGAAGAGAATCCGAGTTCATGCGATGAAATGAGTTTAGCCAGCAATTCCATGTTTGACATAAAGTACGTGTATTATCAAAGTGTGTTTTTGACTTTACTCCTTAACGATTGACTTGATTAGGAACTGGACTATGGCGTCTTGGGCCCTGGACGGGATGCAAGTGAGGTCGCTTGCAGGGAATCTTTTGTTGTTTGTATTCCAGTCTACTGTAGATTGGGACACAGTCCTGCTGCGTGGACCCTGGTTTTTTGGGGCGAGGGGCCGCGCCCACGTACTGATCTCCGAGGGCACACAAAGAAACCGAGTTGTTTTCACGTGCCCTTCATTCGGTGCGTATCTGTGGGATTCTCTGGACCCTGGCTGGACAATTTGGGGATTTTATTTCTTTTGACAGGTTCGTTGCAACAAAGGAACGTATGGGGTATGCCCGATTTTGTGTGTGGTATCCCTCTCCCCACAGAGTCTCCTGAAGGAAGTTATCCTTCATTTGCTCACAGGGGAAGAACGCTTGACCATGGAATACGATTGACAGGAGAACAGGGAGCAACTAGTTGAAGAGGAGCACGACCTGCTGGTGGAGTTACATGATCTGGCGCTGGAGGAGGAGCAGTACTGGAAAGAGAGGTCCAGGGTGGGCTGGTTGAAAGAGGGTGATAGAAACACCTGTTTTTTCTTTGGTACGGCCAAGGCTAACTGCCAGGGCAAAAGAATAGAATAGACAGGCTGCTTAGAGGATCAACATACCTACATAACCTGCAGGACATTGTCCAAGAGATGCATACTTTTTGGAAGAATGTGTGGTCTGGGGGAGATTCTTTGCCGCTGACCGTGCCAATTCAACAGGCACTGAATGATGTTGATAATGTGTCTCTTATTGCCCTGATTTCTTTGCCTGAGCTATCTTTGGCCATGGCGTTGCTCAAGATTGCCAGTGCTCCAGGCCCGGATGGTTGGCTCATTGAATTCTTTACTGAATTCTTTGATCATTTGGGGCCAAATCTGCTGGACTCCTTCAATCTTATGCTTAGTTGGGGGCAAGTGAGAAAGGAGGCTAATTGCTCAAGAATTGTTTTTCTGCCAAAAATCCCTCAACCCAAATGCCTGCTCCTTACAGACCCATTAGGGTGTATAAAACGTTACTAAGAGTTTTTACGAAGATTCTAGTGTGAAGCTTGTGGCCTTTGATGCCTGCATTGGTTGGTTTCCATCAGGCAGGGTTTGTTAAGGGAAGGTACATCCAAGATCAAATTCTGCTGCTGCAAAAGATTGTTCACTCCATCACCATGCTAAGTTCCTGGTATGTGCATTAAACTTGATATTGCTAAAGCATATGACACTGCAATGGCAGGCGCTTCGGGAAATTATAATAAAAAAAAAAGGATCCACCAGCAGTATGTAGACCTCTGCATTAATATCCAGCATAATATCCAGCAGACTAGTGCCTACTCCTTCTATCTCTGCAGGCACCTTTGGGGGTTTTCCTCTCCCACTAGGGGGTTGAGGTAGGGGGACCCATTATCTCCTTGTCTATTCATTATTGCAATGGATACTATGGAATTGTTTTGTAGGGAGGAGGGTGTTCGGGGCCTTTGTGTTGAGGGCATTACTTGCTTCACTAAACACTATGCAAATGATACCATTATAATGACTCGTGCTGCAATGCCGTAGGCTCTAGCCATTCATCGGGTTCTAAATCGTATGGCAAAAGAAACTGGCTTACAACCTAATTGGGAGAAGTCTACCATGCAGTTTTCAATATAGAAGCACTAGTTCAACGGCAAGTGTGCCAGTTGCTAGGGGTTTTGCTTGACACTGGGAATGATTCGTATTTAGGTCTTCCTATGTTCACATGGAACCAACAGGCTACATGGGCCAGTTTGATACGAGTCTTGTCACAGGTGGAGCATTGGACGACTTGGTTTTTGACTTGGAAGGGTTGGATTCTATTGGCCTCTTCAATTCTTCTAGCTATCACACATTATGTTGCCTCCGTTGCCTCCTCGCAAGTGGGAGTGATAAACAAAATCAATCAAATTATTAGAAGCTTCGTGTGGTCGGTGGGAAAGGGGGTCATCGTCTACATCTAGTCGGTTGGGAGATGGTTACACAGCCCAAAATGGCCAAAGGATTGGGCGTGCTAAAATTCAAAGATGTCTTGCTATTGGGACATCAACACCTTATTGCTCGGTTGACCCAAGATTCCGGGAGTAGATCACAGTGGGCTTGTATCATGATGTCTAAGTACACACCATGGATGTCAATGCCGAAGGACTCCCACATGTGGAGAAGTCTCTGCACTCATCCACATCAATTGAGGCAAGGGGGAATGTGAGGGATGATGCCCAGGGACATTATGAAGAGTAAATACCCAACTTAGAATGGCTAGAAAGGATTATGGAAGGGCAGGCTTCCAGAAAAAATCAAATGCTTCGCTTGGCTTGTTAAGCATGGCCCTTTATAGATGCGGGCGGGTCTCAAGGTGCGGGGGTTGCTCAACAATGATACCTATTCAATGTGTCACACATGCAAAGAAACGGCTAAGCATTTGGTTTTGTTGTGCTCATACACTCGGGCAATGTGGATGGGTTTGGGTATTAACTCGACGATGCGGGTGGTGAGAGACCTCTTCGCTATTGTCATTTTATGGTAGGTTTGGAAGACCTACAACAGGAGGATCTTTAAGGCTGGACCTATTTCTACTCCTATGCTCACTGGGCTGTTGGCACAAAGGCTATGGGCTGAAGTGTTCGCCGCTATGGGAACAATATCGACTTTTGAGCTTGATGCGGAGGTCTATCAACAAAAGGGGCAACTTTGGGAGGTTGTTACAATGATGTGATGGGCTGAGCTGCTTCTACTCCTAGTGGGAGAACTAGATTTTCTAGAGGGGAGCTTCTTTAGCCATTGGCAAGGGGCCATGACTACCTTCAGGGGGTATGTATTACTTTGACTAAGGAAGGGTTGGCTGAATATTTGGGGGTGCTGACATTAGGAGAGGTGATTTTGCCTACCAAGGGAGGGGTTTGCAAGATCCCAAGGGGTTTTTCTTTGGCCAAGTTCCTAGGATGGCTAGTGGGCAAGTGTTGTGGGCCATGTTGCTAACTCTATGGTAAGAGGCAGCTAAACCAATAGATCATTTCTTTGTGCAATAGGGAAATGCCTAGAAGTTGTAAGGCACTCATTTGGCTTTCTTGCATTGTATGAGGGAAGTTCGACCAATTAATTTGCCCAAATTCTTTCTAGCGTTGCTTCACCAAGAATGCAAGGGGAGACATTCAGGCCTCATTTTGGCACTCTAGAAGGCCACTCAGCCTTTGATTTTACTAACTCATTCTGTACATTTCATGCATGTTTATTCTAGGATGAGGCTGGGGGTGGTGGGGCAACTTCCCATGCATCGATATGCACTATGGGGGCATCATCAAGGGGTCCAGATGCAAAGGATGCCATGGGAGAACAGTACACGAGGTTGGATGAAGAATGTCTGCAATGGGTTGAGGAAGCAACGAAGACCTCAGTTCATGAAGAAGAGAGGGCTCAGTGGGGAGTTATCATCATCTAGCAAGCTGTCAATGTGCAAGTGAGGGTTCAGGCCGAGTACCTGTGGTTTTGAGAGGAAATCAATGATCTGAGGCATTTGCTTAAGTGGAAGGTGGTAGCCCTATGGCAAGAGAAGGAAGAGGAGCTTTGACGAGAGATTAGGGCCTAGATTATCCAAGAGGAGGCAGAGCGGGAACAACGCGAGGTTAATGATAGGGCTTTGTGGGTTAGGACTCAATGGGAGGGGCAATAGATGAAGGTGAAACTTGATCAAGCCTAGGAGTTGGAAGCTAGGCATCGGCTTCTTGTAGAGCGCTACCCCTATAGTATTATGCGGATCAATAACAAAGCTTCTTAAGGTTCTCTTCACTGCTTTATCCGGTCTGTGGCTAGGGAGTTCCACCCTAATAAGATTAAGAAGAAGCCTAAAGCGGTTTGACAAAGGATGGAAGAGTTCCTTTCGTTCCAGGAGGCGGCGAATTTTATGGCCTCTGTGTAGCAATGGAAGATTCTAGATTAGGTGCACTTCACTGTACTTCCTACCTGTCCATGCTTTGGCTTGCCCCACCATGGTTGAGGGTGGTCTTGTCTCCGTTGTTGTGTTTGGGATGGCTTTGGGTTTTGGGTGCTCTAGAGGTTAGCACTTTGTTTTTGATGTTCTATTTTGGCTATTGGTTGTTGTCTCGTGGGGTGGTTGCTTTGTTTTAGGTTGTACTAGCTTTGGGCTGGTGGCAAGGGCCTTTTGTCTTCTCTAGTTGTGTGAATGCTTGGCAAGACTTATGCCTGGTCCTTGGGTTGGGAAGCTTGGGGTTTGGTTTTGGTTTTGGAAGTGATTGTACATATGCACTTCATTAATTGATTTTATTTGACCTTTTTCAAAAAAAAAAAAAACTCTTTATTGATTCAACACAAAATAAATCACCATCACTGATCTTTATCCCAACAACATAGGCTAAACTATTAACGTAGGGTCATGGACCACTAAAAATGCTTTTAACTCATTAAGTACACTTTTCAACACCACCTAAGGCAAATGGATGATTTAACTCTATATTTTATGACTAGCTGTCTACCTAATACCCTTGAACATATATTTTTCACATGCCAATACCCTTGAACATATATTTTTCACATGCCACCAGGGTCATGGAGCACCAAAAAATGCTTTTATTTCATTAAGTACACTTTTCAACGCCACCTAAGTAAATGGATGATTTAACTCTATTTTATGATTAACTTTCTACCTAATACCCTTGAACATATATTTTTCCCATACCACTAGGGCATATATCTCAACATAATCCTAGAAATCAAACCTATGACTGGCACAACCATAAGGCACATGCTCTAACCAATTGAGCTAAACCTCGTTGATTCTAATACAGAATTAATTAAATATGAAATTGAAATAGAAACTAAGGTCCTTTATTACAGTTATATGCAAACCGTTTGTCATTATGGACCAGAACGACAGAATTTTTTCAGCAATTTTATTTTACATGATTCCAGCAATATGCTAATGCATCTAACTTGCCACTTGTGATATGCTAGTCGTAAGTCTTACCAAGAAGCAACATTGACAGATGAATGCAAACTTAAAACACTTGCGACTTACATCTGACAGCCTACAGGTTATAGGTTGTATCCGATATATCCACATGGTCTCTTCAATTTCATTTTAAAATATGATTACTCATGTTGTTGTTAAACTAGTGTAACTGAAAAGCTTCGTAACCATTAACACCAGCACATCTTGAAAGGCCAGTTGTAACAGGAAAACAAACCTGTAATTAATTAACTGGCCATTTATAAAAGTTTTTTGCAATTTTAAATCTGGTATATTTTTTGTCATGTTAAGAAGAATGTTGAGCTAGCCACGTATTATTGGTGCATCAGCGATATAGAAAAGACTTTAAAAACTACATGCATGGAGGAAAGATTGGTATACATGCATGGAGGAAAGATTGGTATATGATATCCAATTTACCATGGTGAAGCTCAATTACATGAAACTCAACAAACATACAAGGTTGCTAAGGCATATCATGTGCATTATGCACATACAAACATTATGCAAATACTCTCCTGAATGTTGGTAAAACATATATCTCAACCCTGCAATTTATGTATTTTTTCAATGGTGAAACATGATGCACCAGCCCAGTTTGAAGCACATTACTAGCACATTGATCAAGAAAAAACTTTGGAAGCGGTGTAATCGCTGGACAAGGCTAGGACGATGATGAAGAACCAGCTACCTACAATCTGATACAATTGAAACCTGTTGGCTGAGTTTAAGGATAAACTTCATACCATAAGAGTAATTATTCATTTCTATTATTTCTCTAGCAATATTTCTTTCTAGATGTGATGCATATGAATGTATCTTTATCATGTTTTTTCAGTGACGTCATACGAATAGAAGGAATCATGTTAATCAAACATTAAAATAACTGAACGATCCATAACATATCTTATGATGTACAAATTAGAATAGCTGATAGCACGTAAAACAATTACCTGGTCAGGCTTTCCCATCCATCTTACTTCTCCTCCAAGTTTTTCATACTTTGAACCTAATGCCCCTACATGATATGGATGAAAATGAACATCATATATGTACTTTAAAAGCATGTGAAAATGAGCATAAGCCTCAATAGAGAATTAAACAAAACAAAGATGGTATAAATTATCTATTAATTTCCAGTTTCTCTATATCAGGGTTACTATAATGCTGCAGTTTAGAGGTAATATGAAGCATTGATTTTGAAGGAGGATTCAGCAAAAAAATCACATTAACTTCTAGATGTATTACCAGGCATAACACGCAAAGCTCTTGCCTCAACGGTAACAATATCAGGATTTGCAACTACCATTGGAATTCCTTTATTCACAGAATTCTCCAGAATTCTCTCCAAATCTTCCAGCTTCATTGGTTTTACAGACCTGCCATCAGGAAGACCAATAGCTTCTGTGCCGTGTGCTAAAATAAATTCAGCTTCCTCAATATTCTCAACAACTTGCAGACCTAGGCCCTGAAACAGACATGCAAATAAAACAAAATATCAATTAACATGTCATCTTATTTGGCATGAAAAGTATATATTGTCTTGAACATGAAAAATAAAGCATATTAGCGGTTTTCTGTGGCACATTTTAAACCTATGACTTAGTGCCATTAGCAAGAACAACATGAAATAAACCATCACAGCTAATGGAAACAAAAATTGTACCATCCATAGCCTGCATTTTTTTTTTGGCAAGATGTGTTGAATCATACTAGATTCATCATTAGTTGCAATTGATTACAGTTCATGGCTAGTTGAGATGTAGTGGATAACAGTTAGTTTTAAACTATAAAAAATTTAATTTTAAAGTTAAAAAGGTAACAAAACAACCTTTGCCAAAAAAACAGGTAGCTTTAAAGAAATAATTTTTATAAGTCTAACATGTAGTTTTAAGACCAATAAAACAACCTTTGCCAAAAAAAGATTAAAACAAACAACAATTATGAAACTGAAACCTAAATTTCATTATATCCGTAGACCCTCTGGATCTATTGGACGGCAGAAAAAGGGGACAAGCAAGAAAAAACATCTCAAGTACAATTCAAACTCACAACCTATTACATATAAGACAATAAGCTTATCAATAGAGCCACACAATCATTACTAATATACATAGAACATCTTATATAGTACTTTAAAAATAAATTATTTCTAAATATCCAAATAAAACTCAACTAAACAACATTTTAAAAGAAGACCTCTGGATTGCTTAATTTTTGTTAATTATGCTTGGAGGATTCTTGATGATATATCAATAAGTCAGTGTTAAACCTTCATGCACATAAAACTTTATTATGTGGAGATTAAACCTTGGTTTTGGAAACAAAATATATGCCCACACAAATATGAAGAGACATGGCCCACAGTGAAAGAACTTCACTAAAATTGGGGCATCTTGAACAGTTTTTGTGATATAAAACCCCATTTGTAAGGGGATATACAGAATTTGCATTTAAACATATATCCATGACTAAAAATGTTCCCCCAACCTTCCCTACTATATATATATACAGAGAGAGAGAGGTTTAGGAACTAGGGCATTGCACACTTTGAGGTTTGTAACAGAGCAAATTTGGCCGTGTTTTAAACATCATATCTGTTAGTGGAGCAGTGAACTATGAATCATAACATGTTTGAACTATTTTATTGCATGTAGATTTAAAATGGCTAGAAAACATTTCTGTAAATAAGGTAGAAAACTCTAGCGCAACCACACATAAGTAATCATAAAGGAAAGTAGCACAAACCTCAAGTGAAATGGCACCTCTTTCAGACCATGTCATATGAATACAGTGAGTTCCTAACTCTGAAAACCATGGATCATCCCTCCTATGGTTTGATAAGGAAAAATACATAAACATCACAAATAATAATAATCTAAAACATTGCTACAATGCAAAATCAAATATAAAATGCAAAAATATGCCATGAATACTTAAATGTAAACTTCATGCAATTATATTTTTCTTCTGGCAGAATGAAACCAAAGCATGGCTAACAAAGATTTCTTATTCATGTATCTAATGTCATTATCATTGTGTCTTTTATCCCAACAACATAGGCTAACTTGATAAAATAAGTGAACGATTTGATGATGATTTTCTATGGCTGGATGTCAACCCAATGCCATAGTGCTAAACATAGAGCCCCATTGGGACCGAGCCTATGTCGCACAACCAAAAGCTATATGCTCTAACCAAGTCAGCTATGACTCACTGACATTCATGTATCGAATGCATACCCTCAAAATCATGCTATGTACACGTTGTATTGATGTATCCCTGAAATCGTACTGTTTCTCACCCCTAGAACATTTTGGCATTCAATGCAAGATGTATATTGGGTAATACCTCTAAAAACATTGCAATATTAAGGAATAAATGAGGCAAGCTTTTGCTTCCTTTTGCAATATATGTGTAATGGTATAAATAGTTTAACATAATGAAAATCCAAATTACCAACCGTGAGAGAAACTGATGTGTTAATTCTCCGCTGGTTATCACACCTGCAAATAGTGAAGGACTAAACCCTAGCCTCTCCATCTTCTCTACTGTTGTCCATGCACGTCTTGAAGAGTTGCTGATAATGATCATCTTAACACCTGCCTCTGCTAGGTTTTCCACTGTTTTATATCATATCTATTACACTCAAAAATTTAAAAAAATTTAAACAAGAAAATGGCAAACTGCTTTACTATATATTTTGGTATTACATGTTCCAATTGCGCCAGGGTAAGGTTTCTTTCCATCATGAAGAACCCCAAATTGATCTAGAAGCCATACCTGCACATAAAATTTATATATCCAGAAAATGAGTTAGCCAAGAAGCCTGCCCTGGATCAGATATCATTCAATAATTCCTTCTGTAAATCCTATTTTGTGTAATTATTAAATTTTCATGTATAGAATCCCATTTTGTTGGGACAAGACTAGGATGAGGATGATGATTATATTTTCATGCAATATATTCCAGTTGTTGCAAGACAATTTTTTCATCCCAGATTTGATCCTTGCCATATGAAAGATATGGATCATTCCTATGTAAGCCACAACAGAGCAGACACATGCCTTTCAAAACCGTTTTTAACCAAAAGGAAGTTCTAAATACCAGCTGGATTGTTTTTAGACTGTATGATAAGTAATATAAGATATACAATTATTTATTATGGAATTCTAACCAGAACAGTGATATTTGTTTATACCTTATACCTGGTTGATAATTCCTTCACACCTTTAATACATCGAAACTTTGAAAGGCCGTTAACTGTCAAAGAGCAACTTGCTGACATGTTTCTCCTATAAAATTTCTGACCTCTTTCCTTTCCTGCCAAAACTACAAGCTAATTTCAGAAGCTTGATAGTGGCTACAGAAAGACAGAGAGGTGAACGGATGCTCTTTTGTTTGCTCTCACCTAAGCAAGGTTGGAGATTCTGAAGAACAACAGATCCAGATCCAGAAGTACATGTTAATGCAGAAATCACGGATGCTGCACAAATAAATGAACCTTCAGAGAAAAAAACTGATTGATGGTTGTCCATGAAAGTGGTAAGGAATTAACTTTCAATCATTTAACTATTATTTCAATGCAAGTGAGATATATATCTATATACACACACAGATATGCATACATATATAGCAGACTTCAGGAACAAAGACTGAATCAAATGAATATACTCACAAATTTTGATGCTTGACATTCGATGGAATGCAAATTTTAACACTTGCTATTGATTCACATTTTGGACACAATTTTCTCATACTCGACTTGTTCAGTTACATCAAGGTGAATAAATGCTGTGAAATAAAATTTTTCCACTGCCACAAAATCGTAAACCTTTATAAGGCATAGACTAAATACTATCTAAATCCAAAACAAGAAAGTTTATGTTTGAAAGCAGTTATAGCCTGCTAAATTTACAAATTGTTGGAAGCTTGAGGCAGATTGTAGTAAAACCAAAATCACCCATTTGGAAATAGCTCTTCTCAGCAAACAACTAAGCATCATTGCATGTATCTTAACACTCCTCATACTCGATGTATTGTCATTTCTCCCATGTATGCATGAAGGTTTTTCTTTTTTCGGTCATATAGTATGCATATATTTCTTCTGATGTGTCTACCCATCATTCTAACTAACTCATCTTCTCTGATCTAAACATTACATTTAATTTTCTTCTATCGTTAACTGTTTAAATTCAGTGGCAAATTCTTCACATTTGCTTTTCGCATCCACTGTGCTGTTAATATCTTACACAAATGCTCTAATTCTACCTTGCATTTTGTAATTTCACTTTTCCCTATCCATAGATACTTGCATTTTGATTCTTATTAGTGTTTTGAGGCATTTTCATGTACACCCTTTAACTTCAAAAAAGTATAAAAAATGCATTTCAATCAATCCAGACACATACGACTCATTGCATCCTAAATTCTAAAATTAAAAAGTTTTAGAATGTCTAGCATAATTTGCGTTGATTTCTTTATGAAAAAATTCTGTTTCTATCTGAACGCCATTATTATCATCATTGGACCTAATTCTCAGCACTAGAATCACACAGGTTTTTTATTTTTATTCTTAATACAGTATTCTGTGCAGTGTTTTAGCTTCAGCGAAGTGTGCCCTCGGGTTTTCTTGATTAAACATATCCATCTTCTGGATACCAGAAGACTAACTCTAAGGATTTAAAAAATACAGCATAGCACATTACTCATGTATGGATAAAAATTTATCTTCCTGTTGTTGTTTTCAACCACTCTATTTGTATCCATTTGCAATATCAATTTTAGCTGTCTGAAATTTTGCATAATTTTCTTCTGGATATTTTGCTTAAAGAGTCATGCTCCATTGGAGATTTTATGTTGCCAGAGCATGCTATTGGTGTGTCATATTCGGCGGTTGCTGAACAGTAATAATTCTACTATGAAGCATGCTCCTCTGTTTGTATAAGTGATTATTGTGAAGCTTAGTAACTATTAATTAAACTGTGATTTGGTGCATGCCGATCTCCTTAGAGGCCACCACCCTCTGTACGTGCATGTCTTCCCGAATTTACACATGTTATTGAGTTTATTCACTTTATTGATGTTTATTTACAAAAAGAATTTTTGCATTTTCAATTATTTTGGACATGTATTTTTCATCCAAAGGGAAAACTAATTGCAAATGAAAAATACCGTCCTTTCCGTTAAATGAACCTTCACTTAAACATATCATTGAGCATCAATGGTAATCGTAAAGTTATCGGCCTCCCGAAAGCTTGGAGTCTTTCAGAATGCTCATTAATCAACATCCACGTCAAGCATGTCGTTAAGCATTTGAAGATCTAAGAATGCCCAAGCTAATGCTTCGTTGCTGCTCGTCGAACGAGTATCCAAGAAAGGAAGGGTAGGCCTCAACTATAAAAATATCTGTTGAACAGTAGTTTAGAGATAGAACCAGAAAAATGAAGTTTATAGTTTTCACACACTATACAGAAGTATTTAAATGCTGGGAAAAACTAAGGCGGCAAAATCTTCAGCGACGTGAACCCGCCTATGGTGCCTGCTATTGCTGGTCGTTGTTAATAAAAAAAACCATAATAATTATAGCGTTTATAAAAATATTGTAGTTACACAGAACAATAATTATTGGCAGGCAACCTACTGTTGGGTATAAAGATCACTGCGGTGCTTGTAATGTCGATGGCAATTATCAGATAAAACTAAGGCAGACATCGCATCGTAGATCTTCCAAAAAGAAAACAGCGAAAACTGGGCAAACAAGGATCCATTTTATAACTGATTTTAAAATTGGGCTATTGTAGATACAAACTCAAAAATTTCAAATAGAAACGTGTTACCCATTTTGAAACAGCTTACCGTACCCGATCAGATTATTCGACGCCAGAATTTCCGAAATATTTCCAATACTCATCGAAAAGAAATATGAGCCGAATGTTTGCTTACTGCAGATGCCCCTTTCTCGTTGTTCTACAGAATTGCATAAAGCTAGAAATTTGAGATCACGGGACTTCAGATTCTGTTTGTTCGAAGTTCGCCCACCTACCAAAAATGCAACTATGCTGAGCTTTTCTTAAAAACATATGGAGGCCTAAAGTTACCCATTCGGTATCTGCAACTTAGCTGATGCGCTAAAAGTGACTTTTTAACGTAAAGAGGTATGATTCTACACTCTTTTCTTGCTTTTTCTCTTTAATAACTAAGCGTGTTTGGCTGACCGGCGAGGGAGGAACCCAGAAGCTCAATCTCATAATCAAAGTCGTTGGAAGAAGTATATTCCGCCCAATTTGTTCACCATGTTTCCTTCGTTCTGTGAGGATTCGACATGATTATGATTCTTCGATGTGGAAGCCTTAAAAAGAGTAATTGATTTAAATGACATGGTACACCTTTATTAACTTTCTACTAAAAAGAACGCATCACATTTATTAGATTCAAATTCATTGAGATGATTTTAAATTTTACGCAATGAGAAGGGCAAATATTTGAGGGATTGAAAAAGGGTCGGAATGGTTATGCAATACATGAAGCCTTAAGTGGAAACTTCCTAAGGTTGAAGAGGTGGAGCCCGAAGTGGAAGCTTCGTAACGTTGAAGAGGTGAGATTGGTGAACACATGATGTTAAAAACTAAATGTGCATATTGAAAAGGTTTTAAACCAACTCTACTTAGGATCAATTTACAAATTTTGTCATGGGTAAAAATATGTTTGATTTTATTAAATGTTATTTAAGATATTCATATTTAATACATGAAGCCTTAAGTGGAAACTTCCTAAGGTTGAAGAGGTGGAGCCCGAAGTGGAAGCTTCGTAACGTTGAAGAGGTGAGATTGGTGAACACATGATGTTGAAAACTAAATGTGCATATTGAAAAGGTTTTAAACCAACTCTACTTAGGATCAATTTACAAATTTTGTCATGGGTAAAAATATGTTTGATTTTATTAAATGTTATTTAAGATATTCATATTTAATACATGAAGCCTTAAGTGGAAACTTCCTAAGGTTGAAGAGGTGGAGCCCGAAGTGGAAGCTTCGTAACGTTGAAGAGGTGAGATTGGTGAACACATGATGTTAAAAACTAAATGTGCATATTGAAAAGGTTTTAAACCAACTCTACTTAGGATCAATTTACAAATTTTGTCATGGGTAAAAATATGTTTGATTTTATTAAATGTTATTTAAGATATTCATATTTAATACATGAAGCCTTAAGTGGAAACTTCCTAAGGTTGAAGAGGTGGAGCCCGAAGTGGAAGCTTCGTAACGTTGAAGAGGTGAGATTGGTGAACACATGATGTTAAAAACTAAATGTGCATATTGAAAAGGTTTTAAACCAACTCTACTTAGGATCAATTTACAAATTTTGTCATGGGTAAAAATATGTTTGATTTTATTAAATGTTATTTAAGATATTCATATTTAAATTTACATTAGCAACATGTTGCCTAATAAAAAAATGAGCTAATTGCTTAAGCTATAATAAAGTTTATTAACATATTAATTTATTTTATCCTTTCCTAACATATCTTTTTCATATAAAAGTTATGTAATTAGCACATGAGTGCATGTGCTTTCTATTGATTAGTTCATATGATCTTCCTGTATTTATACAACATACTTTTTCTATAGCACTATTGATGTGGAAACTACAACATAAAGTATAAAGTTCTACTTGATTAGAGTGTGTGGCTTGTGATATGTAAGTCATGGGTTTGATCCCACATTTAATACAACTATCATCAATTTGATCTACGGTAACATGGGATTAAATTTCTATAGTAAGGTTTTTACTATCAATTTGATTTGAAATAGTAGGGGATCAAATTTTAATAGTGAAGATTTCATCATCAATTTGATATGAGGTAGTAGTAGATGTAGAAAGTATACCTTGTTTGTGATTCAAAGGCTACCTCTTTTCCAAAATAGAGGCAAGAAGGACTATGAGATCCATGTGGGTTCCATGCTAACTTAACCACCATTAACGCACCATTAGTATAGAATACAAAAATGGATAAGAACACTTGTGAGTTGTATGGTTGAGTATTGAAATTCTCTACTACTCATCATTGGTGCCATTGCCGCAACTGTATCAATGTTTGCTAGTTAGTTGATTTTAACACAATTTGTTGTATTAAGTACTGTCAAGCTTAGCTTTCACACTTAGAATAATTTCTAAAAACACACACTTGAGTGTTGACATACTTAAAATGGCTTCTACACATAAAGTGAAATCTCCACCTGCTATTGACCTTAACGAAAGTAATGATAGGAATTATAATAAAGAAAATTGGAACAAACCAATGAAAACTAGAATATCATGTGCTCATGCTAACTCTTATTATCTTGATTTTACATCTATTTTTCACCAGGATGAATAGTTTAGATGGAAATACTTACAAAGCAACATTATCTTGTCACCCGAACATTTAGCATCATCTATGCTTGAAGCAACTCTACTCAAATCAAGTCTCACCCATGCATAAGAAGGGTACCAAGTTACTAAAAACATGACAAGGCATATTAATCAACAAAGGCTCAAGTAAAAAGAGATGTTATCATGGTGGTAAGATATGAATAAGAGAAAGGAAAAAGGGCACCATATATAGTTGTTGTTATAGAAAAGGAATATATGCCATATAGAGCTAATAGTCTCATCATTTTATAGATCTAGCTCTCAATCACCTATTTTATGCATTGAAGATCCTCTGAAGTCAAAATTACAGTTAGCCTTTATAGAAACTCTTGGAAGAGATGAAGCAGAATCTAGACTTAGGAGGAATTCAAGGCCTAAGACCTCTAATAGATTCAAAAGAGATGAATCAAGAGGTTATAAAAGGAAAACCGGTTGACACTGTTCTCCAACTTCCCCATATTCTTCATCACACTCATCAACAGACTTTGAAAATGGAGCACGAAGATCAAGGAATCATGACATGGAGAGAATAAAGGATCATGATAGATATACTAATAGAAGAAGGCATCTTGATGATGAAAAAGATAATGAGGAAGACAGAGAAAGGGAACCAAGACATGAGAGAAGAAAGCATCATGAACATTAGAGAGATTACTGCTACAAAAAAGATTATGAACCTAAAGACTATGAAGAACTCTTATTGGCCCCTCGAAGCATGATTAACATCAGAGGAGTATACATACCAACCAAGCACTTAACGGATACTTACATTAAGTGACTTGATATAAATAATATTCCAAAGTTTGAAGGAGGATATAATGCAGATTTGCAACATTACCTTTAAGCATTCCATGATGCATGTGCCCTACAGAATATAGAGAATGATTGAAAAAAATTAAATTTACTTCCCAAAACATTCATAAAGGAAGTAGAAAGTTGGTACAAATATTTAGAATTAGAATATATTAGAAGATGGAGTACCATACTAGAACTCTTCAATGATAAGTATCAAACCTACTCAAGAGTATCAAATTTACAAAAACAAATCTGAGGATGCAAACAAAGGACACATGAATCCCTTGATGTGGCAATGGGTAGCTATTATTCATTGTTACATAGATGCCTAGGTCATAGATTTTTTCAAAAAGAGCAATTGTGACACATTATTAATGGGTTAAGGAATAAAACAAGAGAGTGCTTTTGTGTGTATGCTTAAGGAAGATTATCCAAAATGATAGCCCATCAAATTCAGTGGTTATTAGACCAAGTGGTAAAAGAAAAATGAGAGCTATGTAAAAGAGAGTTAGTTGAAGAGTACAATAGAGATCATGCTCTTAGGAAAAAGGATGTGAGAATTTGTGAGATACAAGAAGAGGAAACCATGGAAGATGTGATTCAACAAAAAACTCTACCCATCTAGAAATCAGTAAATGATATTATAGCAAAGGTAAGGAAAATATGGGATTCTTTGGATAAAAAGTTTGTAACAACACTTAAGATAGTGTAAGAGAAAAATGAACAAGCATTCACAAGGAAAAAGGACAAGAAAAAGGAAAGGGATAATGGATGAGAGAATTATAATAGTAAGGGAAAGTTTCTATAGTAGAGGAGGTTACAAACTTAAGTTCAAAAGATAAAAATGGGTGCAATGTGTGCAAATACGAACATCTTAAGGGATGTTATCCTATTATGGTCCATTTACAAGAGTTTGGAACATATGTACTTAATCTAAAATTTGTCAAAATGCAAATACCCAAAAGATTACCTTATCCACAACGTAATTATAGATAATCCTATTAATAACCATATTATCCTAGTGGGGCTTATCTTCAACCACAAGAGCAATATTAGTAGTAGTGGTAATAACCACAATCCCAAGAGATGTCATTACAAAGGTAATAATATTCATACCAACAACCAAAGCCTTATGGATATTATGTCTAACGTGCTATATCTCCAAGTGGTACTCTTGTCCATACTTCTTCCCACTATTATCTAGTTGAGTATCACAAACTTGCAATCACATGCATGGAATCATAACCCTACATGTCTTAACTAGTTGTAGGTTACTCTCATTAGGCTCCTAATCCTCTATCACTAGTATGATAGCTAGTGATGCAAGGAGAATCGCCAACATAATCATAGCAGAAAAGTGATACCAAGGCAATGAATACACAAGAGGACATTACAAGAAATTGTGAACCAAGGGCAAGGAAACATCCGTTCTTCAAGAAAAATCCTAAAAAGGTTTGAGGAATAGGAATCTTATTGATGAATCATTTATTTCATTTCCCTCGACATCGGGTTATATACTCTGGCCTATAAATATAGCGCATGGGCTCCCATTTTGAGTCAGTTTTTGGAATTAGTTTTTGGTCATTTTTCAATCAAGTAGTGAAGCTCTTGCAGTTTATTTTCTCTAGAGTTAAAATATTTTCTAAGTACCCATAGAGGGAGTTTAAGTGTGTATGATTCTTTGTTCGAGCATTGATGTACTTGAGTGCAGTAGTGTGACAGGAATAAAATGAACTTTTTTGACAATCCTTGTAGCACTAAGACTAGATTAATGTTTCTTTTAATGCACTTTACTTTACTACATTTCAATTAAGCAATTTATTTCCAGTAGTTAATGAACGCAAGCATGACCACTTCAAGCATACATATAGTACTTTGGTAACCTAGCAAAGCTTAACATTTTGGTAGCCCAGCAGCACTATATGTGTTTAGGAAAGTGCGATGGTTACTTGTGTTAGGCTAGATAGGCAGTAAACTAATTAGATTTTAAATTACTTCACTTTTCATTCTTGTTGTAGGCAATCACATCTATAAAACATAAAATGATAAAAAAAATTCATATACCTCAATTACACTTAAACCATACCCTTGAGCCTCACAAGTGTAGTTGGGAAAACAACAAACGTTCTCAATGCTCATTTCACTTCCTAAAGAAACTAGTGTACTAGAGAACTATAGGTCCACAGAATTCAACCAGATTGTGCATAATGCCTTAGTGATTCGTATGGTTGGGCGTACGGGTACCTCACTGCTTATCATTGGCATCGTTGCCAAGGACCTTTTGGTTGTTTTGTGCACTATTTAGGACCTAGTAAAAAGTATTTAAATCATTAGAAAAAACCTTAGAGTCACATCACATCTTAAGATTACTATAACAATATTTAGAAGCATACTATGTTTTGTCTAATGTAATCGAAAATGTCTTCTTCTCACAGGAGCAATTCTCTGTCCAAGTTTGATAAAGCTTATTAGCCAGTGCCTCAACAATATTGAATTATATATGCTCATCTTGATGAGGATGTATGAAACTTCACCTTCATCCTACACTAAGATGAATAGTTGTGGTGGTGCGACATGGAAGGCAACATTGTGTTGCTGCCCGATTGGTCTGTTCCTACAATGCTCCACCAAATGCTTATATGATATGATCTTTTGGAATGTCATGCTAAGTATGTTGTGCAAGATACTAATGCCAGGGATTATCATCCCACTAAGGCACAACATTTACAACATCGATAGCTAGAACAACGCTATGAATCTTCAAAGGAAAAAGATTTAATGATTCTTCATTCCTATTATACCAACAAGTTGGTGGAGAACCCTTCTCTGGGGGTTTTCCATTTGATGAAATTCCTCTCTTTAACTTTGATGAAGGAGGTCAAAACTAGGACTTGCAATCCATAGTTCACAATCTTGGTTCTGGTAAAAATGGGTTCAATGAAAAAGATGGATCTAGAGGGGCAAGTCAAGGTAGGGATGTAGATAAGAACCAAGATCATGATCATGGTTAGGATCATCAAAGAGCAATAGTAGGCACCATCATGGCGTTGCTTCTTCTTCCTCTTCCCCTTCGTCATCATCATCTTCTTCTTCTAGCTTTGACCATGATCGCAGAAGGTGAGATCATGATGGAGGTGACTAAAATGAACAAAATAACCAACGAGACCAAAATGATTGAAGGAACCACTAGGAAAGGCAAGATCAATGGCACAAATGTTCAAGAGATGCACATCTCCATGAACAAAGGGGTAGTAGAGGGCATCGTAGGCATCATGATTAGGGCCTCAATGAGCCTCTACTTGCTACTTGAAGTATGCTTAATATCACAGAGGTAGTAAGAATTCCAACAAGGCATGTGAAGGATAGTAAGATCAAAAGGTTAGACATGAACAATATTCCTTGATTTGAAGGAGGATATAAATTTGATATGCAGAACCATCTCCAAGCTTTCCAAGATGCATGTGCCTTGTAGAACATTGAGAATGAGTGGCAGAAACTTAAGTTGTCCCTAGGACACTCATCAAAGAAGTAGAGAATTGGTATTGGTCCTTAGAGCTGGAATCTATCAAATAATGGAGTACCATGCTGGAGTTGTTCAATGATAAATATCAAACGTACTCTAGAGTGTCCAACTTGAGAAGGCAAATCCAAGGATGGAAACAAGGAACACATGAACCCTTTGATGTCACCATCAGCTGATACTACTCCTTAATGCACAAATGTCTTGGCCATGATTATTCTCAACTAGACCAACTTTGCCACATAGTAGATGGGCTTCGATTAGAAATGAGGAGAACCCTTGGTATCTATGCCTAGGAGTGACTGTCAAAACTAAGTACCCATTAAATACAATAATTAATCAAGCAGGTAGCTAAAGAGGAAGGAAAATTATGAAAAAGAGAAAGTGTAGAAGAGTACAACCATGATCCTTTTGCAGGAGGAAGGTTCGATTCTATGACAGTGAGGATGAGTCCATACTTGATGAGGGTTGAATAAGAAAACCTTACCACTCCAAAAATTTCAATTTGAACTTATGAATAATGTTGATCAATTATGGGACTCCATGGATAGAAAATTTTAAGCTATCCTCAAAATTGCTGAGGAGTCTAAAGAACAAGATAGTGATCATGAGTACAAGAGGCACAAGGAAGTTGAATGTACTTATCAAAAGGTAAGGGCAAGATTGCTATGATAGAAGAGGTTGTGGACACTGAATTAGATGATGATCATGGATGTGATGTTTTTCAGTATGAACATCCTAATGGATGTTGCTCCATTGTGTCACACTTATAGGAGTCTGAGGTATATGCCTTAAATCCATAACTTACACAAAGGAAAACATCTAGGAGATTATCGTATCTTCAAGGTAATTTTAGGCAGTTTTGCTAGCAATAATAGTATTATCCAAGTGGAGCTCCACCACAACCTTATGAGTAGTATCAATAGTGGTAGCAACCACAATCATGAGTGTTGGTACCACCAAGATAGCAATTCCCTTATCGATAACTTAATCCATATGGTTACTACGTTTAGCAACCATTATCTCCATGTGACTTCTCCAATCACATCTCTAATTTCTAACCTTACTACCACCCTTCTTATTATTATCAAGCCCATTCTCCACATGAAAATAGGAATACCACCTCTTACCCTTATCCTCTTCCTACCCCTACACATGCTCCTCCTTCACCAACATAGCTACCACCTACTCCAGCTATGCAAGGTGAACTATGAGCTCAACCGTAACAATGTAATGCTATGAGGGCCATTAACTTACAACTGGTTAATCAATTGGATGGGTTGAATACTCAATCAAAGAAAGGACCTTTCTTTTGACCTTACATTCCACTTAAGCCCTCACATACACCTACAGTTGACAACCCTGCTCCTACATCTTGCTCTATATCACACATCTTCGAGTCCCCTTCAAGCCAAAATCTACCTACGATCCATACCATCATGCTTACTCATATTGTATCTAATTGGATCCATGCTAGAAACCTTCCTAGGAAATTAACCAATCCTAGAAGTCCTTTGATTTATGTGTAGATTGCTAAAAATGAACTATTCAAGGCTCTTCTCAACTTAGGTTCTGGTGTTAATCTAATTTCTCATGAGATGTACACTACCTAGAACCTACCTCCTCTCAAGAAGAGTAACATCAGATTAGAATTGGCATACCAATCCATCACTGTTCCATTAGGACTCGTAGAAGACATTATGACCACTATCTATGGGTGGTATTATTTGATTGATTTCCTAGTAATCAAAGTGGAGAACTGCAAAGGGGATTTCCTAATTATCATGGGAAGTTCAAGGTTGAGCACCGTTGATGTAAGAATGGGCATTAGAGATCTTTCTCTAGAAATATCTAAAGAAAATGCATTTGGAAAGATTGAGAAGAAGAAAGTTCCATGCATCACATACAACAATATAAGGTGCAATTGTGTGAAAAACTCTAGGTTGTAAAGCAAACATCTATCTTTGCATGCAACTAGTGTATGCTAAAAGTAGAAATTTAAAGGTATCTATACGTAGTAGCCACAAAATAGGAGGGAACCTAGTGGTTGACAACTAATTTTGAAAGTAGCATATTTTGCATGGAACTAGCTGAGAGCCTGACATGTGCACATGTCATGAGCATGGATGAACTAGAGCAAGTTCATCATCAAATCTTTGATGATACAAATGATGATACTCATTAGGGAGAGCTAAAGATTCCCGAAACTTTCAAGTATGAGCCCCTTGAATTGAAAATGCTACCAACTGAAATGGAATATGTGTTTTTAAAAAATGGAAAGCTGATCATAATCAATGCTAATCTTGCTCTAGTGTAGAGAAAGATGTTGAAGGTAGTTGAAAAATGGTTAGTAGCTTTTGCTTGGTCATATCCTAAATTCATAGGGATTGATCTTAGGATATGCTAGCATCACATCTACACTGATCCAGCTATGAAGTCAAAAAGATAACCATAGAGGCAATGGAACCCCAAACTAAAGCATATCATCAAGGAGGAAATTGAGCAACTCCTCAAGGTAGGGTTCATTTTTCCCATTGCGGATAATGAGTGGGTTAGTCCACTCATAATTATGCCAAAGAAAGAAGGTAAGTGGCGAGTCTGCATCGAATTTTATTTGTTGAATATGGAAACATTTAAAGATCATTTTCCATTGCCATTTTTTGACTAGGTACTTGACATAATATTTGGGCATTGCTACTACAACTTTCTAGATGGTTATAGTGGCTATAACCAAATTCAAATTGCACTAGAAGACTAAGCAAAGACAACATTCATGAGTTCCTAGGGGACTTTTGCATATTGCAAGATGCCATTTGGTCTATGCAATGCTATTACTACATCCCAATGCCTGGTCTTGAGCATTTTTCAATAGTAAATTAGTAGCGGTGTGGAAGTCTTCATGAATGACTTCTCCACTTATGGAGCTACATTTGAGCAAGCCCTGGACCACCTTAAGCAAGTACTAAAATGATTTGTTAAAATCAACTTGTAGCTAAATTGGTAGAAAATTCACTTAATGGTTTAGAAGGGCATTGTATTAGGGCACAAAATATCGCAAGTAGGAATTGAGGTAAACCTTGAGAAAATAAGGGTTATCCAAGGAATAACCTACCAACTGGAAACAGTTAAAGATGTTTGTTCATTCCTTGGATATACTAGCTACTATTGGCGATTCATAAATAATTTCTCTAATATTGCAAAACTATTAGTGAAATTGACAAAGAAAGATGCTCCTTTTGTCTAGACTGCGGAATGTGAAAAAACATTCCAATAGTTGAAATAGAAACTTGTAGAAACTCCAATTCTACAAACACCTGACTGGTCCAGGCTATTTCATATCATGATGGATGCATCAAAGTATGCCTTGGGAGTAGTGTTGATGTAGTTAGATGACAAGAAATGTCCATAGTACATCCACTGTGCTAGCTGAAGCATTGTGGGTACACAATTGAAAAACACCATCACAGAGAAAGAATTAATGGTAGTGGTGTTTACTCTAGAGAAGTTTAGGCATTATGTGCTTGGATACAAGGTGTTTGTGCACATGGACCATAATGCTATTTGCTTCCTGATGAACAAGCCAACGATGAGTCCCCATGTCATACGGTGGCTAGTGATCTTGCAAGAATTTGATCTTATGATGGTATATTGAAAGGGCATTAAGAATGTGGTCACCGATCACTTGTCTCAATTGAAATGGGATGACAAAGAGGAAGAAGATTCATTATTTGATATGTTTGCTAATGAACTCCTCTTTGCTAGGGCTATAATTGAACAATTGCCCAATGATCCTAAATGGTATGATGACATTTTCACCTATCTTCTCACTTAGGAGATGCCATAGGGGTTGGACCACTGGAAGAAATAGCAGTTTCTTCACCAGGTAAAACACTTCATGAAGATCAATGGACACCTCTATAAGATGTGTGCTGATGGCCTAGTTTGTTGATGTGTCCCTAATGCTAATTAATTATGCATTCTCTAAGATGTTCATGAAGGTCCTTGTGGAGGACACTATGCTGGGAGATGCACGACCATTAAAATTCTAATGGCACGGTGCTATTGGCCAACAATCTTCAGGGATACTCACCATTGCGTCTGCTCTTATGAATGATGCCAATGATATGGTGGAATAACTACTTAAATGGAAGGACCTCAACAATGGATTCAACCACTAGAACCCTTCGACATTTGGGGCATCAATTTCATGGGTTCCATCACATCCATGTCAAATGGAAAGGTGTACATCATAGTTGCAGTTGACTATTATATGAAATGGGTAGAAGAAATAGCTATCATTGACTGTACATCTTCTACCACTACTTAGTTTGTACAACAAAATGTTGTAAAAAAGTTTGATATGCCACATGCATTAATTTTTGATAATGGAACTCACTTTACAAGCACTACTTTTTGGAAGCTCATGCAACGCTTAGGGGTTGAACATAAACTCATAACACCTTACCATCCCTAAGCTAATGCTCAACTAAAGTTACCAATAGGGAAATCACAAGGATGCTAACAAGAACTATTAGTAAGTATAGGAAATACTAGAGCACAAAACTCAATGCTGCCCTTTGGACTTACCACTCAACATGGAAACTTCCTATAGGCTATTCTCCCTATGAGCTTGTGTATGAAAAATTACCAATACTTCCTATTCAATTTGAGCTCCTACACTTTCAAATGCTTGTGACCTTGACCTTGACCTAGGTCTAGCCCAAAACGAAAGACTAATGAATCTCAACATGGTAGACAAAAATCTATTGGTGGCCTTACCATTTAATGAGTTGCACATGGCTTATAACAAAAAGTGTCATGACCTAAAAATCAAAGAAGTCAAATTTCAACCAGGAGATAAGGTTCTCTACTATAACCCCACACACATACCTTAATGAACTAAGTTTTAAACATTGTGGAAAGGACCTTACATCATTTATGAGAATTTTCATTTTGGGGCCATGATGATCTACAAACCTAAGAGCCCAAACAAGAAATAGTTGGTCAACATACAACAAATTAAACCTTTCCATGAACATAAACTAGCCAATACAACAAAAGCCTCATTAGATGGAAAACTATCCTCCATATTATGGATCTTCTCCTTTCAACTTAGTCATGGGGAAGATGGCCACCCATGCTTAAGTGACTTCTCAGTTTTTTAATTTTTTGTTTTACAACTTTTTTTTACACATTCTTTAGTTTACATTTTTTTGTTTCCATGTTATTAATCTATTCTAAATTTTTTTTACTCCATTTTTAGTACATTTGCTACTTCTTGAATAAGTTACACTTTCTTTTATATTTTCTTTTATTTGGTGTGATTTTCTAACTTTTTGTTAATAAGTGCCAAGTACATTGCTAATGTGTTGCTTGACGATGGTATGTACTACTTTTATTATTTGATTGTTGGTATCTAGTTTTTGACTTTGAATTTCATTATAGATAATTAGGACATGATTTCTTTTTCATGTAATAGATAGTGAGTCCACAACATCCACCCATTCACAAACTCTATGGTTTTCCTTGTTTTGGAAATGTGTAGTCCCTTTTTCATTAATAAAACTTTAATAAATTTGTGACTTTGATAGTTTCTGGATTGAGAAGGATTCAAAGGTTTGAATAGGGTCTGGCTTCAAGGGGATTTGGTATTCTTTATACCTTTCTGTTTGTTTGGGTGCATGTGTGTTTTCATGGATTTCTTACCATTTTGTGTCCACCAATAAAAGGAAGTTGAATAAGTCCTCGCATGGTGTGGTTCTCATCAAGAAAAAGAATGATAAGAGTTTAAAGCACACCCCTTGGACAAAATATGCATATGTACTTGCATGGTGTGGTTCTCATTAGAGAGAAAAAAAAAACACAATGAGGATTCAAAGCACACCCCTTGGACAAAATAAATACATGTGTCTTTGCATGATGTGGTTCCCATTTAAAAAATAATAATAGGAATTTAAAGCACACCCCTTAGACAAAATAAACAGGCTACAAGCACTGGTTATAGGAATCATCCCCTCTAACTAAGGGCCTTCCTCACTTCCTACTTCTTCTCTAATAAGGAATGGTGGTTGTTCTATAGGAGCACTCTTATGCCTCAAGGGATGGACTAGTCCTAGAATTTTTATGCAAAGTCACTAAATGTGGTTGGTTTTGGTCTGGACTAAGGATGGATCCTATCAAGTCATTTAACCACAAAATCCACAAGGGTCTTCATGTGACCTTAATTAGGAACTCCATTCCACTCTCTCTCTCTCTCTCTCATCCATCTATGTTTTCCATGTCTCACCTCATTGCCGGTTTCATGTTCTAGTTCAATGTCCTAGTTTGATGTGTTGGAATTCTTAGTTAGTTTCTTTCGAGCTTTTGTACTTAACTTTTGTAATCATCAATCGTCCATGAAGCCCATGGACTCTTTGGTTTGAAGTTATGCAAGGGCATAAAAGTTTTGTGCCTACTTTGGAAAGGACCCACTTGCATATCTTTTGGTTGGGTTACTTAAGTTCTTTACCCTTCAACACTCTTACAATCAAATTCTTTTTGTTTACCCCATCAATAACATCCAATTATGCACATATTCACAACAATTTTTAGTGAACTTTTCTTTTTATTGTTGTGAAGTCTTACACCCTCTTCAATTATTTCCTTCTATTAAACGTTTTCAAATTTAAGGTATCACTTATTCATTTTACCTTATTTGTCAACCTTCCTGCTAACATTACTAAAAGAATCAATCTACCACCATCACAATTTAGCCAAGTGTAACCACCAATGAGACAAGGCATTTAATCACTATGTGTTACACATTGCATACTAAGTCATAATTTTGTTGTGATTGCAATGGAAAGCATGGATTGGAAGTGGGACTATCTTCACCAAGGATGATGCGATAGTACTACACAATGAGGACTATTCGTGATTGTTGGATCTTCTTCCTCATTCTTCTACTACTAAGAGGTGTTGGATGTTAGTGTTATCCAAGTTGTTCACTTCTCTCATCATGAACACCGAATTTTGTAAAAATTGTAATCCCATACACTTGGGCACTTAGAGTCTATCTATTTCCTCTGAGTCAGTTTGTAATGTTAATCAATAATCCCATACCTATGCAATATTTTGTAAAGAACTTTTTCCTCCTCTTCTTCATTCAAGGATGAGTTTTCATTTAGTCGTGTGGGTATGATGAATTGTTTATTTTGTTTGCTACAATGTTAGGTATCCAACGTTGGGGTATATACTCTAGCCTATAAATATAGTGCATGGGCTCTCATTTTAAGTCAGTCTTTGGAATTATTTTTTGATCATTTTTTAGTTAAGTAGTGAATCTCTTCCAGTTTATTTTCTCTAGAGTTAGAATATTTTTTGAGTGCAGAATATTTTCTGAGTGCTCACAGAAAGAGTCTAAGTGTGTACGATTCTTTGTTCAAGCATTGATGTACTTGAGTGTAGTGGTGTGACAGGAATAAAACAAACTCTTTTAACAATCATTGTAGCACTAAGACTAGATTAATGTTTCTTTTAATGCACTTTACTTTACTGCATTTCAATTAAGCAATTTATTTCCAATAGTTAATGAATGCAAGCATGACCACTTTAAGCATACATATAGTACTTGGTAATCTAGTAATGCTTAACATTTGGTAGCCCAATAGCACGATATGTGTTCAGGAAAGTGGAACAGTTACTTGTGTTATGCTAGATAGGCAGTAAACAAATTAGATTTTAAATTACTTCACTTTTCATTCTTGTTATAGGTGATCACATCTATAAAATATAAAATGATAAAAAAATCATATACCTCAATTACACTTAAACCATACCCTTGAGCCTCACAAGTGTAGTTTCGAAGACAATGAACGTTATCAATGCTCATTTCACTTCCTAGAGAAACTAGTATACTAGAGAACTATAGGTCTATGGAATTTGATTAGATCGCACGTAATGCCTTAGTGATTCATATGGTTGGGCATAGGGGTACCTCGCCACTCATCACTTGTCTAACCCTGCTCCTTCTACATCAAGTCCTTATGCAAGTACCATGCTTTACATGTTAACATATAAGAATTTAAGGATTGTCATGCTTACACAGACTATAACACATTGGATAAAAGCAAGGACACTTCCAAGAAATGAAAAAATCCATGATGTCCTTTAATCTATCTCTAAATAGTAGGAAACAAGCTATGCAAGGCTTTACTAGATTTAAGATTGGAAGTAAATCTTATTTTTTAGGATCTATACAAGGCCTAAAATTTACCTCCATTAAAGAAATTTAATATTTGATTAGATTAAATTGATAAGTCTATTTTTGTTCCACTTAGACAAATGGAAGATGTTGTAACTACCATAAGTGGCAGGTCTTATCCTATAAACTTTCTTATCATTTATGTGAGAAAGAATAAAGAGGAATTTCCTATCATTATGGAAAGGGCATGACTTAGCATCATGGATGCTAGGCTTGGCATCAAAGACTTATTTTTGGAAATATCTAAGGAAGAAAAGACTAGAGACATTTAAAGATAAAGAGTTCTATGTATCACGTACGATGATAATGGGTGTAATTGTGGGAAGAAAATCTAGACCACATAGTAAGATAACATCTTAACGTATAACAGGTGCATCAAAGATATGTGTATATAATAGTGTTTATCTGCAACAACTATGAAACAATAAGGTACCTAGTGGTTGACAAATGAGATGGAATCTAAATAAAAGATATTCATGGAATTGGTTGAAAACATTACAAGTGTTTATGGAGAACAAACTAATAAGATAGAGAAAATGCAAAAATAACTTCCCTACACTAAGTTCAAACAAAAAGAAGATATTAAATGGGGAGAACTACAAATTCTAGATAAGTATGAACTAGAACCTCTAGAACTAAAATCCGTAATGGGTACACTTGAATATGCTTTTCTAAATAATGAAAAACCAATAATCTTGAATACCAATCTTGATAAAGAATAAAACAAATATTACTAGAAGTTGTAGATAGATGGTTGATTGCATTTTCATGGTCTTATGATGAAATCACTAGTATTGATCCACGAATTTATCAACATTGCATTTATATGGATCTAGTTGTTAAATGATGATGTTAGACTTAAGGAAGGTTGAACCCAAGGCTAAAATAGGTTGTCAAGCATGAACTAGAAAAACTAATAAAGGTAGGATTCATCTTTCCCATTGCATACAGTGAATGGATTAGCCCATTAGTCATTATTCCAAAAAAAGATAGTAAGTGGAGGATTTGTATAGATTTTAGGTTATTGAATGTGGAAACATTTAAAGATCATTTTTCTTTTCCATTTCTTGATCAAGTCCTCAACACTATTGCAGAGCACCAATATTATAGCTTTCTTGATGAACATAATGTATCATACTAGAAGATTAAGAGAAGATAATGTTCAATAGTTTGTTAGGAACATTTGTATACAAGAAAATGTCATTTGACCTACATAATGCTCCATCAACATTCTAAAGACTTGTGCTCAGTAATTAAAAATAGATTGATAATGGAGTTGAGGTATTTATGAATGATTTCTCTACTTATAAACTTGATTTTAAGAAAGCTCTAGATAGTTTAGAGCAAGTTGTAAAAATATGTGTTGAGATAAATTTAAATCTCAATTAGCAAAAGAGCCATTTAATAGTCTAGGATGGCATAGTTCTAGGACATAAGGTATTATAGAAAGAAATAGAGGCAAATTTTGATAAAATTAGAGTTATCCAGAATATTACCTAGAGACCACAAATGATCAAGGATGTTAGATCATTTCTTGGTTACACAAGGCATTATAGAAGATTTATTAAGAACTTTTCAAAGATAGTAAATCTACTCATAAAATTGACAAAGAAAGATGCATCATTTCATTGGTTAGAAGAATGTGAAAAGACATTTGGAAATCTGAAATAGAAGCTAATTGAGACACTAGTCCTAAGAGTTCTGAATTGGTTAAGACCTTTCCACAATATGATAGATGCTTTAAACTATCTACCAAGGGTAGTGCTAACTTAGTTGGATGATTAAAAGAGACCTTGCTACATACACTATGTTAGTTGAAGCCTTATTAGAGCATAACTAAACTATACCACTATAGAAAAGAAGCTTATGATAATGGTATATGCACTTGAAAAATTTAGACATTCTATGCTTGGGTATTCAATCTATGTTTATATTGACCACAAAGCAATTATATTTTTAACAAATAAGCTAGTAGTTAGCCTAATAGTGATTAGATGGCTTGTCATACTACAAGAACTTGATATCATAATGATTAACAAAAAAAGAATTGAAAATGTTGTAGCTAATCATCTGTCAAGACTAAGATGGAATCTTCAAGATAATAAATAATCTTTGTCAGACCAATTTCATGATAAACCCTTATTCATGAAAGTGGCAATGGTTATAGATTCAAAAATAAAGCCATGGATTACTAACTATATGATTTATCTAACATCACAATAACTTCTTGTTAAATAGAATAGAAAATAAAAAGTAAGTTTCTTCATAAAATTAAGTAATACATATAAATCCATGAGAATCTTTATAATATCTAGGTAGATGGTCTAATTTGATAGTATGTTCTAAAGGAGCATAAACAAAGAGTCCTATAGGAGGTACATGATGAACCATGTGGTGGTCATTATGTAGGAAGATCTAGGTAGATGGTCTAATTTGATGGCATTGAAGCTCTTGATGGTAGGCTACTTTTGGCCTATCATATTTAGTAATGAATACCAATTTGTATAATCTTGTGAAAGATGCCAAAAAGATGGACTAATAGCCAAGTGTGAAGGACCACAACAATGGATACAACTATTAGAATTGTTTGATCTATGGGGAATTGATTTTATGGGGTCTATCACATAAATGTTAAATGGAACTTCTGATAAAATTTTGACAATTGATTATTTTACCAAGTTAACAAAAACAACTATAGTTAAAGATTGTACAACAACAATTATAAATTTCTTTTAACAACATGTGATAAAGAGGTTTGAAGTACCTCAAATGCTAATCTCAAACAACGAAACCCACTTCAGCGATGCTGCATTTAAGAAATTAATGTAATGTCTTGGGATGAATCATAAGTTTACTATACTATACCATCTTCAACCAAATGGACAAGTTAAAGTTACTAACAGAGAAATTACACGTATACTTACTAGAACTATTAGTAGGTATAAGAAGGATTAAAGCATTAGCTTAATGATCCTCTATAAGCATATCAATCAACCTGGAAACTTCCTATAGGGTATTTTCCATATGAACTTGTCTATGGAAAACTACCTACCTTGCCAATTCAGCTAGAAATAAATACCATAGCCATAACTTATGCACTTGACTTAGATGTAGACTTTGCCTAGAATGAGTGACTAATAAATATTAACCTATTAGATAAAAATCAATTAGTGGCCTAAATAAATAATGAGATTCATAAGGAATACTCTAAATGTAGACATGATGTTAGGATTAGATAGGTTTATATTAGGCCTAGAGATAGAATCCTTTACTATAACCCAAATCATGTTACTCGAAAGACTAAGTTTTAGATCTTATGAGAAGGATCCTACATAGTCCATGCCATGTACCAATCCAACACCATGCAAATTTATTATCTAATTAATCCACAAAGACTAATCCTTACCAATACTCAATAAGTCAACCCATTTCATGATTTTCCATCATTAGGAGATTCTATAATCCATCCTAACTAGTCTACCTTTTGTTTAATCTTTCAAATTTTTACCTTTCACAATAGTTGTGAGGGTTTCATTTTTCATCCCTATGCATTAAGAAATATTCTTCATTCTTTCTTCATTTTTTTCTAATTTCTTAATATTTTTCTAAATTCTTGATGTTCTTTTAATTCTTTAATATCTTCATCATTATTTGATCTTTTCACAATTCTTCTTATTTTTCTAAATATTTAATATCTTTTTATATTTTTTCTATTTTTGTACATCTTTGATTCTTTATACCAATTTTTCATTCTTAATGTACATATCTTTGTTGATTTTTCTAATAAAGTATAAAGTAATAATCAAGATGTAGTGGAAATAGTAAGAATTTCACTCTATGTTATTAAATCGTTAAAGGACTAATTGTGTATATAGTGAGATCACATCATCCATACACTCATTTCTAATAATAAGAGGCTTTTATCATGGACACAATGATATTCTTATTACAATAAAACTAAAATAAACCTATGATCATTATGATGTAGAACCAAGCGGGAATGAAAATGATGTAGCATCAAGGGGATTTGTGAATTCTCTAAAACTACTTCTATGAGTCTTATTATGCTATTAAGTTGCATCATTTACTTATGTCCTAACACAAAATAGAAGCATGTTCTAAATAAGTCTTGCCTTTCCATGCCACTAGAAAGACATGTTATTCATGCCTAAAGGTAGTCCTCTAGTAAGACTAACAAAATAATTACATAATAAATACACATAATAAAAATTCTTAGAGTTCTATTGGAAAGACATGCTATCTCTACTTAAAGGTAGATGACTTATGAAGAATCTAAAAGATTTCTTAGACTTGCATTGGTTATGAAGCTAGAAAGACATGTTATCTATGCCTAAAGATACTTCTCTATCGAATGGCCAAGTCTCCTTCAAAATAAACTACTTAATTAATAAATTGTTTCATTGTTATTGATTACCAAGTAATGGTATTTCCTATAGTTGTGATGGTCTTATGGTTGTAAGTTTTGGGATGATACAATGTGATGTCACTGGTAGGTGGTATGAACTTAATTTGGATCTTGGATGAATAAGATAATGATCACTTTAACTATGCATTAGATACAGAATTCATTATGCTTATGGTAAGACATCTCATATTCCATTTTCTACAATCCTTACTACTACCATTCCATATCACTTTAGATATAATTATAATTTAATGGTTTTGTGTAGCATAGTGTTAATTTCTTACTAGAGAAATACTAACGTGTGTTTTGGAAAATAGGTATGATTTACATTCAACTCCTTAAGTGCCCATGGACACTTATGGTTATACAAGGGCATTAAGGGTAGGAGCTTGCTTTGGGGAGGATCCACTTGTATAACTCTTGTATTTTATGCTTGACATCCAACTTTGCATCATCTTGTACCTCTTGGATACTTTAGCAATTATCATCACTTTCCTACATATTCATATAAACTAAGTAATTTTTGATCAAATCACTTTAGTTGATTTACCTTGCTTGAACTCCTTACCTAACATTATTTTGACATCAAAACACCATATTCTAGGCATCATCTATGACCGAGAAGCATTCAGATTGCCTTAACACCTTTCAAGTTACTAGCTTGATCAAAATTCACAAAATTTTTTTAAAATTTTAATAGTGATATCATAGATATCACATCACTTGCAATATTGCATCAAAAATTTTGCATCTATGATATCATGCATATAAAAACTATACATGCACATGATCGTTAGAAACATTTTCATTTTTGCCATTTTAAGCAAGGGGAGTTCATGTAATTTTCTTTCATTAGAAAATCTTTCAAGCCCCATATCTTTCTCATCCAACACTTGATTTGATTCATTTTTAAATCCTTTTACTTCCAAAGTGAACAGCGCAGTTATGGGAGAGAGCATTTGTGCATAATCTTGTGAATTATACAAATTTTTTCTAATGCTCGAAAAATCAATTAAGTGTAAGTATGATGAATGGTAATAAAGTTTTAATTAGATCTAAGGTAATAAACTTAAAATTTCTCTTCAATTAACTATTTTTTGACATTTTTTATTAATAAATCAAGGATAGTAACATGTCATTTAAGTCAAAACCATTTTTGATCACTTGGAAAACTATTTAATTGAGGGTTTTTCTGAAATAGGGCCTTTTCCAAATTAGGAAATATCAAACTTTGCATTCAAAATTAAAAATAAGATTGATTTCATATGATGTTTCTAATTAAAACCCAAAATCCAATGGAAGGTTATGAACTGTTAGAAATTTTTTTCAAAATTTTTTTGAGTTATCTTGAGATTCTTGTGATTGAAGATGCCATCAGAAAGAATACCTAAACTAGGAGGACCATCATAGCCTAGAGAGAAGAGGCCTAGAGGAAGAGGTAGAGGATGAGGTAGAGATCAAACTCTTATGGAGCAGTAGGAATCACAGTCTTATTTCATTTAGTAGCCTACACCAATAATAGGGAAATCTACACAAGGAGAGGTCGATGCATCACCTACTCACAAGTAAGGAAAATGTCTCATGTGCTTAAATGAGTGTTTACAAGCCATCTAGGAAAAGTTAATCATGTCCATTATCATAATGTAATTAAACTTCAATCCATTTATGGAGTTCACAATTGTAGAAATATGCGAATAACTATAGGCATCACCTCTCTGGCCTACCATTTTAAGCAATTGTGAATGATATTTAAAAGAAGTTCATCAATTTTGGCATACTTAACAAAATGATGCCATTGTAAAAATTGAAGAACTAATAGTGTCGTATTCAGTTAGGGCCATTACTAGAGTATTGAATCTACCAAATGTCAAAGATAATATTACTCAGATCTTTACAAGGTTTGACATAGATACTAGAAATTTATGATTGCAAATGGCATATGGAATAACTATAAAAGAGTATAATTGATTATTCACTATTGAAGAGATCTATTTTAAGATAGGGACATACCACATCTCTCGACTAAGAGACTTAATAGAATATCCACATATGCTTCCATAGGAAGTGCCATTCTAATGGAAAGATCTCAAGAAAATAATACACACTTACTGTTTCTACAAATACATAGGAGGCTTGGAGAAAAGAAGATAGAGAAATCTACTCTTTAATTTTCTTGTCTTATCAAGAAAATTGTGTAGGTAGGTAGGTGTTTTGGGATATACTAATGATGCTCTATGCAAAGCCCAAAATGCATCTTATGTATAAATTTCCAAGCTATTGTAGCCTAAGAGAGATAAAGTAGAAAAACCAATTAGCACTATGGCTATAGTAGAGACAACACCATCAACAAATATTCTAGCTTGAGGAATGAAGCAACTATGATTCAGTTAGTTAACTCTAGCTACAGAATGGGTCATACCCAGTATTTTGCCAGCATAACAGCTAGATTAGATACCTTTCATAAGCCATATTTTGTAGATTGTGGAAACAATAATTTGGTTTAATAGAGAAGTATATAGCATATATAGAGTGAGAGATAATTCCAATAGACCTACCATATTAATAGGACCCACTAGTGATCAAGTGTCTTTGTAGGTAGGAGAAAGTAATGAATGGGCACAACAAATATTAAGGAACGCTACATCCTTCTAATTGGTGTTAGAAATAGGAGCCACTATATAATATGTAACACAAGATGTACTAGAAGGAGCATAGGTAATTACAAATTAGATTAAAGAACCATTTAAAGTTTACATTGGATCACTAGCAAATATTTGTAGAATCAAAGACATTCAAACATTAGCTGGAACATTAGAAAAAGAAATCATATCCCCTGTAGAACATGAAGACTATTTGGACAGACTGCTATAGACAGAATAAGTTATGTAAAGTCTTTTTAATATTCCCAGTGATATTACTATAATGCAATCAAAGATAATTTGTATAAAGATGATTTATACACATTCATTACTTTAACTAGTAATGCAGTGTTATGTAAAGTAATGATATTAACTAGTTTCTGCAATTCAAGAATGATCAAGTTGATCAAATGATTGCTAAGCATAAGTAATTAGAAATAAAAAGGGAGAAGGTAGTGTTGAATGCTTTAGTTGCAGATGCCTAGACATATGCTCATGTAAAAGTAATTGTTGCACTGTAACAAGAAAATAAGAGAATTATTATAGAAAACCTCAAGTTGTTAAATGTGGAGAAGGAGAAGAATATGCTTAAAGAAAACATTCTTTAGTTAAAAGAACAATTTTCTAGAGTCAACCTAGATATAAGATAATTGGCCTAAGAGAATAGAATGTTATTAATGAAAGAATTATAAATAGTTAGGTAAAAATCAACTATTGAAATTAACATGGTAGAATGGGGCTAAGTGGACAAGACTCAAGGAACACTTTAGAGACTAGGTTGGTGATAAAGTCAAAGTTTTGTCTATTATGATATCATATCTATGATATTATAGCAATGATGTCATAGATATGATGTTGTCACCCATGCTATGTCATTGTTGATACAATGTCTCAAGATGCATGCAACCCTATAAATACCAACACACGGGTGCACGATCAACAAATTTTCATTCCAAGTCTTAGGGAAACTCTTGTAGTTTGTTTTCTTAGTTAGAAATAGAATGAATGTCCATAGTATGGTGTTGAGCAGTTTTTAGGTGTCTTTATTCAAGTGAATTGTACTTCGATGTAGTTCATGACCAGCACTAAAGATCAAGATTACTTCTCATCATTACATCATTCACTTAATTTTATTTATGTTTACTTAGAATAATTTCCTTGTTTTCTTAGTTTATCATTTACATTCCAAGCACTTTATTTTATATGTCATTAGTAAGTGGAATGGATATGACTAGTTTTGAGCACTAAGTGTAGCTATTTGGTAACCCAGTAGTGGTGTTGCTTGATAAAAACACACATCCAAAAGACTCTACATCATCAAACTATTCATCACACATAGACATCATAAAGTATAATAATCAACACATTTGGAATACACATGCTCTCTAACTAGTGCATCAAGATTACATACTAGCTATAGAATCGACCTATGATCTTACACTCTTAGAATGATATTTGAGATAAAAGCCTAACTAATGCATCCTAGTGGGGGTTATCTTAACTCATCAAGGGTGCCTCATCACTAACTAGTCCATAGCCTCATGTTGGCTCCATCTTGTTAATTTACACCTCGATTAAGTAAGATAATAAAGGAACAACAAGTGGTAGAAATAGAAATTCAATTATGGAATTGAAAGAAATGCATCAAAAACACAAGGAATTATCTTGGAAAAAGTATACAAAAACCTTAATAATGGCTTTAGCTCTTGGAAAGCCTTAGAAATCCAAGTCTTCTTTCTTTGAGATGTACAACAAGCTTAGATTAAGATTTCACAAGAGGAAGATATTGTAACACCCTTTGATTTCGTGAAGAGGTCTTGATAAAGACCATCCAAAAATTCCCTTGTATAGTGGCCATAATATTATGCTTTGGGTAAAGGCTAAATTATGAAGTTATAATTCATAATTAATCATGGCCAAATTAGGTATGAACATTTACATATTCTTTGGACATATTACATACTTTGGCTTTTGTTATTTTCACCCAACATGCCAAGAATAATTTTTCAACATAACAACCATTGCAAATGAAGGTGTTTCAAACTTAAACTTAACAACACACTTAACAACATGGAAATTGTTACAAATGAAGGTGTCTCAAACTTAAAGTTAATAAAACACCTAACACACCCATCCTATGATCACAAGCAACCTATGCTATGCTCACTGTCATCATACATGATTATGACATATCAATCCAAGTCAATGATCACAAGTAACTCATGTTCCATGCACTACTTGATACATAACTCATATCATATTACATATTTTATAGTAGTGTAACCAAGTGTATGACATGCACATATAGCATCATATCACAAGTATAACTTTCTTCGATATCATTATCACACATGTTGTATCAAAAGCATAACTAGCTCACAACATAACTACACATTAGTAGTCTAACATGTCTCATACACACATACAAACCATTTAGCAAAGTGCAACTAGTGTAGAGTATCATAGAGGTTCATCATGTTCACAATCCATGAAATAGTAAGATTAAGACTTTACAAGGATAACACAATTTAACTTAAGACTTAACAATGCATCAAATACCCATTTCTTCTCCATATCATTTCATCTTTCATTTTTTCCCTACTTCAATATGAGTGTAGCTTACATTTTCTACATGCATCTCATTTTATAATGGAGTACAACCTTAGCATGGCTTACTATGGACCCACATTTACCACCATAAGCCCACTAAGCGAGCATCATGACTTATACTACTATCCTTAGAAAACATAAATTTAAATTTGAATCTTAGCATGACCCTACCATGGTTATTCCATAACTCATATTCTTGTCAATCCATACTATGATTGTGCCATAGCTCCAACATAGTTGTTCTTCCATTAAAAATTTGTTATAATGTATAACATAACTCAAGCATGGCTAGGCCATGAATTTTAATCTAAAAATTTCTTTAGTGTAGCCTTCACTATGAGGATGGTGTGACCTATGGATCTCAAATCCTTATCTACAACTTTGGTGCCACTAGGCCACGACTCATCACTAACTTGCATTCTTAATGAAATGACAAAAACAAAGAAGGAGAAATGACATATCAAATAGGTATGTCAGCTAAATCATCACATTATTCATTTTACTCTAATGTAACTTAGTTTAGTACGTCTCTATAATGCGCTAAAGTCTATAAGTTGAGTCTTTGCTGATCCCATATCCACACAACTACTATTCTAATTGAGACCATCTAATATTGCAACATCAAATCAATTGTACAGCTCTACAAAATTAAGTATATGCAACAATTCATATTAACATCCAAATCTAATCATCCCCTCTAGAAGAGTTGCATGATTATACTCAGTGATCCAAAATCATAACATAGGATAATAGTAAGAACTATCCACTAGAAACCTAAAGAATGTTTAAACCTAAAATCCCAAAACTAAAGTAGAAAAATTCATAAAGCAACATCTTGGGTTTACTAGGACATGAATTGAAACTCACAAACTATAACCTACTTGAAATTAGCTTGTTAGTATCCTAGAAATTATAGAATTTCATTAGACATCATAGGAGAATTGAGAAGAAGGAGAAACTAACAAAAATTAAGAACCATGAGAATGATTAGAAAAAGGAAGAAAATGAATTATGTGTTATATTTTTTATATAAAAATTTATTACTTTTATTTTGGTTTTACATTTAATAAGATTCCATTAAAGTTTTTTTGTCCCAACTAATATTGAGAAATTTGATGTGGACATCAAATAGGCTAATGTAACATCTCTCTAATGATGGGATCTTTCCCTAGGGTTTTGGCATGCTTGGAGATGTTTTGGACTCATTTTGATGATTTTAGGGGATGCCAAGATCTATGGGGAGTTGTTTGAAAGCATTCAAAGTTTTTAGGCCTCAAAACAAGCATCTTTGTGCTTAGCCCTGGTAGGTGAGACGTATCAATTACATCTAAGATGTATTAGATGCATTCAAGATATTTCACACTCTTAAGATGTCTCACATGATTCTAAGATGTCTTAGCCAGATTCAAGATGTCTCCTTTGACATCTCTACACTCAAACAAGATGGTTCCTACTTCTCTAAGATGTCTCATACAGATCCCAAGAGACTTCAAATTAAATTCTAATTCGAAGGAAAGATGAAGGGACACTTGGAAGGCTATAAAAGGCACCAAGGATCTAAGTTTGGAGTAGGCTAATCAAAAGGAAGAAGATTAGTCTCAGAGGAGGAGGGTAATTAGAAGAAAGAAGGTTAGTCTCAATGGAGGAGGCTAGTCCTAAGATAGAAGGCTAATCTTAAGAGTGAGGTAAGAGATCCCCAAGAGAGTGTCTTGGGAAAGGGAATGTGAAGCTCATCTTGAGCACTCTTGTTATTCTTGTTTGTGAACCATAATTAGCCATTTTCTGGAGAGTTTTGAGAATAAAGAGAGAGGGTCTTGGCTAATTACCTTGGTTTCCATTCTTATGTGTGATTGCTTTGATTGTGTGTGTATGAGAATTAGATTAAGTCTCTTATCTATTATTGGGAATTTGTGCTTCATTTATGCTATAAATTCTCCATTTGAGCAAGAATAAAGCTATCAATTTTTTTTCTTATTCAAATTTGTTGTTTTGTAACATTGAGAGAGCTTGGATTGTGGAATCTATCGGAGCTCCTCATCAAATAGGTATCAAAGTAGCTTGGAATTAAAGAAAATTGCATTCAAGTGGATAATTCTAATCTCAATTACAAAGAATAATTCCAAATTCTCAAGCTTGGATGATTTATTTCTTTCTACCTATTCTAGTCATCTTAGGGTTTGAAAATTTTCCTTTAATCTCTAAGTTTGTCATTTCTTTTAAGAATTAGAAGATAATTGTGCAATTGGATATCCATTGGCTTGTAATAGCTAGGGTTTTAAGATCTTGTACTCATTTCTCTTAAGATTTAAGTATTTCTTATTTCATTCTTTGAGAAATCTTAAAGATTTCATCTTTTCTTATAGTACTTTATGAAAATTTCCTTTTGGATCAATTTCTATCATGCCTCTAAAGAAGAATGTAGTTCAAGCTTTTTCAAGAGACATGGATGACATGAGAAATGCTCTCAAGCTCATTGTTGAAAAACTTAAAAAGCTTGAAGAGAACAAAGGATATGCTACTTTACCAAAAGCATCCAAGTAAGGGTACAATTTATGTAATTCTTCACCAAGACCTTCTTCAAGACATTCCTCAATGTCATTCCTTAAATATGATCTTTCTTTCAAAGATGAAGACTTTGGAGAAGGCGAAGCTCAAGATGATGTTTTCCATCATGATGCTAGTGTTGAAAATAAGTCTGAAAGTTTCATTTTTCCTAGGAAAGGAAAAAAGACTTTCTTCTAAGCCTCAAAGGAAGTAAGGTAAAAGAATTAAAGTCACTCGTTTACAAGCTTTCAAAAATGATTCAAGGATGACTCATGTTGAAGTCAAAGCCTTCAATGACATGGAAGGAATTGAATGTTTTCTCTCTTGGCTATAATGCTTAATAAATACTTTGAACTTGAAGATGTGGAAAATCATCAAAAGGTGTCATATGTTGAAACCAAATTAGAAGGCAATGAACTTGTATGATGGGAGAAGGAAAGTTATTATTACAAGGTGAAAAATGGTACTCCTATCAAGGATTGGTCTTTAATTCAATTCATGCTCATGCAAAAATTTGAGAAGACTCATCATAGATAAGAGGCCATCCAAAAATTGAAGTACCTAAGGCTAGGGGATAAGAGTGTGAAGGACTATTACATGGATTTTTGTGAGGCTTTCTAGCTTGCAAAAGTTCATTGTGGTAATTATGAACAAGCATTCAAATTTCAAGGAGGACTCAAAAGGAAGTATCAATAAGAGCTAATCTTCCATGAGCCCTTAACATTGGATGAGGCTTTTAAATTAGCTCTTAAGGTTGAGAAGAAACTTCAAGGCTACAATAGAGGTCCTAAATATTCTAAAGACAAGGATTCAAAAGCTTTTGAAGATGAGAAAGAAGCCATAGAGAAGGAAAATACCAAGGAAGATACCAATGAGAAGCAAGAGAAGTTCAAGGAGGGTCAAGATTCCAAGAAGGCCTACTCTAAGAAAGGAAAAGGTCAAGGGAATGGCTATGCCTCCAACCTTCAATGCTTTAATTATGATGAAAAGGAATAGAAATAATGGGAGTGTAATAAGCCAAAGGTTTCCAAGAGCAAGGAACTCCAAACCTTAGAAAAGAGATAATTCTCTAATGAAGGTAGACCTCTTATTATTGAAGATGTAACCAAAATTGTTTCTTGCATTTTTATATGAAATGTGAATGTTAATAAAGGAAATGAGGAAGAAGAAAGATCTAATGAAGTAAAGATCAATGAGAAAAGGAGTTCTCAAATATCTCTTAGTGAACAAAGGAGTGTTCAATACTTAAAGGTTTCAAGGAAGGAAACCAAGAGCTTCATCAAAAGGACCAAGAGATCTTCAAAGTCCAAGATGATATATGTTGCTAATCAAGGAGAGTTCCTACCTCATGAGTCATGGAGGGTAAACGATCAAAACAAAAAAAGAGACAAAGATCAAGGGATTTCTCCAAGAAGGATAAAGAACATCACTAGAAGGTATGAATCTCATACTTTTTGAAATTTTTCTATACCTTGTGATAAGGAAAAGAAGATTCTATGCCAAGTTGAGGCTATCTCATGAGAGATAGGTTAGTCTTCTAGCTAAGGTATGTGAAAGGATAGTTTCTTCGATGTGATTTTTGATAAATATTTTGTTAATACCATGGAGAGTTCACCTTTTGAGTTGGAACCTCCAAAGTGGAATGAAAAGCCTTATGATAATTCTTTTGAAGAGAAAAAACCATTGGAATTGGGAAATCCTATTTGAGATCTTGAACCTTCAAGCTTTGAATAAATTGGATAACCACATGTTGAAGATCAATTTGAACCAAATTTGGATGGGAGAAGCCATAAAGAGGTAAATATGAGATTTATGTTGTTGATGGTAGTAATGTATCTCATGATGAAGCTAGTATGAGGGTTGCTAGTCTTTCACATTAGCTTAATAGTGGTTTGTTTATTTGTAATGATGTGCATCATGATCATTGTAGTGATTATGAATAATGTTGTGAGTCTTGTTTTGTTTAATATAAAAATTGGGATTTTTGATTTCATTATTAGTGAGAGAAAAGCTAATGATGATAATAAATTTTATTTTTTATTGGATAATGATGGCTATGATGATAATAATAGTAGAAAGGTCATTATTGATGTTGGTGAAGACATTGATAATGATATGGTTTTCTAGAATTTGGAGATGTTATGGGTTATGACAATGATGAATTTTTTAAATGTGTTGATGACCTTGATTGTCTTGGTTGTAAAATGGATTATTAGTATGAAGACAATCAACATTATGATGTTGATGATGAAAGGGAGCTAGATGAGAGTCGTTTGAACACCAAGAAGAAGAAGGTGAAGAAGAGGAAAAAGAAGGGAAGAAAGGATGTTCAAATAAGGAAGCCTAATCCTTTTATCTTTTCTTATTCTTCATTTGTGATAGGTTTGAGTCATCATGGGGATGCAAGAGAAGCATTCCAAAGAGATGTTGAATTGAAGAAAGCATGGTGGAGCATGAGGACAAGCCTCCATGAGCAAGGAAAGCTTAAAACCAAAACTTGAAATGATAATTATTTTCATGATGATTTTGATGCATTGAATCTTGATTATTGTGCTAAGTGTGATGGCCTTGAGTCATGGGGGCTTGGTGCCTTCTAGCTTATGAAAGGTAATTAGGAATGACATTTTAAAAGTAGGAGAGATGATGAAATGTAATTCTCAATGTATCTTGAATGAGTATGCCCTGTTTGTATATGTATGTGTGTTTATGTGTTTCATGCATATATTGTGTTTTATGTTTATGTGTTTATGAAATAAGTTTGGATGGTAGAGACAAATTTTTATGAGCTCTAATCATTCCATGTATGCTGTGCTTGGGTTTTTGTGTGACTTGTGGTCTATGTAAGGGGGCAACAACTATTGCAAGTGTAAGGATCTCTTGTGTGGAAATCAAGAGACTTTTTAAGGGAGAGGGTGTTGATGTGGATATCAAATAGGTCAATGTAATATCTCTCCTATGATGGGATCTTTCCTTGAAGTTTTGGCATGTTTGGAGGTGTTTTGGACTTATTTTGATGAGTTTAGAGGGTTCCATGGTCTATGGGGACTTGTTTGGAGGAATCTAAGATTCCAAGCCTTAAAATAAGAATTTTTATGTTTAGTCATGGTAGGTGAGACATCTCAGCTGCATCCAAGATGCCTCAGCTATATTCAAGATGTCTTAGATTAGATGTCTCACATGATTTCAAAATGTCTCAACTAGATTCAAGATGCCTTCTCTAACATCTCTACACTTGGGCAAGACATCTCCTAATTCTTTAAGATTTCTCATATGGATTCCAATGAACTTCAAATTAAATTCTAATTTGGATAAAAAATTAATGGATACTTGGAAGGTTGTAAAAGGCACCAAGAATCTAGGTTTGGGGCAAGCTAATTAGAAGGGAGAAGGTTAGTCTCAAAGGAGAAGGCTAGTCAGAAGGAAGAAGGTTAGTCTCAAAGGAGGAGGGTAGTCCTAAGGAAGAAGGTTGGACTCAATAGTGAGTTAAGAGATTCTCAAGAGAGTGTCTTGGGAAAGGGGATGTGAAGCTCATCTTGAGCACTCTTGTTCTTCTTGATTGTGAGCCATAATTGGCCATTGTGTGGAGAGTTGTGAGAAGAAAGAAAGAGTATCTTGGCCAATTACATTGGTTTTCATCCTTGTGTGTGTGATGGCTTTGATTGAGTGTGTATGAGAATTGGATTAAATCTCTTATCTATCTTGGAAATTTGTGCTTCATTTATTCTATAAATTCTTCATTTGAGCAAGAATAAAGCTTTCATTTTCTTTTCTTTTTCAAATTTGTTATTTTGTGACATTAAGCGAGCTTGGATTATGAAATCCATGGGAGGTCCTTATCACATCCATACAACATAACTCTTGCATGGGATATCCAATCAAAATATTTACTGAACTTATAAACTTTAGATCATGAAAATAATACATCCATAGTATCATCTAATATAACATGAGTTATCAGATAACACTAACTCTTTATGATACATAATATCATAACATGATCTATCAAACAAAACTAGCATCATGAACATATATGCATAACATAATATCATTTAGATCGAGATCATACCTATTAAGTATTGAGTCTTCTTTCATAGCCTTCATAACCTACCAACCACAAACACCATACTACACATATAGTAAGATTAGTATGCATATTTATGATAAGTCATAATTATAAATATAACATTATCACATTATATCATATTAGAAAATACATCATTAAAATATCATAACTAATCATATGTCCCATGATCCCAACTAAGTCTAAGTGAACATGCAAACAAGCATAATGTAATACTGTGAGATCCTATGATGAGAGGTTACACTTTATCTAAATTTGAGGGGAGACATTAAGGTACACATGTGGGCTTTTATGAACACATAGATTTTAATAACTTATAATAGAAGAGTCTTGAATTTTTTTAAGCTTATTATCAATGTTTTTTTTTTGGGTTTGACACTCTCCTATGTGCTTATATTTTTGACAACTTCCAATTTATAAGAGAAGTTATAAAATAGATTTCAAATCAAATGACAAGTAAGGGAAGAGGACTCAAACTCAAAATAATTTGGCTATAGGTATAGGCTGAGACATATAATAAATAGGGTACAAAGAATTTTAGATGAATGTAATTGTGCCTTTATTGTGACTCAAATTGATAATCTTTTTCCTAACTAGATAATGAGTTAACTACTTGAGCTACTTATTACTTGATATAGAGGAATATAAAAATAACCATACGTCTTCTAATGTATCATGTTGGCTATATGTCTTAGGGTATACTTAGAGTCAAATTATTTAAGGTAGTTGTACCCTCTTTCTAAATTATAAGCATAGATTATTATAGAACACTGAAATAGTTTGTCAATTTTAAAGTATAATTTATCCAACTTCTAAAGTTATAGAGAATTATTAACATAAGAATTACATCATTAAATATTAAACATAGAGTCATAAAATAAAGTTCTTAATTAATAAAATAAAATAACATATAATTTAAAAAATACATAATGAAGTATTAATATTCTATATCATGAGAACGACTCATGTAAAATTAAGTAACATGTTTAACCAATATTGAAAATGCATCCTCATTTCTTAGATCATAGTTCCTTCTTCACATGTATTCAAGAAGATACGAATTATGTAACTTCTACCTTTAGCTATTTCATGGAATGATAGCTTTTACTATGTTTCATGTGCTTCCTATAGTATTTTTATGACCACTTGTGATTAGGTCTTTAAAATGTAGTGATTGATTGATCATCCTATGATTAAACTAAAGTTGATGAAAAAAATTTGAATCATAAGCCCTCTAGATATCATTATAAATAATTGAGTTAGGCTTAATCCTTTGATAAATATAATTTATCAATGTTTTCTTAGACCTATTCTAAACAATAATAATAAACATATTATTTGAGTTATGCTCAATTCTTCCAAATACCCAATGATCTCCTAGAGATCTACCATTGTTATATGTTTTTCTTAAGCTTAGATTGATCTATTTATATTATTTTTCCTAGTGTCATAACCTAAAATTTATAGAGCTTTAATTATTTAATTTAATGGATATGTTTAATTATTTAATGTTGTTAGATGTATTTCAATAGGTTAGTTCTAATTTTATCAACTAAATAATAGGATTATATTATTGTAGTAATTGCAATTTTTGTTGTTATTATTATTGTTATTATCCTACATAAGTGCAATATACTAGTTAGAGTATTTTATTAAGGTTTTGTCTTTTATGATTTTACTACTATTAAAGCTTAGTCATAGATTTTTTGTATATTTTATGATTAAATCGTAAAAGATAATTACTCATAGAAGCTTTCCTTTCTATCATTTTATCATGTCTATATAGGTATTTGATAATGCATATTTATTCTTTATTATGCATATTTTATTTGTTAATATGTACATGTGATTATATAATACTTTGTTCATTGAGCATTTTGAACTCTAACCTTACCTAGGTCATACTCTCTATTTTTTTGTCATTAAATTGGAATTCTAAGATTATTTTTAAGGATAATTGAATATGACATAAAATATCTTTGTTAAGGAAGTACCTTAGGATGATGTACTAACTAAAATATAATCTTATTGATGTATTTGAAACATTCAAAATGCTGGTTTAGGATCTTGGTCTACTAGAATCAAAGTTATGATTCTCAAGATATCATATTTTTAGTTTGCTAAAAAAAAACCTACCAAAGCTTTGACATTTGACCTGTATGACTATGATGAGTATTTCTCAAATATTATTTTAACATATGGACATATAATGCATTAGATAAGAATTTTGTATGTTCAAATATAATTTGATTTGGAGTTTGTATGTGCTTGTTATGAGTATTTAAATCCTAGATGTCCTAGTTAGAAAAGAAAATTAACATTATATTTATGAAATTAAGCTGATGTGGATGGTTGAATTTGTTCCTTGACCATAATGATATTAGGCTTATGGGTCCTATTTTGATTTCATTGGGAACTTATTCATTACTTTGGGTAATCTTGCCTAAAGCAATATTCAATTAAAATAACCCATTCGAGTTTTACTACTTGGTGTTTCTTCAATTGTTGATTATCTTATGGATGCATTTATCATGTAATTTAATTTTTCATAATCTTTAGCAATCCTATAGGCTTCATCCATCATCTATGGATTATGATGATAAGTCTAAGGATGTAGTTGGATTGACAACCCTCAAACAAAATTGGAGGCAATTTCACTCTCATCCTGATGGTTCATATACATTAATTGATTACAAAATTCCTTATCCTAGCCTTTTACTGAATTTAAACCCATTATTAGTGAGTTGAACCATATCTTACTCTTCTTGAGGAAGGATTTTGGCACAAATTCTTACTTGAAGTCTCAGCAAAAACTATGTTAATTAATGATTAATTCTTAGGCCTTCAAGTCATTCCACCATGTTGTAGTGAATCCTCTCAAATAAGGAGATGACTTCAAGATTTTCTTAGCTCATGAGATTTAACATGTCAACATAGTTCTTCATGCTTTTGAGGCATTCTTTTTCTTTTGCACTAGATCTTGAGGCTTCATCGTAGTGGTTTTACTTCATCTTCTTAGCGCAAACTTTAGTCAGTAACTCCTTAGGTGATGTTAGCCAATTCTAATAGCTCTCTCCTTTTGGTCTTGATCTTGGCCTTTCATATGAATTTTCATCCTCTTGAATAATAGTTAAGGGTGATTAGTATTGTTGATGGTTTGAAGGTTGATGTTAAATTTTTATTATAGAATTAGGATAAATGGTCTATCATTTGTTTGATGGAATCTACAAATTTATCCATCTTTCCTTAGACTTCCAATGATTTTCACTTGGAATTATTAGAAAAGTCCCTAATATTTTCAAACATACATTACATGTACTTCTAATGAATCATCATCTACCTACATCAACGGGATCCCATTGACACATGGTTTGCTGTGTTAATGCATACGCATCGACGTAGTGTCTTGTGTTACCTATATAAATGCACACATTAGTTGCATTTATGGCATATGATCATTAGTTGCTAGCCAAAATTTTGCAATTTTATCTTCCTAGAGTTAGAATATTTTCTAAGTGCTCATAGTGGGAGTTGAGAAGTGTACGAATCTTTATTCAAGCACTTATGTACTTGAGCACCTCGGTGTGAACAATAATAAAGACGAGCTTTCCTGATAAACCTTACAACACTTGGACTTAGCTTAATGTTTACTTCATGCATTTATTATTCATATAATTTACTTAAATGAATTTAAGCAATTAATTCATAGCAATTAATTAATGTACATAAGTTTGACCACTTCGAGCATACGCTAATGCTTGGTAATCCCAATAGCACTTACGCTTGGTAACCCAATAGCATTGCAATGTGTTTAGGATAAGTATGAAAAGTAGGAATAGATGCTTATGTTAGGATTAGTTAAGCATTAGTTAGTTATTAGATTAATTAAACATTTAATTGCTTTATTTTTGGCATTTAGGCAAATTAAATGAAAAACATAAAATGATAAAAATCATATGCCGTAGTTGCACTTAACCATACCTTTACACTTCACAAGTGAAATTGAGAAGACAACAATCATGTCCATTAGATTCACTACCTAGACCCAATGTACTTAGAGAGCTAAAGTCTATGGAATTTGACTAGATTGCTTATGAACACTAGTGATTCGCATGGTTGGGCATAAGGACTACTCATTGTTCATCATTGTTGCCATTGCCAGGGACTTTAGTTAGCTACATGCACTACCTAGGAGTTAATGAAATTATATAACAATGTTGTAATGAACCTTGAAGTTAATATCATTAAGAAAAATAATAATAACAACAAAAGCACACTATTTTTCTTCTGATCTAATATGGCTTCTTCTTATAGGGGAGATTCTCTATCGCCATATGAAGGTGATTCCAATCAACAAAGGTGTAAAGGATCAAAACCACATGTGCCCCAGCAATGCAAAGTGGTCTATACTCATCCATATGAGTATGTTCTAGACTTCACCTTCATCCTGCACCAGGATGAACAAATGTGATGAAGGGATATGGAGGATAGCATTCTGTTGTCACCTAAGTGATTAGTTCCTGCAATGCTGCTCCACACTCTCATGAAATTGGTCATCACAAGGATTAATGCTGAATATGTTGTGCAAGACCATGAATATTGGAATTATCATCCCATTGAGGCACAATGGATGAAAGATCAACAATAGGAGGCTCATTACAAGGCGTCAAAGGGAAAACGATTCACCAACCCTTTGTTCCTACTAGGCCAAAAAGAAGAAGAAAATCCCTTTTCTAGGGGTTCTTAATTCATTGGCTTTCCTACCCTTTTCTTTGATGAGGGGACCCTTAACCAGATTTTACAATCCATTGTAAACAATCTTGGTTTAGGGAAGAACGGGTCCCATGACCACATGGACTCTAAAGGAAGGATTCAAAGTAAGAATGTGGACAAGCACCATAATAAAGATAAACATGGTGATTGTGGTCATGACCAATGAACAAGGAGTAGTAGGCACCATTCTGGTGCTAGTTCTCCCTCTTTGCCTTCATCATCCTCATACTCTTTGTCCTCTAGCTTCAATTAAAGCTGCAGAGGATGAGATCATGATGGAGGTGATTGGTAGGACAGAGATGATCACAAGGCCCACTCAAGTAGTAGAGACTAGGGGTGTGGGTAATTAAGGAAGGTCCACCATCATGAATGAAGGGACAATAGGAGGAATCATAGGCAAAATCATAGGCATCATGGCCATCACAAGGGCTATGACTATGATGAGCCTTTGTTTGCAACCAAAAACATGCTAAACATTGTAGAGGTCGTGATAATTCTAATGTGGCACATGAACGACAACTGGATCAAATGGTTGGACATGAAAAATATTCCCAAGTTTGAAGGGGGATACAATTTTGATTCACAAAATCATCTCCAAGTCTTTCACAATGCCTGTGCCTTCCATAACATTAAAAATGAATGGAAAAAATTGAAGATGTTCCCTCAAACACTCATCAAGGAGGCTGAAAGATGGTACCAATCCTTAGAACTAGAATCAATCAAATAATGGAGTATGATGCTTGAACTCTTCAATGACAAGTATCAAACATACTCCCAAGTTTCTAATATGAGGAAGTAGATCCAAGGGTGGAGACAAGGAACACATGAATCCTTGGATGCAACCATGGGTAGATATTACTCTCTATTGCACAAGTACCCAAGCCATGGCTTTTCTCAATGGGAGCAACTCCACCATATCATAGATGGGATCAAAATAGAAATGAGTTAAACTCTTGGGGTCTATGCCTAAGGGAGACTTTCAGAATTAAGAGTCCATCAAATCCAAAAGCTAATTGAGTAAGTGGCTAAAGAAAAAGGTGAGTTGAGAAAAAATGAAAATGTGGTGGAGTATGACTAGGATCCTTTGCTCCACAAAAGGAAGGTCCAGTTTTGTGACAACAAGAAGGAGGCACCACTTGATGAAGTGGTATAATTTAAGACCTTGTAGATACAAAAATTTGTTTATGAAATATTAGCTAAGGTAGAAAAAATGTGGGATTCTTTGGATGAGAAGTTCCAAACTGCTCTTAGAATTATAGAAGAGTCCAAAGAGTAAGGTGGTGGTTGTGATCAAAGGAGAATGAAGAAAGCTGAACATGTCCATCAAAGGAGTAAGGTAAAAGCTATTGCCATTGAAGAGTTTATGGAGTTTGAAATAGATGATGATGGTGGATGTGACATCTACCAATACAAGCATCCTAATGGATGTTGCCTCATTGTGTCACATTTGTAGGAGTATGGGGTGTACACAATGAATCCTAGATTGGTGAGAAGGCAAGCACCCAGGAGGTTGCCTTATCCTAAAGGAAACTATAGGCAGTTCCACCAATAACAAGCCTACAATCTAAGTGGAGATCCACCCCAACCTCATGAGAAATATCAGCAGTGGCAACATCCACAGTCATGGGGGATGCCATCACCAAGGTAGTAGTACATTTACCAGTAGCCAGATCCATATGGGGACTATGTTCAATAGTTGATTTCTTGATGTGACTCTTCTAGTCATGTCTCTTTTTAACACCACTACTATCCTCTTGAGTATTAAAGAGCTCAATTTTCAAGAGGGGAATCCCCATTTCCTTATTACCATCCTCATCCTTTTGCACTTGTATCTCCACCCTCAATTTAATTGCATTAGTTCCATCCATGTAAGGTGAAATTCTAGCTCAATTGCAGCAAAGAAATGCCACAAGGGCTTTTAACTTATAGTCGGCTCCCCAGTTCAATGATTTGGAGAATAAGCCCCCCCAAAAAAAAACTTTCTTAAGAACCAATAGTCCTTCTAAGCACTCATAAACACATGCAGCTGATGAACCTACTTCTCCTTCATTCTTTACAACCTCATTTAAGATCTCTTGAAACCAAAGACCTCCTAAAGTGCATACCATAATGTTAATCCATGCGGTCACTAATTGGATAAATGCTGGCCACCTTCCCAAGAAAAGAGCTAAACTTGGGAGTTCCCTAATTTACTTGCAAATTATTGGAAATGAGCCTTGCAAGGCTCTTATAGACTTAGGTTCTGGTGTAAATTTGATCTCTCATGAAATGTACCAAGCCTAGAACTTACCTCCTTTCAAGAAGAGCAACATTCATCTTGAGTTGATACATTAATCCATCACTATTTCTTTGGAATTGGTGGAGGACATTGTGACCACCATCTATGGTTGATCCTATCCTACTGACTTGCTAGTGATCTAAGTAGAAAACTACAAGGAAAACTTTCCAATCATCATGGGAAGGGCTTGGCTAAGCACAATAGATGCACATCAGGAAATTAGAGGCCTTTCCTTGGAAATTTTCAAGGAAAATGATTCTAAAAAGATTAAGAGGAAGCACATTCCATGCATTGTGTAGAGTAACACAAGGTACCACTACATGCAAAAATTATGGATAATAAAAAGCACAACAATAACAACATGTAGGCAATGTGAAGATGTCACAAAGATCTAAAGGTGCATGTACGCAGCAGCCACAAAATAAGAGGGCACGCAATGGTTGACAACTAAACTTGAAAGTAGCTCAACCCTATGCATGGAATAAACTAAGAGCCTTACAAGTGCCTACATCGAATGCATGAATGAGATGGAGCGAATCCATTACCAACTCTCTGATGAACCTAATGACACCAATTGGGGAGAGTGAAAGTTAAAAACTTGATGAGTCCATTGAGTTAAAAAATCCACTAGCTAGAATGGAATATGCTTTTCTGAAAAATGGCAAACTGATTATTATCAATGTCAACCTAGCTCCTACATAGAAAAAGAAGTTGTTGGAGGTGGTTAACAAGTAGCCAATAGCCTTTTCTTGGTCATATATTGAACTCACTAGATTTAATCCTAGGATATGCTAGCATCACATCTACATGGATCCTTCCATTAAACCAAAGAGGTAGCTGCAGTGACAACTGAACCCCAAATAGAAGCAAATCATGAAAGAGGAGGAACAAATCCTCAAGGCAAGGTTCATCTATCCCATTATGGATAGTGAGTGGATTAGCCCACTTGTGATACTACTAAAGAAAGATGGCAAATGAAAGGTCTGATCGATTTTAAGATGTTGAATATGGCAACATATAAGGATCACTTTCCATTGCCATTTGTGGACTAGGTATTGGATACCGTTTTTGGGCATTGCTACTATAGCTTTTTGGATGGTTATAGTGGCTATGACCAAATCTAGATAGAACCAAAGGATTAGTCCAAAACCACATTCACAAGTCCCTAGGGGACTTTTTCATATAAAAAGATGTCATTTGACTTATGCAATGCACCTACCACATTTCAATGCCTTATCTTGAGCATTTTCCAATAGTAGATTGGTAGTAGGGTGGAAGTCTTCATGGATGACTTCTCCACCTATGGGGTTACATTTGAGTAACCCCTCGATCATCTTGAGTAAGTGTTGAAAAGGTGCATGGAGATAAAACTTAGGCTTAACTAGTAGAAAAGCCACTTGATGGTCTAGGAAGGAATTGTCTTGGGGCATCAAATTTTAGAAAAAGAGATCAAGGTGAACCTTGAAAAAATGAGGGTCATCCAAGGAATTACAAAATAGCCAAAAATAGTTAAAGATGTAAGGTCATTCCTTGGCCATACTAGCTACTATTGTTACTTCATTGAGAATTTCTCTAGGATTACCAAACCATTGGTGAAGCTGACAAAGAAGGATGCTCCATTCGTCTAGACCAAGGAATGTGAGGATGCATTCTAGAAACTTAATCTAAAGCTTGTAGAAACTCTAATTCTATGAGCACCTGATTGATCTAGGCCCTTTCACATCATGACGAATGCATCCAATTATGCCTTGGGAGTCATGCTCATGTAGTTGGATGATTAGGAATGTCCTTACTACATCCATTGCATGAGTAGAAGCATTATGAGTGGATAGCTAAATTACATCACAAAAGAGAAAGAATTGATGATAGTGATGTTTTCATTGGAAAAATTTAGGCACTATGTACTTGGGTACAAGATTTTTGTGCACAAAAATCATAGTGTAATTCGGTTCCTAATGAATAAGCCAATGATGAGCCTTGTGTCATATGGTGCTTGGTGATCTTGTAGGAATTTGATCTCACTATGATCAATAATAAGGGAATTAAGAACATGGTTAATAACCACTTGTTTTGGTTGAGATGGGATAATAAAAAGAAGAAGATCCACTTTCAGATTATTTTCTTGATGAACTCCTCTTTGCTTGGGCTATAATTGAACAAGTGTCCACTGAACCTAACTGGTATGATGATATTCTCACTTATCTTCTCACTCAAGAGATGCCATAGGAGTGGGGTAGTAAGAAGAAATAATAGTAGACACCTTTACAAGGTGTGTGTCGATGGCCCAGTTTGATGATGCATACCTGATGCTAATCAATTTCACATGCTTCAAGATGCTCATGAGGGCCCTTGTGGGGACCACTATGCTGGGAGATGCATGGTTAGTAAAATTGTCTTGGTAGGGTATTATTAGCCAACACTTTTCAACGATGCTTATCACTTCATCTGTTGCTGTGAGCACTACCAACATGATGGTGAAATGACTGCTCGTATGGAGGGACCTTAGTAGTGGATCCAACCACTTGAGCCCTTCAATATTTTGGGCATTGACTTCATGGGTTCCAACACTTCCATGTTGAATGAAAATGCATACATCATAGTTGTTCTTAACTATGGTATGGAATGGGTAGAAGCTGCAGCCATCATCGATTGCACATCTTCTATGTTGCTTGGTTTGTACAAAAATATGTTGTAAATAGGTTTGGGGTGCCATGTGTACTTATTTATGATAATAGAACTCATTTTATAGGCATTAACTTTAGGAGATCATGTAATTCTTGGGGGTTGAACATAAATTAACAACACCCTACCACCCCAAAGCGAATGGTTAAGTAGATGTTACAGATAGGAAAATCACGAAAATATTGATCCAAACTATTAGTAAATATAGGAGGAACTACAACAAAAAATTGAACGATGTCCTTTGGGTCTATCATGCCACTTAGAAACTTCCTATTAGCTACTCTCCCTATGAGCTTGTGTAAGGAAAATTACTGATGAGACGCGAATTGCACAGGCCGCGATATCGCATACGCGATATCGCGTCTGACGCGATATCGCATCCCCTGTGATATCGCGTACGCGATATCACGTTATTCCCTGCGATATCACGTACGCGATATCGCAGTCCGTTGCCAAATCTATAAATAAGAAGTGGCACTCCCCTCATTTGAACATCATAGGCATAAAGTAGTGAAGCTTTGGCGGATTGATCACCCTAGAGATAGAATATTTTCCATGTGCCCGTAGTAGGAGTCCCCCAAGTGAACGTTTCTTTATTCGAGCAGCTTTGTACCTAAACGCAAGTTGTGTACGGAAATAAAGATGAGCTTTGTGGATAAACCTTGCAGTGCATGGATAGGTTTAATTAATGTTATTTATTACTTTCCTAGTAACGCGGCATGAGTACGACTTGGTTACGAGTGTTGACGAACATGTACGGCTAGCCAAGGAATCGGCTACTCATCACGAATAGATTCTCTCACCCTTTCCTCCTAGAACGTGGGACAAGTACGACTTGATTACGAGCATCTATGGATGTGTATGGCTAGTCAAGAAATCGGTTGCTTGTCACACTTAGGTTAGTTAAGTGCCTCAGTACGACCGCTTCGAGCACGTGCGTTACGTGTGGTAATCCTAGTAACTATTAGTGTTTGGTAGCCATAGTTGCATAGTTCAGGGTGTTTACGGCAAGTGGGAACAGATGCTGACGCTAGGACTTTGTGTTGTAGTTAGAATTAGTTTTAGTTTCTCAACCCTTCACCATTTAGCATAGGAGATAAATCTGTAAAATACCAAAAAAATCCTCAAACTTGCTTAACCATACACTGTGACAACAACAAGTAAGTTTGGGAAGACAAAGAATGACTAACCCCAAGTGTTCCTTGCGGCGTTTAGGCATTTAGTCTGCGAAGTTCAACCGGATCGCACGTGCTATGCTTGTTTCGTATGGTTGAGTGTAGGGGTACCTCGCCACTCATCAATTACCAATACTTCCAATCCAAATGGAGCTTCGTACATTGTCAACAACTTGTGACCTTGACCTTGACCTAAGTTTAGCACAAAAAAAAGAAAAAAAAGAAAAAAGACTAATGAATCTCAACATACTAGATGAGAATTGATTGGTGGCCCTATCTTCTAACAAAGTGCACAAGGTATTTAATAAATAATGACATGACATTAGAATCAGGAAAGTAAAGTTTCAACGAGGAGATAGGGTCCTATATTGGAATCCAACACACATACCACAAAGAACTAGGTTTCCAACGTTGTGAGAGGGGCCTTACATTATCTACAAAACTTTTTCTTCTGGGGATATGTTAATATACAAACCTGAAAGCCCAAACAAAAAGGTTACTAGTCAACATGCAACAACTTATTCCTTTCCATGAACCTAAGAGAGCCAATGACCAAAATACCTTAACGAATGAAAAAGCATGCTCAATTTTTCAAATTTCCTTCTTCTAATTTAGTTGTGGGGGAGATGGTCATCCATGCTAATCAATTAATGAGGCTCCTCAATTTTTCACTTTTTTGTTTTTCATCATTTTTAGTATATTTCTCTCCTTCTTAAATATTTTACACTTTCTTCTATATTTTACTATATTTGGTTTGGGTTTCTATTATGCTTCTCTTATGTTTTATTTTCCTTTGTTGCTACTAGGACTAAGTGCAATTGTAGCTATCAATTGATGGTGGTTTGTACTATAATTTTTTTTGACTACTAATGTCTAGATTCTATCTTTGAATTTTGGTGTTGGTAGCTAAGACATGGTTTCTTTTTCATGATCACAAGCAGTGAGTCCACGTCATCCATCCATCCACAAAACTCTATGGTATTCCCTTGTTTTGGAAATATGTGGCTCCTTCTTAAATGAAAATATTAAAGAACTTGTGCCTTGGTAGTTCTCAAACTTGGGGAGAATTAAATGGATAGAAAAGTTTGTGACTTCAAGGGGATTTGATGCTCTTTGTGCTTGCCTACCTTCTTGGGTGCATGAGTGTTTTCATGGATTTCTCACCATTCCACTGTGAACCAATAACATGAAGTTAAGTCTTTGCATGCTGTGATTCCCATCCAAAAATCCAAAAAAAAAAGCACAATAATGAGAATTCACATCATACCCCTTAGACAAAATAACTAGCTACAAGCACTGGTTATGAGATTGAAAAGACATGTTACTCATGCCTATTAGTCCTATTTACCTAAGGCCCATCTCACTTGGTGCTTTTATTTTCTTCTCTTTTAGGAATGATGATTGATCTATGGGAATATTCTTATGCCTTGAGGAGGTGGATTGGTCTTAGAGTGTCAATGCAAAGTCACTAAAAGTGGTTGGTTTTAATTTGGACTAAGGATCGATGTTGTCTAGTAATATTAATCACCAAAATCCACAAGGGACTTCATGTGATGATAATACAGGACTCCATTCCAGTCTCCATGTCATCCATCTATGCTTTCCATATCTCACCTCACTATCTCTTTTCATGTTTTATTTAATGTCTTAGTTTGATGCATCAAATTTCTTAGATAGTTTCTTTGGTGATTTGATCCTTAACTAACCATAATAATTAGTCACACATGGGGCCTATAGACTCCTTGGTTTGAGGGCATGTTAGGGCATCAAGGGTATGAGCCTACTATGGGGAGGACCCACTTGCGTACCCCTTGGTTTGACTAGTTAAGTTCCTCATCCTCTAGGCATTTCTGCATTCAAATCTTTTGTGCTTCACATTGGTTACATCTAGTTGTGCACTCCTTCATGGAATTTTTTCATCATTCTCCCAATTAAATCTTTTGTTTTGTGAAATATCTAGCCCTCTTCATGCATTTCATCATGTTCTAGGATTCTTGGGCTTCCTTTGGACTCTAATTTTGTGTTAAAACTCTTTGTTTTTTTTCCTTATTTTTAATGCTAAAATTTTAATGCTATGTCAACGAGATCCCATCAACATAGTTAGTCATGTTAACATGACCTTGTTGATGATATCTCATTGATGCAAGGAAAAAATTCTATAAATAGCACCCAACGCTTAGCAAATTTTTGTCATTTGATCTCAAACAAGAAAGGAGTTTTAGTAATTTTTAGAGCCTAGAACCTTCGAGAGCCCATAACTTTCAAACTATTTGTTTGATTAAGATTGTTCTTCAGTCCTATAGCTACTAGAGGTGAGCTTTATGTCATGGGGGCCACACACCTTAGGTTTTCGATGAAATTGTTTTTCAAATTTTTTCTAACTCCCACAAAGTTTAACTAATAAAATAATATTAAAATCACTAATTTATGAGGGTTGAACCTTTCCAATGAACTCTAGTTAACACTAAAGTGAAATAATAATAAAATAATCAAACCTACCATGATCACAACTTAGCCAAGTGTAACTCACCCAAAGAAATGAGGTACTTAAGTGTTCCAGAGTTACACGTCAAATGTTCATCTTTGATCATGTTGTGATTACAGATGACACATAGGCTTAAGCATCCATAGGAAGGGGATTGTTCCAACCAAGGGACAAGCAACCCAAAACTGGAAGGGGCCAATAGCAGAACAACCCCAAGAGCAGGTAGCTAAAACTCATGCAATAGGACCTTTTTGGGAGGAGCCCAAAGTGGAGTCTATTCATTAGATTCTCCAAGTTGAAATAGAGCAGTCTCACTAGGATGAGGCACCAAGACCAAGGCCAAGCCTTGAGGTCACTTTGATGGATGCCTGCCTTAGGAAAATTTAGTTTAAGGAAATTCAATGTTTGGTTCTTGAAGAGCTAAACTTTGGAACCTTCTTAGACTTTTCCCCAGAAGATGTCAAAACGCAGTTGCAGAGCTTTTCCATGTTGCCCATCATCAATTTCAGAGTGGTACATAGGAGAGATGTATTTCTTCTAGAACAACAAGTAGCTAGATGCCACTATGAAGATCATGGACATTAGTGTGTCCTACTTGGTGGAGGCCATCTCTCAGGCCCTTAGTTTACTTGAAGCTAGGACCAATTTGGTAGAGATCTTGACATAGCCAAACCCGAAGGTGAAAAAGGAGTGGATCCAGTGGTGCTATGGAGTGAACCATAAAGAGTATGGTGCACACACAATGGTAAAACAGATGTAGTTCAAGATAGTGTCCTATCACCTTAATCTGACGATTAGGCCAAACAAGGTGACAACGTTTTTTGCCTGTGCGTGTGCCACTCTAAGCAGGAAATTCCCTATCAACCTCCTATAGCTAATATATCTTGAGATAGAGAAATGATTTAAGGATAATGAGTGTGAAAGGAAGGCATTCTATGCCTCATTCAAAAATTATGCAAAAGGGAAGGAATAGTGTATTATTCCAATGATACACTCAAACATGCTTCTACCACCTCTTAGGTGGAAATGATGAAGGATAAGGTCCTAGTCATGACCAAGGAAGAGGAGCAACCACCACCACCACCCATCCATGAAACAACACAAAGGCTCGTGTTGCTATGGAGTGTATGCAGAAGCTCCATGAGAAACTCTTATAGTAGCAACAAGTTGGTTCAAGTGGTGATTCACTATCTACCATCAAACCTTGAGCCATCTGAACAAGGTAACTCGTATTATAAGTTGGTTGGAGGATATGATGCTAACCTTTTCTATTCAAAGAATGCAAGCACCCACATGCTCAAATCCTAGTGCCCTAGAGGTAACAATATCCATCCTAGGATAACAACAATTTCTAGAAATCTTTGGAAATGTTGCTACCTTCTTGGTGCACTTGGAGGAAGGTGATGGAACAACTATCTTGGTGATGTAATACCAAGGGTAGAAAATGGTAGTTGAGGTGGTGGCTAATAGAGTGGATGAAGCCCTAAATGTTCCTATGGTGTTTATGTTGGATAGTGCAGCACTCAGAGATGTGTAGACATTCATAGGAGTGGCTAGTGGGAGATTTAGTATAGCCCAACATGAGGAGTTTCTAGAATGATTGGTGGGAACTCAAAATTGATTCCAAAGGTCTTTGAACTTCTGGATGACATCACTACTACCCAGTAAACACTATTGAAGGCAAAGGGCTAGTACCTCATTATCAACACCTAGCTTGAGGTAGCCACATAGTCAAATTGATGCTTGGTTGCTGAAGTTGTGAAGTTAAGAGGCTATCTCTTTGATCCTATTGTATTCAGCCAAGCTATAACCATGGATGAAGCTTTTCAATAGCTTCAGTCCAAACTTCAAGAGGTTGAGTACACCAAGGAGTTGACAATCTTCAACTAGTCCTTAGTGGATGTTACCTTCTACAACATTCAAAAGGACTTATTGAAGGTTTGTTGGGAGAATGCCATTCTGACCAAGGACAATCATTGCCTATGCAATGTTGAGCTATAGAAAGAGAAAATGGTTGACTATATGAGATAATAGCAGGAGCATCTTGCCAAGGCAAACGTGGATCTAAGGAGGTCTCTTAATGGAAGAGGTTTGTGCTATTCGCTAGAAGTTTGCAATCGAAATCACTGCCTAGAAGAATGAGATCCTTAAATTTGAAAGGGTCAAGAGCCATTGCAGGGACCAAGTTGGCTTACAAAAGAAAATTAATGAAAAATGTATTTAACTAGTGAAGGAAAAGGTGAATGAGGTCCTCTAGCAGCTTTAATAAGGAGGTGATCTATGGTAGCCCATCTTTGATGGACTGAATGAATACAACAAAGTAGAAATCCACCTCAAGGAGCAATAGATTGAGGAGATGACTAAATACATTAAGCTCACCAACCTTCAATATGCAAACTTGGCAATGTTTACTTTTGGAAGGCCATAGTCAAATTTGAAAAGGCAAGTGACCAACTTGTACCTCTTGTATGAGGTCAAGTTCAAGCATCACAAGGCGATGAAGTAGAGATTTGAAATGACAAATGCTAAACTTGAAGTTCTTAGAGCATGCTTCATTGATCAAAGATAAAAAATTGTCAAGGTGTTTGATGTGGAATGAAAATAATTTGTAGCCTAGTTTGTCAATGTACAGGAGCTGTTCTCTACAATGCCCTATCCATGGGATATTTCCATACTGGCCCATATTGGCACTATTGTGTGGACTATGTATGATCCCTGGAGTAAGAAGGAGAAGATGAAATCATTACTAGATGTAATTTGTCTTCCACCAATAGTTGCAGTTGTAGCCAAATAGCCACTACCATAGTCTCAATCATAATAACCATGTGCACCAGAGGTAAGAGAAGGTCCTTTGGCACCTTAAGAACCTTCATCACCTAGGACTGTTTAATTTTCTTCCTTGTCTCCAAACCACCAAAGGGATTGTGTTTTAATTTTTGTCATTGATGAACTGCGATATCGAGGCTGCGATATTGAATCCGTAATATCAGGTCCACGATATCGGAGCTTGCCATACGATGTCGGATACCCAATATCGCGTCCTACCTCATTGCCTATAAATAAGAGGTGGATGCACTTGGTTTGCATAGTTAATTTTAGTCTCTTACCCAAACTCTTGCCTTTTCTCCCTCTTAGAGTTAGAATTATTTCTATGTGCTCGTAGTAGGAGTCATAAAGTGAATGGATCTTTATTCGAGCATTGTGTACCTGAGAAAACCTTGTGTATGGCAATAAAGATGAACTTTGTGATAAACCATGCAACATTTAGAATAGATTAATTAATGTTATTTTCAGTTATTTAATGCTTTCCTTAGTTCATTAATGCTCTCTCTCTCTCTCTCTCTCTCTCTCTCTCTCACCCTACAACTCTCCTAAGTAAGCACACTCAGTACGATCACTTTCAGCATGCATGTAACACTTGATAACCCAGTAACGATTAGTGCTTGGTAATCCCAGTAGTGTTGTACTGGTTAAGGATGTGTATGGCAAGTGAGAATGGATACTGGTGTTAGGATTAATTAAAGCCTAGTTAATCAGTAGTTAAATTAAATTAGTCACTTAGTTATCTCTCTCCTCCCTTATTAGTAGCAAGACATAAAAGCACATAAAAAGTATAAAAATCATATGTCTCAAGTTTACTTAACCATACAATCGTGACATATAGGTAAGCTTGGGAAGACAATGATTGATTAACCCATTCTTGTTCCACAAGGCGCATAGGCACTTAGTCCTTGGAATTGGACTGGATCGTGCATGTACACTCGTATTCGTATAATTGAGCGTAGGGATACCTTGCTGCTCATCATTGGCACCATTGCCAAGGACTTTGTTGTTTGTGCGTTAACTAGAACATAGGAAATATTTCACATCATTGGAATGAACCCTTAGGGTTACTTAAAGAAAAATAATAATATATAATACATTACACACTGAATAGAAAATCATGTCTCTGTCTTCGTACGAAAGTTTTTCATCGCCTAGGTCTGATACAGGTAACAATCAGAGGCATAGTACACATGATAATCTGCTAGTCCCTCAATAGTTTTGTGTGGTATATGTTCATCCCAATGAATATGTACTGGACTTTACCTTTATCCTCCACCAGGATGAACAACTGCATTGGCGAGATTTAGAAGGTAACATAGTATTACCTCCCAATCGGTCAGTCTTGGGCATGCTTCTTCATGAGCTCACATGAGTTGGCATGTAGCACTTACAGGCAGAGTACGTTGTGCATGATCATGACTCGAGCCCATGGAGGCACTACGTCAAAGGGATTTGCAATAGGAGAGATGTCATAAATCTATGAAGGAAAAGTTATCACAAAATATTCCACATGTCCTAAGCGAAAATGAGGGTGGTGAACCTGCCTCAGGTAGTCGTCCACATAAGGATGTTCCTCCCGTTGACTTTGGTTAAGGAGTTTTGTATCAGAATCTTTTACTTAACTATCCATAACCCAGGTTTTGGTGCCAATAGACATAAAGGATCTGATAAAGAAACACAAATACTTGACAAAGATGGACATGTTGATCATAATCATGATCGAGGCCATGACCACCGAAGAGAAGGAAGCAGGCATCGACATGGTGATAGTCCTCCTTCTTTACCTTCATCATCTCCTTCAAGATCTGGATGTAATCACAAAGAAAAAGACCATGAGGATAAGGGTAAGCGAAACGAGAGTCATAGAAGAAATAGTTGAGAAAGGGGACAAGGGCACTCTAGAGAAATACACTATGAAAGAAGGGAGAGTAGGGAACAACATAGGCATCATAGACGCCATAGACAAGACGATCAAGAAAAACCCCTACTCACTACTCGAAGTATGCTAGACATAATTGAGGTCATTAGGATCCCAACAAGGAACCAAAAGGATAGTAGGATCAAGAGATTAGATATGAACAACATCCCACAATTTTAAGGGGGATACAATGTTGATCCTCAAAATCATCTACAAGTATGCTAGACATAATTGAGGTCATTAGGATCCCAACAAGGAACCAAAAGGATAGTAGGATCAAGAGATTAGATATGAACAACATCCCACAATTTTAAGGGGGATACAATGTTGATCCTCAAAATCATCTACAAGCATTTCATGATGCATGTGCCTTACAAAACATAGAAAGTGAATGGAAAAAACTTAAGTTGTTCCCACGGACACTAGTTAAAGAAGCGGAGAGATGGTACCAGTCCTTAGAACTAGAATCCATTCATAGGTGGAGTACCATGTTAGAATTGTTCAACGATAAGTACCAAATGTACTCCTGAGTGTCCAACCTGTGAAAGCAAATCCAAAGCTAGAAACAAGGAGGAAATGAACCCTTAGATGCTATCATGGACCGATATTATGCACTATTACATTGTTGTCCTAGCCATGGTTATTCGCAAAGGAATCAACTATGCCATCTCGTAGATGGGCTTAGGTATGAAACGTGAAGAACCCTTGGGACATATGCCCAAGGGAGGCTAGCTAAGCTTAGGACCCATCAAGTTCACAGATTATTGGAGCAATTTGCTAAAGAAGAAGATGAGCTAAGGAAAAGAAAGAGTGTAGAGGAATATAACAGAGATCCTTCCCTCTGAAAGAAGGGATTAAGATTCTGTGAGGATGAAGAAGAGTCACCACTAGAAGGGATGGTGAATAAGAAAACATTGCCTATCCAAAAATTAGCATAAGAAGTATCAGCAAAGGTAGACCAAATGTGGGATTCCTTAGATGATAGATTTCAAACCATTCTTAAAATAGTAGAGGAGTCTAGAGAGCAAGGTAGTGATTGCAAAAAAAGAAAGAAAAGAGAAACTGAACATGCATGTAATAAAGGTAAGGGCAAAGATGCCATCATCAAAAAAGTTGTGGATTTAGATACAAACAATGATAGTGGATGTGAGATATGCCAATATGACCATCCTAAGGGATGTTGCCCTATAATCTCACATCTGTAGGAGTCTGGGGTATATGTATTTAACCCATGAATAAACAAAAGGCAAACACCCCAAAGGTTACCTTATCCTCAAGGTAACCCAAGGCAGTTCCACCAACCTTTAACATATTATCCAAGTGGAACTCCACCACAACCAATTGAGCAGTATCAATAATGGTAGTACCCACAATTGTGGGGAATGCCACCACCAAGGCAATAGTATCCTCACCGACAACCTAACTTGTATGGATATTTCATGCAGCAGCTAGTCTCCCCATGTGACTCTATTAGTCAGGTTACTCCTCAACCTCACTACCAAGCTCGTGATTATTATAGGAATCCTTATTGTAGGGGCAAGGTTCCACAAACATACCATCCTTCTCATCCAACTACACCTCTTCCACCCATAACTCCATTATCACCTACTCCAGCTATGTAGGGTGAAATGCCTACCTAGCCGTAGCAAGATAATGCCACAAGGGCTATTAACCCTTAACCTACTATTGGTTCTAATAATCACATGAAGAAAAGACCTTTCTTTAGAACCAATAGTCCAACTAAGCACTTACAACCACAAGAAGCTGATTCTTCAACTGCCTCACTATCACTTGAAGCTTTAGAGCTCCCTTCAACCCAAAAACCATGCTCAATGCATACAGTCATGTTAACTCATGTCGTCATCGATTGGATAAAAGTTGGTCATCTTCCTAGGAAATTCTTTGATTCTGGGAGTCCTCTGATATATCTACAAATCGCTAAAAACAAACCATGCAAGGCTCTTTTGGATTCAAGTTCTATTGTCAACTTGATTTGTCAAGAAATGTACAAAGACTGGAACCTGCCTCCACTAAAACAGAGTAACATCCATTTAGAGTTGGCTGACTAGTCCATCACTATCCCATTAGGGCTAGTGGAGGACATTGTCACCACTATTTGTGGGTGGTCATACCTAGCTGACTTCCTAGTGATTCAGGTGAACAACGGTAAGGGGGACTTCCCAATCATAATGGAAGGTGTAATTGCGTGTAGAGGTCATGGTTTGTGCAAATTTTAACATTGCCTACATGCAATAAGTGTGCACAAGTGATCAACATATAAAGATGCCTGTATGCAACAGCTACACAATAGGAAGGCACCCAGTGGTTGACAGCTGATCAAGAAAGTAGTTCAATCATATGCATAGAACCAACTGAGGGTTTGACTTGCACTTACATTGGTAGCATAGACATTAGAGCAAGTCCACCACTAACTTTCAAGTCTTAGCCTTGAAAATATCAACTGGGGAAAGTTGGAAATCCCTGAGAACTTTAAGCAGGAGCCCCTCAAGCTGAAACCATTGCCCATCGGTATGGAATACATGTTTCTTAAAAATGGAAAATTAGTAATTATTAACGCTAAGCTTGCCCCTCAACAAAATGAGAGACTATTGAAGGTAATAAATAAATGGTCAAAAGCCTTTGCTTGGTCATATCCTAAATTAACTGGAATAGATCCTAGGATATGCCAACATAGGATTTACACCGACCCCTTCATGAAGCCTCAAAGACAACCGTAGAGGCAGTTGAACCCAAAGTTGAAGCAAGTAGTTAAGGAAGAAATTGAATAACTTCTAAAAGTTTGGTTCATATACCCCATTGCTGATAGCAAATGGGTTAGCCCCTTAGTTATAGTGTCTAAAAAGGGAGGTAAATAGAGGGTGTGTATAAATTTTAGGCTACTAAACATGGTAATATTCAAGGACCACTTTCCATTGCCATTCGTTAACCAAGTCTTAGACACCATCGCAGGGCATTGCTACTATAGGTTTTTGGATGGGTACAGTGGGTACAACGAAATACAAATAGCCCTAGAAGACCAAGCCAAGACTACATTCACTAGTCCTTGGGGAACATTTACATATAAACAGATGCTGTTTGGCTTGTGCAATGCCCCTGCAACATTTCAACGATTAGTTCTAAGCATATTCTAGCAGTAGATAGGAAATGGTGTGGAGGTTTCATGGATAACTTCTCCATGTATGGAGAAAACTTTGATCAAGCCTTGGACCGGTTAGATCAAGTATTAAAACGATTTGTAGAAACCAATTTAAGGCTCAATTGGCAAAAAAGCCATTTGATGGTCCAAGAAGGTGTAGTATTAGGGCATAAGATCTCACAAACATGGATAGAGGTAGACCCCGAAAAGATCAAAGTCATCCAAAGAATCACCCATCAACTAGAAACTATAAAAGGTATCCGGTCATTCCTTGGATACACTAGCTACTACAGATGCTTTATTGAGAACTTTTCAAAGGTTGCAAAATCGTTGGTTGAATTAATAAAAAAGGTTCAAATGGACTAAGAAATGTGAACTTACTTTTTAAACTTTAAAACAGAAGGTTATGGAAACACCTATTCTACAACCTCCTAACTGGTTCAGGCCATTCCACGTAATGACTGACGCATCCAACTATGCTTTAGGATCCATACTTACATAGTTATATGATTAAAAACATCCTTATTACATCCACTATGCAAGTAGAAGTATCGCTGGTGCACAAATTAACTACACTACAACAGAGGAAGAATTAATGACTATAGTGTTTGCACTAGAAAAATTTAGGTACTATGTCTTGGGCTATAAGGTATTTGTACACACGGATCATAGTGCAATAAGGTTCCTAATGAATAAGCCAACGGTGAGCTCTCGCATCATACGATGGCTTGTAATCTTACAAGAGTTCGATGTTACGATGATCGATCGTAAAAGCATCGAGAACATAGTTGTTGATCATTTATATCTGTTGCGATGGGACAATAAAGAGGATGAGTATCCAATTTCTGATTATTTCCTAGATGACCTCCTCTTTGCAGGTATAGTGAATGATCAATTAACCATGGAGACAAACTGGTATAGTAGCATTCTCACCTATCTCCTTACACAACAAACACCATAAGGGTTTGACGCTAAAAAGAAACAATAGTTTCTTCACCGAGCCAAGTATTTTATAGAAATCAATAGGAAACTCTATAAAATATGTCTTGATGGCTTGGTTTGATGGTGTGTTCCTGATGTAGATCAACTGCGAGTTCTCCAAGATGCTCATGAGGGTCCTTGTGGGGGTCATTACGCTAGGAGATGAATAGCCATTAAGATTTTGCTTGTAGGATATTATTGGCCTACATTGGTTCGGGATGCCCATCGTTTTGTCCAATCTTGTGAGTGCTGTCAACATGATGGGTGGATGACTACTAGAATGGAGGGGCTACAACAATGGATCCAACCTTTAAAACCCTTCGACATTTAGGGAATTGATTTTATGGGGTTGATTACACCAATGTCCAATGGAAAGCTTATATCATAGTTACCATTGACTACCTAACAAAATGGGCCAAAGAAGCTACTATTAAAGATTGTACATCATCTACAGCTACACAATTTGTTCAACAATAGATTGTAAATAGGATTGGTGTGCCATGTGTACTTATTTCAGATAATGGTACACACTTCACAGGTGCAACTTTTCAAAAATTAATGCAATGCTTAGGGGTTGAGCATAAATTGACTACACCATACCATCCCCAAGTGAACAGTCAAGCCGAGGTCACCAATAGGGAGATTGCAAAAATATTGACAAAAACTATTAGCAAGTATAGGCGAGACTGGAGCACTAAACTGAATGATGCTCTTTGGGCATATTGCTCCACATGGAAACTCCCTACAGGCTACTCTCCCTATGAGTTAGTGTACGGAAAGCTTCTGATACTTCCTATTCAAATTGAGATGTATACACTATCCATGGCATGTGACCTCAGCCTTGACCTTGATCTAACACAAAAACAAAGGTTAATGACCCTTAACTTGCTAGACGAGAACCGACTAGCTACCCTGTTATCTAATGAACTGCACAAGGCATTTAATAAACAACGTCATGACCTAAGAATTAGAAAAGTTAAATATCAACTAGGAGATAAGGTTCTCTACTGGAATCTCACACTTGTGCCACAATGCACTAAATTTCAAACATTGTGGCAAGGACCTTATATTATTTATGAAACTTTTCCTTTAGGGGCCATGATAATATACAAACTTGAGAGCCTAGATAAGAAGCTGTTGGTCAATGTACAATAAACCAAACCTTTCCATGATCTTAGAATAGCTAATACACATGCTACCTCTGTTGGTGGACAACCGTGCTCACTATTTCAGATCTCCTCCTTCCAAATCAATCGTGGGAAAGATGGCCACCTATGCCAACCATTCTAGGCCCTTGGTTCTTTTTGAATTTTTGTTTTACACATTCTTGTTTTACACATTTTTCCAACTTTCTTATTTTTTTTGTACACCATTGGTCACATTTTTATTGTTTCTTTGTTTGCTCGATTTACTTTTAGTTGTCATCCAATAAGTGCTCATGATGGTGGATTGAATTAAATCATATTGATTGATAATGTTTGGTTTTTACCTTTGAATTATGATGCTGATATTATGATATGGTTCTTTTGATAAAATAAATAATGAGTCCATGTTGTCCATTCATCCATTCAAATCTATGGTCTCCTTTGGCTTGGAACTGTACAGTCCCTTTTTTCTAAGTAAACTTGTTAATAAATTGATGGCTTGGTATTCTTCAAACCAAGGAAGGACTCAATGGATGAAACGGGTGTGGCTTCAAGGGGATTTGATGCATTAGGAGGGGGGATTTGGAAGAAGATACTTAGAAGAATATGGAAGATTGTGAAAGTATGGATTGCTAAAGATATCAATTTGGCTAATTTATTTTAGTCCTATGAGTTCTTTTCTTCCCATTTTGTCTTAGTTGCTTAGTTAATGGTCTATATAATATTGTGCTTGGCATTTAATTTTGGGATTTTCTAGATTATTCTTATAGCTCTATTTTTGTGCAATATTAGACTTCTATTAGTTTTGCCATATAAGAGCTTATGTTATATTAGAAAATAATTTTGAGAAATTTAATAGTAATGTCTTATTAAAATTGTCTGTTTGAGTCCAGAGGATCTAGAAAATCTTTGATACTTTGTCTTGCTTGAAATAGCTTCATTTTTAAAAGTTTATTGCCTTGATGTTTCAATCTTGAAATTGTCAAAATTTTTTGCTAGCTCTATTGTTTGCAATTCTTGACAATTGTTAACTAGCCAAAAAAAAGCTTGTACTTATTTTTTACAAAAAATTTTGGTAGTGTAATAAGATTTTCTTTTATGAAATTTCTTGTTAGGCTTAGAGGGTTTGAATAATTTGTAATATTTAGATTGAAATAAAATAGCTTTATTGCGAAGTGTTTTATCATGTTCAATTTATCTTGCTTAAATGGTTGGGATTCACACAATTCTATTTTCTTTTCTTTTTTCTTTCTAAATCCTTTGAATTTTGCTCTATTTTTAGTTTTCTTGTAAAACTTTCTCTTTGAGGAAAATTAGGAGTAGATTGGTAGAATTATGCTCAATCATTTTTGTGAAATTTTATGTGTTTCAAGTAAGCATACTATAAGGACTATATAATCTAAGTAATTTGACAAAATAGGAATCCTTAATAACTCATAGTATTTGAAAAAGGTAGCTAAATTTCTTTTATGATAGCCAGTTACAGTTTCATACACAAACCTAGGCATTTCAACATTTACAACAACAAACACATACTCATGTTTAGTTCATTTCATAACCACTAAGTTTATTTGGAGGTATCTATGCCTTGGTATTGCCAGAAGACTCACAAGTATCTAAACCCTATTTTAAGGAAAACCTTCACTTCCCATGACCTCAAAGTCACAAGATTGGAGGCCCAAATGTTATCAGTTCCAAATGGTCATCAACAATAAGATTGTTTAAGAACGTTATAGGAACAGATTGGTCAAGAGGCAACACGATGTTACCTTCCATGTCCCTCCATTGCAGTTGCTCATCTTGGTGCAAGATGAAGGTGAAATTTGAAGTGTAGGCATTTGGATGAGTATAGATGATCTTGAATTGTTGAGACATAGAAGTCTTATGAGCTTCCTATCTTTGTTGATTGAATTCGCCTATGAATGATGGTGAAGAGTCTTCCTTGTGAGAAGAAGCCATATTAGTGATTGAGAAAAATAGTGTGCTTTTATTATTTTCTTTGTTCTAATGGTGTTAGAATTAAGTTCTTTTACAATGTTAATGAATGATTTCACTATCTTTTCTAGGTAGCACACTTAGTTAACTAAAATTCTTAACAACAATGCCAATGATGAGTGGCGAGTAGTTCCTATGCCCAACCATATGAATCACATGCATTTAGTAGTGATCTAGTTGAATTCTGTGGGCTTTAGCACTCCAAAATGCTAGTAGTAAAGATAGTGACCTACTGACATGATCGTTGTCCTCTTGGCCTCACTTGTGTAGGTGCAAGTGTATGGTTAAGTGAGAGCCCGGGCACATGATTTGTATTACTTTTTATATTTTTATTTTAATTATCCTAAGTGGGAAATAAATTAATTAAGTGGAAACTAATCTAAGTGACTATCTAATGCCTTAGTCTATTTCCTAACATAAGGATTCGAGCCCATCTTCCATATACATCTTGAACTTGTTATGATGCCACTAGGTTACCAAGTATTAGGCTACTAGGCCTACCAAGCAATAACATTGTTGTGATTACCAAGCATTAATGGTATGCTCGAGGTGGTCGTGCTTATGTGCATTACTTAAGTGTATCAATTAATTAAGAACATTAATTTAAAGTGCATAAAAGGAAACATTAAGCTATTCCAAGTGTTGCAAGGTATTTCAAGAATGTCGTCTTTATTGCTTTCACACCAAGGTTTCTAGGTACATTAGTGCTTGAATAAGGATCCATACAATCCTTGAAGTCCTATTGCAAGTACTTATAAAACATTTTAACCCTTATGAAATGAATATGCAAGAACTTCTTTATACTATTTACTCAATGGTACGATAAATGTGGTGGAAACATGCATTTATATAGGCATAGACAGATGCTACATCAATGCATATGCATTGACACATCAACTCATGTGTCGACAAGGATGCATTGACACGGCCCAAATTTGCAATTCATCAAGCATGTACTTAACTATAAGTTCATAGTAAGAAGACAAATATCCCTATATTTTGCTTAGAAGTTTCTAAATCATGAGGCTTCCTTAGGATTTGACTCAATCTAATATGCTCTCATTAGATTCGAATGATAGGGATTTTGTTTGAACTTAAAAGAATTTGACTATGGGTACATCCTATGACATATAGCTAACATGATATATCAGAAGAATTATAAAGGAATATAATAATGCCTCAAGTATGGCTCCCACTAGTACCCTCTTACCTAATAAGAAAATAAGTTAACTATTTAAACCACCTATTATTGGCTTAGATTCATATGGTAGCATGTTTGCTATACTTGTTGTTTATCATTAACTTATTTATTTATTTTTGTAGTTTATTCTATGACTTCTTCATTTTTACTTTATGTGTATTATTAATGGATTCACTTGTACTCATGACCCTAATACAACTCTATAATGTCTTCTTCTTCTTGTTTAAGCCTTTTATGTTGTCATATTCTTTGATGAACTAAATTCAAAAGGTATTGAGAAACGCATCATTTCTCTACCTCCTAAATTATACTCCTGAGACAAACATAATTGATGGAAAATATAAAATTAAATGGTACATCATAAGCATAGCATCATCATCTTCATTCTAGTATTAACATCCTCATTGTGGATTTATTATTTCTATATTAGGTTTCACTATTAAAGTATGCAAGGGATTTGATCATAAATTGAATGGGTTGTTTACCTAATGGCATAGGTATGCCTACTTAAAATTTCATTCTAACACATCAATAAAAGATAAAAAATTCCATGTGCAAGTTCTAACGGTCATGCATTTTGAGTATTTGAGTATACTTATAATGGTAATGAGTGGATAGGTACCCCTACACTCAACCATACAAATACGAGCGTTCACGCATGAGCCAATGAACTCTGCAGACGGACTAGTTGTGGTATCAAGATAGTTACTTATTGATCGTAGTTTATTGTCTTCCCACCTGGACTAGTATTTGCTTTGTCATGTATGGT
>MNCI01019931.1:198143-216058 GCA_015680685.1 Gnetum montanum
AAAAAAAATTGGGACATAGACACAGAATGACAAAAGTTTTTTGGAACTCATGTGATTCCAGATGGCGGTGGTTCCTCCATGGATGCTTTTCCTTTGTCCTACATGCTAGGCTTCTGAGATTGATACCATTGAAGAAGTGCCTAACATTTCTCCTCTTCTATCCAAGGAGTATGAGCCATCCATGCTAATGCTCCAATGTTTGATGGAGTTGGCACTTCCCATGGACATGGTAGCTGTGGGAACACTCGATTGACCTTGACATGATATGTCGCAAATAGCAATTTTTCCTCTTCATAGGCTTGGGCTCTGACCTCTCCACCTTTTGCTTGGCTAGATTGTGTAGTAACAGGAGTTCTCTGATGGATGTTGAATGATTATGCCTTCTACTTTGCATGTTCTACATGTGGTCCTTGGCTTCTGCCTCCCCCTGGACATTCAGTTGCACCTTGAGAAGGTCCTTCTTATTATCCTCTTTTAGGGGTCATCTATAATCACACAAAGATCAATTGTTAGTAAGGTTATTAAAAGAAGTTCAATTATTTCATACCTTACTCATTACCTTTAATAAATGTTTAATTCTTTGCTTAGTGTGATTTTAGAGTTAGAAATTTTTTCAAGGAAGTTACCCTAAAAGTTTAATGTTGGACCTGGTTTGTTTAGGTGATACATAAAAGGACACGGAATGGTTTTGAGGAATGTTTGATAAAATGATGACAAAGGAAAGAATAGATTTGGCAATGAAGTATTCAGAGGGTATAAAATGATGTGGTGGTGTGCAAAAAGTATAAATTACAAAAGTCACGCAAGTGGATCCTCCCCAAAGTAGGTTCCTACCTATAATGCCCTTATGTAACCACACCTTAAAATGTTCATAGGTACTAGAAGGGTTATATGTAGACTACACGAGTTTCACAAAACACACACATGTAGATACCACCATGATGAGGTATGAATTCAATGCTACACAAGACATGAGTTACAATTGTGTACTTATAGGCTCACATGGGAACCACGATATTGCGTATGCAATACTACTTGCTAGGCTACGATATCGCGTATCTAATATCAGGGATCTGATATCAGGACTCATTAGATATTAGGGGTCCAATAACAAGGGTCTGATATCAGCACCTGACAAACCATAATTCATCATACCCCCATAACTAAATAACAACTTGTCCTCGAGTTACAGAAAATGAGAATGAGTCCAATTGATTACATAGTGGATAGGTATGGGATTATTGACTAACTAGAAATTATTCATGCTATAGTGTGGGATTGAACAAAATAAAATTGGGACATAGACACAAAATTACAAAACTTTGTTGGAACTCATGTGGTTCCTCCATGGGTGCCTTGCCTTTGTCCTGCATGCTAGGCTTCTGAGATTGATACCATTGAAGAAGCTCCTAACATTTCTCCTCTTCTATTCAAGGATTATGAGCTATCCATGCTGACATTCCAATGTTTGATGGAGTTGGCATTTCCCATGGACATGGTAGCTATGGGAACACTTGATTAGCCTTGACATGCCATGTCACAAATAGCCATTGTTCCTCTTCATAGGCTTGGGCCTTGACCTCTCCACCTTTTTCTTGGCTAGATTGTGTAGTGACAGGAGTTACTTGATCGATGCTAAATGATTGTGCCTCCTTTTTTGCATGTTCTACATGAGGTCCTTGGCCTTTGCCTTCCCCTAGATGTTTAGTTGCACCTTGAGAAGGTCCTCCTTATTTTCCTCTTTTAGGGCCCATCTATAATCACACAAAGATCAATTGCTAGTAAGGTTATTGAAAGAAGTTAAATTATTTCATACCTTACTCATTACCTTGAATAAAGTTTGAATTCTTTACTTAGTGTGATTTTATATTTAGAAATTTTTTTAAGGAAGTTGCCCTGAAAGTTTAATGTCGGACCTGGTTTGTTTAGGTGACACATAAAAGGACATGGAATGGTTTTGAGAAATGTTTGATAAAATGATGACAAAGGAAAGAATAGATTTGGTAATGAAGTACTTGGAGGGTATACAATGATGTGGTGGTGTGCAACAAGTACAAATTACAAAAGTCACACAAGTGGGTCCTCCCCAAAGCAGGTTCCAACCTATAATGCCCTTGCATAACCACACCTTAAAATGTCCGTAGGTACTAGAAGGGTTAAATGTAATCCACACTAGTTCCATAAAACACACACATGTAGATACCACCATGATGAGGTATGAATTCAATGCTACACAAAACACGAGTTAAAAATACATGAACAAAGAGATGAGGCAAATTATAGAAGGGATTGCAGAGATTGGGACATGAGGTAGCTGACCCAAGGCACAATGAATCTTGAGTGTAGGATATAATTAATGTGTCATTCGCCTGTTGCTTCAAAATCAAGATCAAGTCCATTCCTCTGATCAGTGACATCACATTGTTTCATCCCATGATGGACAATCATAAGAGTATGATGACAACAAGGCATACGATCACTTGGGGTTCTGTTCAAGGAAGGAGTGATTTAGAATTTCTTTGTGGCACTTTGATCTTGATCTTTTCTTTTTCTTTTTGTGTGGCTGCATTGGCACACTCTTTTTGCTTTTCTTTTTTTGAAGTGCTTAATCCAGAGAAGCTGCCTACCTTCAGGCATGGGTGCATGTCTTTCTAGTGGGACCCCCTGAAATAGCATTAGGTTTCTTTATTGAGTGCCTTTTTATTACTCTTACTCCCATTATAGTTAGATCTACAAGGATCTTAGTACAACTAGGCTGCATAATAACTCCCACAGATGTTACCAAAGAGAATCCACAAGTCCCCTTGATATCACACCTTGGTTATTCCTACTTAGTCCGTCCTTCTTTGCTCTAGGTATAATGAACATAAGATTACTTTTAAGTTTTAATGATTAGGGATATCATTGTACCCAGGGTAGAACCTCTTATTAATAGAATGGGTGGATGAATATTGTAGGCTCATTGTTCAAATAATTAGTCACCTGAGACTTGATAGCATAGAACAACACCTCAACCAACGAGTCACATGAGTGTTTTATTTATAGATGAGATTACTCATAAAAGACAAAAAGATAAAACAATAAATTGAAAAATGAAAAACTAGAAAACAAAAAAATTGTAAAATTAAAGAAAAGGAAAACATCTATTAATTCTGCTATTGTTAGAATGGGGGATACCCCCCATAACTAAATGGTTGAGCATGGCTAGAATTAATAAATGGAGGGTTGGGATCCTTGCATGTTGGAAATATTGGGACCTGGTCATACTTACCCCATTGGGGTTCACACACTTGATTAGAGTTGACATAGTAGGGCAAGTTATAAGATGTGGTTAATTTATAAGGAGTTGACCCACTATGGTACTTGCGATCGTAAAATGGTATGCAAGGATCAACATGTCTCCCCATGTGGCTATATTCATTGGGCCACATGGTTGTTGGAGTATTGAGTGGTGGTCTTGATAAAGTAACATGAGGCATTGGGTTTGAAGAGGAAGATGCACCATAGTGTTGGACTTGTGCTGAGTTGGTAGATGTAGTGGTTTCTGAACTATGGTGTCCCTTTCTATGGTCATGTCTAAAGAAGGGAAACCTATGATGTTGTGGAGGATTCCCACTACGGTTGACAGTAGAAGAACAAGTAATGTTTGTGGGTTGATGCTATGGTGCAAATCATTCAGGCACAATTGGTGGCGATATAGAACGAGGGAAAGGATGAGAACATTGAAATTGAGGAGAAGTGTAAGGTACATGAGGTGGTGACCTTGTCGGAGAGGATATGTGTTGACAGTATTGAGGAGAATAATAATAATGTGGTGAGATAGAGGATGTTGACCTAGTTGAGGAAACTAGATGTTGAAGTTGGTAAGCACTTAGGTTTGGATGGTATGAAGGGTGTAACCAGTTTAGGGATGGCCTCCTCCAAGACTAGGATTTTTGCCACTATGATTGAACATTGTATTTTTGTATGAACTCTAGATGTAACATTCTTCCCCAATGCTCATGTAAATGTGACAAGATTGGGCATTGGCCCTTGGGGTGATCGTACAGGAAAATGTTACATTGATATGTATGATTGGTAGTTAAGTTCTTATTCTCTTCAACCCTTCTTTCCTATTGTCTAAAGGTGTTTTGTCCTATTTCTTGGGTTGTCATAATTCTACCTCTAATACAATTGGCATATTCTCCACATTTTTCATGCATCCATTCCATCATCTTATTGATCTTGATAAAATCCATCCTTAGTCTAGACCAAAACCAACCATGTTTAGTGACTTCGCATCACCACTCTAAGACCGATCCATCTCATTGCGACACAAGAGTGCTCCCACAAATCAATCACCATCCCTTATAGATAATAAAAGAGAAGCAAGAATTGAGAAAGGGCCTTAGTTAGAGGGGACCTTTAGGCATGGTAACATGTCTTTTTAGTCTTATAATCAGTGCTTGTAGCCTATTATTCTGTCTAAGGGGTGTGCTTTGAATTTTCATCATCATTTTTTTCTCTTTTTCTTCTTTCTTTTTTCTTTCCTTCTTTTGTTTTGCTTTGTGTTATTATTATTATTTTTAGATGGGAACCACACCATGCAAAGACTTATTCAATTCCTATTATTGGTCAACATGGAATGGTAAGAAATCCATGAAAACAGTCATGCACCCAAGTAAGTAAAAGGGTATAAAGAGTATTGAGTTCCCTTGAAGTCACATCCTATTCAAATCCTTGAATTCTTTCCAAGTATGAAAACTTCCAAGAACACAAGTTTGTTAAAGTTTTACTTAATGAAAAGGGATCTCATACTTCCAAAATAAGGAAAATCATAGAGTTTGTGGTTGGATGGATGTCGTGGACTCATTGCCTATTCCATGAAAACGAAACCATGCCTTAGTTATTGGTACAAAAATTCAAAAATAGAAACTAGACATTAGCAATAAAAAAAATAAGTAAAAACCACCATTAATAATAGTTACAACACCACTGTGTCTTGTTGGTACAAATAACTTTATTAGCAAGAATTTAGAAAGATACACCCAAAAAAAAAAGAAATTATATAAGAAAGTATAAAATATTCAAGAAAAATCAAATCTACAAATGACGGTGTAAAACAAAAAATGATGTAAAATAGGAAAAAGTATATAAAAAAGGTGTAAAATAAACAAAGTGTAAAATAAAAAATAGAAAAACTAAGAAGCTACATAAATGGTTAGCATGGATGACCATCTTCCCTAGTACTGAATTAGAAGGAGGAGATTCAAAAGATTGAGCAAGGTTGTTCCTCTAATGAGGTATTCATTACACTAGCTTGCTTGGGCTTGTGAAAAGGTTTTATTTGTTGAATGTTAACTAACTATTTATTATTTGGGCTTTCAGGTTTGTAGATTATCATGGCCTTGGAAGGAAAGGTTTCATCAATTTTATAAGGCTCCTCCCATAATGTTTGAAATTTAGTTCATTGTAGAACATGTGTAGGGTTCTAGTAGAGGATCTTATCTCTAAGTTGAAATTTGACTTTCCTTATTCTTAAGTCATGTCATTAATTGCTAAATTCCTTGTGCACTTTATTCAAGGAAAAGGCAACTAATTATTTTTCATCTAGTACATTAAGCTTGATTAATCATTCTCTTTGTGCTAGACTTAGGTCAAGATCTAGGTCATAGAGTATCGAAAGTGTACAAAGCTTGGATTGAATAGGAAATGTTGGTAGTTTCCCATATACCAACTCATAGGAAGAGTAGCCTATAGGAAGTTTTCATGTTGAGAGGTAGGAATAGAGGGCATCATTAAGTTTTATGCTTCAGTCTCTTCTATATTTGCTAATAGTTCTCATTAAGATCTTTGTAATCTTTATATTAGTAACCTCTGCTTGACCATTGGCTTGGGGGTGGTAGGGTGTTGTTAATTTATATTCAACCTCCAAGTGTTGCATGAGCTTAGGAAAAGTGATGCCTGTGAAATGGGTTCCATTGTCAGAAATCAATGCACGTGGCATCCCAAACTTGTTTACAATGTGTTGTTAAAAAATTGAGCAATAGTGGATGATGTACAGTTGATAATGACTACTACTTTTACCCATTTAGTACAGTATTCAATGGCAATGATAATGTACACCTTTCCATTGGACATAGGTATGATGGAACCCATGAAGTCTATGTTCCATATGTTGAAGGGTTTCAGTGGTTGGATCCATTATTGAGGTTCCTCCATTCGTGTGATTATCCCACCATCTCATTGATAATGTTCACAAGATTAGAAAAATTACTAGGCATCCCTGAAGATTGTTGGCCAATAGTATCCTACCCTCAGGATTTTAATGGTCATGCATCTCCCTACATAGTGGCCTCTGTAAGGGCCCTCATGAGCATCTTGGAGAATGCACAATTGATCAGTATCAAGGACACATCAATAAACTAGATCATTGACACATACCCTGTAAAGGCATTCATTAATTTCCATGAAGTACTTGGCTTGATGAAGAAGCTATTGTTTCTTCTTATGGTCTAGATCTTATGGGATCTTCTAAGTAAGAAGATAATTAAGGATGCCATCATAACCTTTTAGTTCTGCAGGCACTTGGTCATTAATTACTTTGATAAAAAGGGGTTCATCAAGAAATTGATCAGAAAGTGGGATCTCCTCCTCTTTGTTATCCCATCTTAACTGAGAGAGATGGTCAATGACCATGTTCTTAGTCCCCTTTCAATCTACCATCATAAGATCAGATTCCTAAAAGATCACCAACCACTATATAAAACAAGGGTTCACCATTGGCTTGTTCATCAGGAAGCAAATGACACTATCGCTAGTGTGTACAAACACTTTGTACCTAAGCACATAGTATCTAAGCTTTTTCAAAGCATACATCATTTCCATCACTTCTTTATCTATTGTGGTGTAATTAAGCTATGCATCCACAATGCTTCAACTTATGTAGTAGATGTAATATGGACATTTTTGATCATTGAACTGCATTAGCATGGCTCCCAAGTCATAATTTGATGCATCCGTCATAATATAAAATGGTCTGGGCTAGTCTAGAGCTCATAGAATTGGAGTTTCTATGATTTTCTCCTTTAGCTATTGGAATGCATTTTCATGTTCCTTGGTCCAAATAAATGGAACATATTTCTTTATTAGCTCAACCAATGGTTTTGTGATCTCAGAGAAATTCTCTATGAATCACCAGTAATAACCAGTGTATTTAAGGAATTACTAAATATCTTTAACTATTTTTGATTGATAGGTTATTCCTTGGATGATCCTTATCTTTTTAGGGTCTATCTTGATCCCTACATGTGAGATTCTATGCCCCAAGACTATGCCTTCTTGGACCATTAGATGGCTCTTTTGCCAATTGAGCTAAACGTTTGTCTCCACACATCTTTTTAATACTTGATCAAGGTGGTCCAAGGCTTGCTCAAATGTAGCACCATAAGTGAAAAAGTCATCCATGAAGAATTCCACCCTACTACCAATTTGCTACTAAAAAATGCTCAAGACCAAGTATTGGAATGTGGTAGGAGCATTACATAGACCAAAGGCATCTTTTAATATGGAAATGTCTCCTAGGGACTTACAAATATAGTTTTGGTCTAATCCTCTAGTGTGATCTGAATTTGGTTATAACCACTATAACCATCTAAAAAGCTATAATAGCAATGTCCAGAAATTGTGTCCAACAATTAATCAAAAAATGACAATGGAAAATGATCTCTGAATGTTGCCATGTTCAACAACATGAAATCAATACAAACCCCTAACTTACCATCTTTCTTTAGCACAATCACAAGTGGGCTAACCCACTCACTATCTGCAATAGGATAGATGAACCATACCTTAAGGAGTTTTTCTATTTACTCCTTGATGGTTTGCTTTAATTTGGGGTTCAACTACTATTGTGGCTACTTCCTTGGCTTCATGGCTAGATCAGTATAGATACGATGCTAGCATATTCATAGATTAATCCTAGTGAGTTTAGGATATGAGCAAGCAAAGGCCATTGGCACCAATTTTAACAGTTTCTCTTTTTGTTTAGGAGCATGTTTAGCATTGATTATTACTAGCTTTTCATTTTTTAGATATGCATATTCTAGGCCAATAGTTAGAGTTTTTAACTATAGGGGCTCTTGTTTAAAATTTTCAAGGATTTCTAACTATTCCCAATAAATATCATCATTTTCATCATTAGAGAGTTGGTGATGAACTTGTGTCAATTCATTCATGCTTGTGACATAGGTGCATGTTAGGCTCTTAGTCGATTTCATGCAAATTGTGCTACTCTTAAAATCAACTATTAGCAACTAGATGCTCTCTTGTTTTATGGCTATTACGTACAAGCACCTCTGAATATTTGCCTCATTTGCACACAACCTACATGTAGAAATGGATGTTCTTTTCATGGACCAAAGTCTATGCATGTAGTTTCACCATGTATTGATGTATGCGACGCATGAAAATCATTTCTTCTCAAGCTTTTTGAATGCATTTTCCTTGAAAATTTCTAGGGAAAGATCTTTAATGCTCATTATTGCATCAACAATACTTATCCATGTCTTCCCATAATGATTGGAAAATCCCCCTTACAATTCTTAACTTTGATTACTAGGAAATTGGTAGGATAAGACCATCCACAAACAATGTTTATAATATTTTCCCAATAGAACAATGATGGATTGGTTTGCCAATTCTAATCTAATATTACTCTTCTTGAGAGACAATAGGTTTCAAACAATATACATCTCATGCAAGATCAAAATAACACACCTTTGCATGGTTCATTCCTAGCAATCTGCAAATAGATAAGGGGACTTCCAGGATTGGCTAATTTCTTGTAAAGGTTGCCAGCCTAGATCTAGTTAAATACAACATGAGTTAACATAACATTGTAGATCTTGGAAGACATTTGGTTTGAAGGGCTCTCAATTTGATGATTTGCAGAGGGTGAGGAAGGAGTAGGGTGACTATCCGCATGAGTTTGTGAGGGCTTAGGAGGGATGTTGGGTTGAAAGAATGATCATTTGTGATATGTAGGCTCCAAACCACTTAGTTTATTAACTTGTTGTAGATTAATTCTCCTTTTAGCATTATTTTGTAGTAGCTGAGCTAGAAGCTTACCCTACATGGATGGAGCATGTGGTAGCTATGTCTAGGATAGAGGAAGAAGTGCATGAACATGAGGAGGGTATGGATGAAATATGGGATTCCCCATAGGAGTTGGAGAATGAATTCAATGATATTTAGGAGGATGGTAGTGATGTTGGAAAGGAGAAACATAACTAAATGAGTCATGTGTAGATAGGGGTTGCTGAACATAGTACCCATATAAATCTGGCCACTTGTAAGGATACTACTACCATGGTGGTGGCATCCCCCATGATTGTGATTGCTACCATTGCTGATACTAATCATATGATTGTGGTGGAGTTCCACTTGGATAACAAGGTTGTTACTAGTGGAACTTCCTAGGATTGCCTTGAGGATAAGGCAATCTTCTAGATGTTGACCTTTTTATAGTCATGGATTTAGAGCATACACCCCAAATTCCTATAAGTGTAACACAATAGGATAACATCCCTTAGGATGTTCATAGTGGTAGATGTCACACCCACCATCATCATTTGATTCAGTCTCCAGAACTTCTTTTAATATAGCAACTTTGCCCTTGTTCCTTTGGTACAATTACTACTCTACTTTCTTGATTCTTTTGTGATTTTTAGAGAAATTTGAAATTTTTCATCCAAAAAGTCCCACATTTTATCTACCTTGGCTAAAATTTTAGACATATATTTTTGGATCATCAAGGCTTTTCATTATACCACCTCATCAAGAGGTGATTCCTCTTCATTTTTGCAAAACTGAGCCTCCTTCTTTCTAATGGAAGGATCCCTATTATATTCTTCTACACTTTCTCATTTCCTTAACTCTCCTTCTTCTTTTGCTACCTACTCAATTAGCCTTTGTATCTAATGATCTCTTAATTTCGATAGTCTTCCTTGGGCATAGACCCCAAGGGTCCTCTATGTTTTTAAGCAAAGGCCATCTATGATGTGGCAAAGTTGTTCTCACTAAGAGTAACCATGGTCAAGCCATCAGTGTAATAATGAATAATATCTATTCATGATGGCATTGAAGGATTCATGTGTTTCTTATTTCTAGCCTTGGATTTTCCTTCATAGGTTTGACACTCTGGAGTACATATGATACTTGTCATTAAATAGTTTTAGCATTATACTCCATCAACTAATTGATTCTAGTTCCAAAGACTGGTACTAACTTTCTGTTTCCTTGATGAGTGTTCTAAGGAATAGTTTGAGCTTTTGCCAATCATTTTTAATATTTTGTAAGGAATAGGCATCATGAAAGACTTGTGGATGCATTTGAGAATCTAAGTTATATCCCCCCTTAAATCTAAGGATATTGTTCATGCCTAGCCACTTGATTCAACTATCTTTCACATGCCTGGTATGAATTCTGATAGCCTCTAGGATGTTGAGCATATTTTGAGTGGCCAACAAAGGTACATCATCATGATCTTTATGATGCCTATGATTTCCTCTACCATTACTTTATTCATGGCAGTCTTTGTGATTATCATTGTTATCCCACCACCTATGGTTCTTTTTAAATTTGGAGGAGGAAGTTGATCTAGATGAAGAGGATGAAGAGGGAGGAGGAATGCCATCACCTTGGTGTCTACCACTTTATCTCCATTTATCATGGCCATGATCCTTAGAGTGATCATCATTATGCTTGTCCAAGTTCCTACTTCAACTCCCTTTCTTAGAGCTCCCATAACCATGGGACTCATTGTTACCAAAACCCAGATTGTTGATCATTGATCTAGGATTTGGGTTTAGCTCCCCTTCATCAAAGTCAAGAGGTGGATATTATGCATGTTGAGAACCCTCAAAAAGAGGTTTCTCATTATCCTTTTGATTTAGTAGAAACAAGGAATTAGTGAACCATTTCACCTTCATGGCTTTGCGAAGCTTTTCCTATTGCCTATTTTTTTTGCATTGTATCTTAGTGGGATAGTAGTCTTGGAAGTCATGATCTTCCATAATGTACTCTCCATGAAGCTCAATGTCCAACCTTGTAAGAATTTGGAGTAGTATCATGGAAACAAATTAGTCAAGTGGTAATACAACATTCCCCTCCATGTCTCATCACCACATTTATTTGTCATGATGGAAGATGTAAGTGAAATTGAGTATAAACTCATTAGAATGAGTGTACATAACTTTGCATTCTTGTGGTACTATTGACTTAGAATTGTCTTGCTTGTGAGAAGAAGAAGACATGTTTGTTAGAAAAAATTTCTTAGTGTGCTTGGAGTATAGTTTTGATTAATTATTATGATTTAAATTTTTTGGGTTCATTTCAATGATGTTGAGTAATTTTCACTAATCCTAGATTTATAGCACATGGTATTGGCTAAAAATCCCTAACAATAGTGCCAATGATGAGTGACAAGAAATTCCTACATCCAACCATATGAATCACTAATGTGTTTATGTGTGATCTAGTCAAATTCCATGGATTTCTAATGTTCTCATACATACAATTCAATCTAGAAGATGAATCTAATCATGGAATAGTCATTTTCTTCCCAACTATACTTATGAAGCTCAATTGTATGGTTAAGTGTAATTGAGGCACATGATTTTTATTATTTTATATTTTGTTTGTCTAAGGTTGGTAATAGATTAAGAATAAATTGATTAACTAATTCAATTAATTTAATTCCTATTTAATAACTAACTATCCTAACATAAGCATCCAATCTCACTTTTCATACACATCTTAAACACATACAACACTGCTAGGTGATCAAACGTGAAGTGCTACTAGTATTACCAAGTGTTATAAGTATGCTCGAAGAGGTCGTACTTACGTGTGCTAATCTATTTAGCTTAATTAATTAATTACTTAAAGTATTAATCATTCTAGCTTAATTAATTGCTTAATTAATGAAAATAATAAATGCATAAATAAATCATTAAGCTAGTCTGAGTGCTGCAAGGTTTATCAAAAAGCTCATCTTCATTTCCACACACACTATGGTGTTTAGGTATAATAGTGCTCGAATAAAGATCTGTACACTCCTTAACTCTTGCTACAAGAACCTAGAAAATTATTTTATCTCTTACATAAACAAACTATAAGAATTCTACTAGTAACTAAAACTATAACCTCCATTAACATGACTAGGGTGTCATATTTATAGACCTACTATGATGCCACATCGACAGGTACATGTCAACGTGGAAAATCCTATGTCGATAAGATCTCATCGATAGGGTCATGTCAATAACATTACATCGATGCAATTAACCGAAGACACTTCATCAAAGCCTCATGATTTAGAAACTTGTAAGCAAAATATAAGATAGTTGTCTTCTTAATGTGAACTTATAGTTGAGAACATGCTTGATGAATTACAAAGTTGGGCTATGTTGACAGGCATGGGTTGATACATCCCCATCAACGCATCCCTGTCAACACATGAGTTGATGCTTCAATGCAAATGCATTGACATAATGTCTACCTTTGCCTATATAAATGTGTGTACCCATCGCATTTATGGCACCGTTGAGTTAGTAGTTCTTGCAATTTCATTTCATAAGAGTTAGAATATTTTCTAAGTGCCGACAATAGGAGTTCAAGGATTGTACAAATCCTTATTCAAGCACCAATGTACTTGGATACCTTGATGTGATAGAAATAAAGATGAGCTTCTTGAAATACCTTGCAATACTTGAAATAGCTTAATGTTTACTTTTATGAACTTCAAATTCATGTTCTTAATTAATTAATGTGCTTAAGTAATGCACATAAGTATGACCGCCTCTAGCATATAGTTAATGATTGGTAATCCTAGTAGTGTTATCATTTAGTATGGCCAATAGCCTAACACTTGGTAACCTAGTAGCATCATAATGAGTTTAGGATGTGTACAGAAGATGGATCCAAATAATTATGTTAGCAACTAGACTAAGGCATCAGATAGTTACTTAGATTAGTTTTCACTTAATTACATTATTTCTCACTTAGGATAATTAAGATAAAAATATAAAAAAACAATACAAATCATGTGCCTTGGCTCTCACTTGACCATTGTGGACCTTTTGATGTGGCTCTCAAAATGTTAAGTAAATGGAGACAAAAGTTGTTTGTATGGTTGTATGATTATTATGTTTATAGGACTACGTATACAAGAAACCAAGATGGCCTAAAGAGGACAAGGAATGAACTATCCTAGAGCTCAAAGAAGGACGTCATCCTCATTTCTTCAAAAAAACATCCAAAGAACATGGACAAGAACTTGATATTGTAGAAGCAAAATGGATGTCATTAAAGCACATGGAAGATCAAGGTTGCAGACAAGGAACAATGCATTCATCATACAAGGGAAAGTGAAGAAAGATGTCTTGGTAGATTTGAAGTGGATTCAAACAAAGAAATATTCAAAAATAAAAAGATGTCTTTCTTAGACAAAGACATCTTTCATGAGACAAAGATGTTTTTGTAGATTGCAGACCAAGTCTAGAAAGAAATCTTCCAGAGTAGAGACTTCAAAAAGATGTCTTTCAAGAAAAAAATATGTCTTCCCAGATTTGAAGGAAAATTCAGAGAGACATCTCAAGCTTGGGAAAGTCATCTCCCATGATCATTAGCAACTCAGGAATGGAACTTTCATCTCCCAAACCAAGTATATTTAGCAAATTCTTAAGAGTTTTGACATGATAAAAGCTAAAACTTATTGAACTCCTCTAAGCACAGATAAGCATCTCTACAAGGATGAAGCTGGAAAAAACATTGATGCCACATTGTACAGATCTATTATAGGAAGCTTACACTATGTTATAGCTAGCAAACCTAATATAGCTTTCATAGTTGGCCTAATTTCTAGATATCAATTAGAACCCAAGGAATCACATCTTGTTATAGCCTAAAGGATCTTATGCTACTTGAAAGGTGATGAGCCACAGTTTTGTCAATTACGTCGATGAGACCTCATCGATGCAGCCTCGTTAATGGGATCTTGTTGACGAGGCCTAGTTGATGCATCATATCATGTATCGACGTGGCCCCATCGACATAATGTCTATAGTTGGCTATAAATATGTGCCTACCAGCTGCATTTATGGCAAGAGAGATTGTAGTTGCAGTGAAGCTCTTACAGTTTTTCCATTTGAAAGTTAGAATTTTCCTCCTAAGTACCTATAGCAAGAGTCATTTAGTGTATGGATCTTTATTTGAGCATTGTTGTAACTAAGCACAAAAATGTGTGCAGAAATAAAGATGAACTTTCTGATAAACCTTGCAGCACTTTGGATAGATTAAATATTTTTTTATGCATTTAATGTTTTCAATTATTTATTTAATGATTTTAATTATTTATTAAATATTTCTAGTAATTAAGTTAATGAAGTGATTAAGCAAGATACATGAAACACATAAGTATGACCACTTTGGGTGTAACACATATTCGCTTGGTAATCCTAGTAGCATTATTGCTTGGTACACCTAGTAGTGTAGCACTTGATCACCCAATAGTGGATACGTGGGTTTAGGACGTGTACAAAAAGTGGGACTAGATGCTTATGTTAGGACTAGTTAAATGCTAGTTGATTAGTTAGTTTAAATTAGTTAATCCAATCACTTTTATCTCCATTAGAATATCAAACCATAAAAATACAACGTAATAATAATTAGATGTCTCAATTACACTTAACCATACCAATGTACATCACAAGTGTAACTGGGAAGACAATGATTGACCTTAAGGCAAGATTCACTTCCTAGAAGACTAGTGCACCAAAAATGATAAAGTCCATGAAATTTGACTAGATCATGTATGAACGCTCTATGATTCATATGGTTGGGTGTAGAGGTACCTCGTTGCTCATCATTGGAGCCATTGCTGATGACTTTGTTTGTTGAAACATGCAATATTTAGGTTTAAGAGAACATCATTAATATCATTGTATGAACCTCAAGGTCAATATCATTCCTACCCTACATAGAATTATAAAAGCACATTGATAATTTTATTTTATTTTGCAAAATGTCTTCTTCTTCTCACAAGCACAAAGATGTCAAACTACTAGTTTCATAGGAATGCAAAGTGGTATATACTCATCTATATGAGTATGTACCAAACTTTACCTTCATCCTAAGTCATGATGAATAGTTATGATGGTGTGATATGGAGGGCAACATTGTCTTGCCTCCTGATCAATTTATGCTGAGGATGCGGCTTAAAACTATTAAGAAGTTGGGTATCTGAAATCTTCATGAAGAATATATTATGGATGGATATGACACTTGAAACTACTATCCCAATAAAACACAACACAAGCAAGATTGACGTTAGGAGAAGCTTCATGAGGCTACAAAGGGGAAACATTACACTAATCCCTTATTCCTACTCAATCAAGATGACAATGAAGATCCTCCTACTGAAGGTTCTTAACATGAAGATTCTCCACCCCTTAATACTGGTGATGAGGGTGTGAACCTAAACCTGCAATCCACTATTCATAAACTAGGTTTAAGAAAAATTGATAGCCAAGGTAGGGACTCGGGCAAGCATCAATGGTAAGGGATCTAAGGATGGTGATCATAATAATAAAAAAAGTGATGGTAGAAACTATGGTGGTGGTGGTAGTCCACCTTCCTCTTCATCCTCTTCATCCAATTCCAAACACCTCTTCATCTGCCAGTTCTCATAAAAGTCACCATCAAAATAATCGTGATGAAGGTGATCAACAAGACAACAATGATCGTGAAGGCCACCAAGATCAAAGGAGTGGCTAAAACCATCATCGATGTAATGATGATGATGAACCTCTATTAGTGACTCAGAGAATTCTCAACATTGTAGAGATAATTAAAATTCCAACCAAGCATATGAAATATAGTCAAATCAAGCACTTAAACATGAATAATATCCCAAGATTTGAGGGGGGACATAATTCTGATCTGTAGACACATCTAAAAGCTTTCCATCATGCTTCTGCCTTATAGAACATAGAAAATGAATGGTAGAAACTCAAGCTTTTTCCTAGGATACTCATCAAAGAAGCTGAAAGCTAGTATTGGTCCTTGGAGTCGAAATCCATTTACCAATGGAGTATTATGTTGGAGCTATTTAACAAAAAATACCAGACATACTTCTAAGTGTCTAATCTAAGAAGGAAAATCAAAGGCTAGAAACAGGGAATACATGAACCCTTGAATGCTGCCATGGGTAGATACTATTCACTCTTACATTGATGCTCTAGCCATGATTATACTCAAAGGGAACAACTTCACCACATTATAGATGGGCTCTAATGGGATGCGATATCGCGTACGCAATATCGTGATGCACCACCAAATCTATAAATAAGAGGTGGCTCTCCCTTGTTTCTAATTCTAGGCCTAGACCATAGCGAAACTCTAGCAATTTTACCTCTCCAGAGATAGAATAATTTCCATGTGCCCATAGTAGGAGCTCCAAAGTGAACGGATCTTTATTCGAGCAAATATTGTACCTGAATACAAGTTTGTGTATGGAAATAAAGATGAACTCCTTGGATAAATCTTATAGTGCATGGATTAGGCTAAATAGGACTTTATTTATTCTTATTTATTATTTATCATTTAAATGCTCTATTAGTTCATTAAATCTCTCTCAACCCTTCTCCCATAGTTAAGTGCATTCAGTATGACTGCTTTGAGCACGTGCGTTATGCTTGGTGATCCTAGTAATGAATAGCGTTTGGTAACCAAGGTTGCATTGGTTCAAGGTGTGAACGGTAAGTGGGAATGGATGCTAATGCTAGGTTAATTAAGGCTTAATTAGTTAGTTAAAGTTAGTTAATTAGTCTCTTCACCCTTCACCTCATTAGCATAGGAGATAGAAAAGAAAAGATATAAAAATCATATACCTCAGACTTACTTAACCATACAACCATGACAAATACAAGTAAGTCTGGGAAGACAACAAATGATTAACCTTAAGTGTTCCATAAGGCATGTAGGCACTTAGTCTACGAAGTTCGACCGGATCGCGCGTGTAACGCTCGTATTCGTATGGTTGAGTGTAGGGGTACCTTGCCACTCATCATTGGTGCCATTGTCGGGGACTAAGTTGTTTGTGCGCTAAGTAGAACATAGGAAATTATCCATATTGTTGGGAGCTTAAATGAACCCTTAGGGTTAATTAAATAAAAAATTATATAACGGTTAATCAGCACACCGAATAAGAAACAATGTCTTCTTCTTCGAACAAAAGCACTTCACCACCTAGGGATCATACAAGAAACAGTCGGTAGTGTAAAACACATAACCAAAATCCCCCAGTTTCTCAACAGTACCAGGTAGTATATACTCATACTGATGAGTATATATTTGATTTCACTTTTATCCTTCATTAGGATGAACAACTGCGTTGGAGAGACTTACAAGGTAACATAGTGTTACCTCCAGATCGGGCAGTTCCTAACATGCTTCTTCGTGCTCTTGCACAAATAGGCATGACATAGCTATATGCTGAATACGTTATAGGTGATTTTGACACAAGGGATTACCATCCCACAGCAGCATAACATTTAAGGGACTCAAGGCAGGAGATCCACCATACATTGTTGAAGGGCAAAGGGGTCCCGCATGTCCTAAGCAAAATTGGAGATGGTGAACCAGTTATAATAGGTTCTCTATCAAATGATGTTCCCCATTGTAATGATAATGAGGAGGTGGGTTATTAGAACCTATGCTCCACGATAGACAACCCTAGTTCTGATCCTCATGAATGCCAACTGTTCACTGAGGGAACGAAAACACATTACAAAGATGGGCATTTTGACCGTCATCACGATCAGGGCCGTAGCCATAGAAGAGAAGGTAAGGAACATCGTCATGGTGATGGTTCT